>OX359195.1:8075000-8459200 GCA_947172415.1 Chondrosia reniformis | reverse complement strand
CCTAACCCTAACCCTAACCCTAACCCTAACCCTAACCCTAACCCTAACCCTAACCCTAACCCTAACCCTAACCCTAACCCTAACCCTAACCCTAACCCTAACCCTAACCCTAACCCTAACCCTAACCCTAACCCTAACCCTAACCCTAACCCTAACCCTAACCCTAACCCTAACCCTAACCCTAACCCTAACCCTAACCCTAACCCTAACCCTAACCCTAACCCTAACCCTAACCCTAACCCTAACCCTAACCCTAACCCTAACCCTAACCCTAACCCTAACCCTAACCCTAACCCTAACCCTAACCCTAACCCTAACCCTAACCCTAACCCTAACCCTAACCCTAACCCTAACCCTAACCCTAACCCTAACCCTAACCCTAACCCTAACCCTAACCCTAACCCTAACCCTAACCCTAACCCTAACCCTAACCCTAACCCTAACCCTAACCCTAACCCTAACCCTAACCCTAACCCTAACCCTAACCCTAACCCTAACCCTAACCCTAACCCTAACCCTAACCCTAACCCTAACCCTAACCCTAACCCTAACCCTAACCCTAACCCTAACCCTAACCCTAACCCTAACCCTAACCCTAACCCTAACCCTAACCCTAACCCTAACCCTAACCCTAACCCTAACCCTAACCCTAACCCTAACCCTAACCCTAACCCTAACCCTAACCCTAACCCTAACCCTAACCCTAACCCTAACCCTAACCCTAACCCTAACCCTAACCCTAACCCTAACCCTAACCCTAACCCTAACCCTAACCCTAACCCTAACCCTAACCCTAACCCTAACCCTAACCCTAACCCTAACCCTAACCCTAACCCTAACCCTAACCCTAACCCTAACCCTAACCCTAACCCTAACCCTAACCCTAACCCTAACCCTAACCCTAACCCTAACCCTAACCCTAACCCTAACCCTAACCCTAACCCTAACCCTAACCCTAACCCTAACCCTAACCCTAACCCTAACCCTAACCCTAACCCTAACCCTAACCCTAACCCTAACCCTAACCCTAACCCTAACCCTAACCCTAACCCTAACCCTAACCCTAACCCTAACCCTAACCCTAACCCTAACCCTAACCCTAACCCTAACCCTAACCCTAACCCTAACCCTAACCCTAACCCTAACCCTAACCCTAACCCTAACCCTAACCCTAACCCTAACCCTAACCCTAACCCTAACCCTAACCCTAACCCTAACCCTAACCCTAACCCTAACCCTAACCCTAACCCTAACCCTAACCCTAACCCTAACCCTAACCCTAACCCTAACCCTAACCCTAACCCTAACCCTAACCCTAACCCTAACCCTAACCCTAACCCTAACCCTAACCCTAACCCTAACCCTAACCCTAACCCTAACCCTAACCCTAACCCTAACCCTAACCCTAACCCTAACCCTAACCCTAACCCTAACCCTAACCCTAACCCTAACCCTAACCCTAACCCTAACCCTAACCCTAACCCTAACCCTAACCCTAACCCTAACCCTAACCCTAACCCTAACCCTAACCCTAACCCTAACCCTAACCCTAACCCTAACCCTAACCCTAACCCTAACCCTAACCCTAACCCTAACCCTAACCCTAACCCTAACCCTAACCCTAACCCTAACCCTAACCCTAACCCTAACCCTAACCCTAACCCTAACCCTAACCCTAACCCTAACCCTAACCCTAACCCTAACCCTAACCCTAACCCTAACCCTAACCCTAACCCTAACCCTAACCCTAACCCTAACCCTAACCCTAACCCAAACCCTAACCCTAACCCTAACCCTAACCCTAATTAATCCTGAATTTTAAACGGTAATAGTACAAATAATTAACCCTTTTTAATCCTTTTATACCTTTACTTGTTTTTAAAATTAAGTACAAATGAAAAACATAATAATTAGTTTGAGGCCAAATTTATCCCAATAATGTAAAAAAATTAGTAAATCAACCCAAATCTATCGATCTATAGAATTTAGGGTTGCTAAAAAATCATAATCAAGGCAAATATTGTGGATTATAGTTGCTATAACTTACATTTAACAAGCTCCAGCTGCCGTTCACACCTCTCCTTTCTTTAGTTCCCGCCATTCTCGTGACTACTTCTGTTGCGCAATCCCCACACGGAAGTGATATATAATATATATATATATATACGTACTTATTATTTTAAAGGAATCGTAGAATTAAACGTTCTTTTTACAAATAAGATCGATGAATTACGTATATTTAGCTTGGTTAGGCCTGTACTAGGAACGATACGTTCATCGGAATGGAAATACTTCAACACGGCCTTTATCGATACCCTTTTATGTCCTCTTCCGAGTAGGCCACCTTGGAAAGCATGTTTCTTTGGATAGAAAAGGGTAACGAGTCTAATATTCCTGTCACACCCGTACCAAGCATTGAATTATGGATATATAATGTAATACTGTTCCTAGTCATTGTTTGCTGCAGTTATAACATGCATTCCTAGCAAAATATCTAACCGCAACAATACTTAAAGTATAGGCTTGAACAGGGCTCCTGTTCAAAACTGCGGTAAATTCAAAATTTCAAAAACACCCCATGTGTTTTATGCCTTTCCCAAAGCTATACACTTCTAGTTTTTTAGCTCATCATTCTTACTCCAAAAGTATGCCCAATAAAGTTTATTTGGAGTCGATACGACTTCCACAAGTAAAGATATACTTTTCGAAATTTTCCAATTTTTAGGTCTCAACTAAGAGCTAAAAGAACACCACTAACAGAAAAAAGAGAGCTTTAAATTTCCTCAATCACTAAGGAACACTTGTCACTAGCTTTAAACTACATGCTCAATTAATTGTTCCTGCATACGCTATAAAAAAGTTCAATAAAATATAAATGAATAACTTAATTCCTAAACCGCAAATACCCACGCAAATTAGCAATAGAAGTAAACCATAACATATCATATAGACTAAAATTTTTGCTACATCCCTCCCCCCACTCCCGTGAGGAAGGGATGTAGCAGGGCAAAATGGGCATCAATCGAAAGCTCTCGAGGAGCTCTTTCCAATGATGCCCATTTTGAAGGGGTGGCATGGGTGCCAAATAGGCACGGGTGTGATTTGTGGGCCCCTGGCATAGCTGAACAGGGGGTCTTCCATTCCGAGGGGCTCAAAAAAATTGACAGGCTCCACAAAATGGACCTAGGACTTGAAATGGTTGAGTCCTGATCCAAACGATGGACTGACAAGGTTTCAGCATGCTAGCGTGGGGGAGTTTCTCAGGAAAATGTTTCCACTAATTGCCTTTTCTTGGCGAGCCTGTATATCTTTTTTGCTACATCCCTCCCCCCACTCCCGTGAGGAAGGGATGTAGCAGGGCAAAATGGGCATCAATCGAAAGCTCTCGAGGAGCTCTTTCCAATGATGCCCATTTTGAAGGGGTGGCATGGGTGCCAAATAGGCACGGGTGTGATTTGTGGGCCCCTGGCATAGCTGAACAGGGGGTCTTCCATTCCGAGGGGCTCAAAAAAATTGACAGGCTCCACAAAATGGACCTAGGACTTGAAATGGTTGAGTCCTGATCCAAACGATGGACTGACAAGGTTTCAGCATGCTAGCGTGGGGGAGTTTCTCAGGAAAATGTTTCCACTAATTGCCTTTTCTTGGCGAGCCTGTATATCTTTTTTGCTACATCCCTCCCCCCACTCCCGTGAGGAAGGGATGTAGCAGGGCAAAATGGGCATCAATCGAAAGCTCTCGAGGAGCTCTTTCCAATGATGCCCATTTTGAAGGGGTGGCATGGGTGCCAAATAGGCACGGGTGTGATTTGTGGGCCCCTGGCATAGCTGAACAGGGGGTCTTCCATTCCGAGGGGCTCAAAAAAATTGACAGGCTCCACAAAATGGACCTAGGACTTGAAATGGTTGAGTCCTGATCCAAACGATGGACTGACAAGGTTTCAGCATGCTAGCGTGGGGGAGTTTCTCAGGAAAATGTTTCCACTAATTGCCTTTTCTTGGCGAGCCTGTATATCTTTTTTGCTACATCCCTCCCCCCACTCCCGTGAGGAAGGGATGTAGCAGGGCAAAATGGGCATCAATCGAAAGCTCTCGAGGAGCTCTTTCCAATGATGCCCATTTTGAAGGGGTGGCATGGGTGCCAAATAGGCACGGGTGTGATTTGTGGGCCCCTGGCATAGCTGAACAGGGGGTCTTCCATTCCGAGGGGCTCAAAAAAATTGACAGGCTCCACAAAATGGACCTAGGACTTGAAATGGTTGAGTCCTGATCCAAACGATGGACTGACAAGGTTTCAGCATGCTAGCGTGGGGGAGTTTCTCAGGAAAATGTTTCCACTAATTGCCTTTTCTTGGCGAGCCTGTATATCTTTTTTGCTACATCCCTCCCCCCACTCCCGTGAGGAAGGGATGTAGCAGGGCAAAATGGGCATCAATCGAAAGCTCTCGAGGAGCTCTTTCCAATGATGCCCATTTTGAAGGGGTGGCATGGGTGCCAAATAGGCACGGGTGTGATTTGTGGGCCCCTGGCATAGCTGAACAGGGGGTCTTCCATTCCGAGGGGCTCAAAAAAATTGACAGGCTCCACAAAATGGACCTAGGACTTGAAATGGTTGAGTCCTGATCCAAACGATGGACTGACAAGGTTTCAGCATGCTAGCGTGGGGGAGTTTCTCAGGAAAATGTTTCCACTAATTGCCTTTTCTTGGCGAGCCTGTATATCTTTTTTGCTACATCCCTCCCCCCACTCCCGTGAGGAAGGGATGTAGCAGGGCAAAATGGGCATCAATCGAAAGCTCTCGAGGAGCTCTTTCCAATGATGCCCATTTTGAAGGGGTGGCATGGGTGCCAAATAGGCACGGGTGTGATTTGTGGGCCCCTGGCTTTTTTAGTGATTAATATGTACGACCGTCCTGTTCATTGAATGGTTTTGGTACAAAAATTTAATTTACAGCCAATATTTCACTTTTACTTTATGTGTAAGACGTGGGTTTGTGTGCTAAGCCTGCTTTAATTGTTCAATGGTTGCATTTGGCCGACTATAACTTAATGTAGCCTATGTATCTGAAATGCGTAGTTTGTTTGCGATTGCATCATTCTTTCGACGTTTTTCAAGAGTCTTCTATTAGTTCACAAGTATCAATAGTGTTTCTCAGTTATGTCTGGTTAGTTTCTTGAGCAGATTTAGTTTATTTTTCATTAGGGCGATTGTAATGGTAATATACGCAGTATCCGAGAAAATCCAAGACACGTTGTAATTTTATTATATAATTAGTGTCATTTCAACTGCTATTTTACAGACATAAAACTACAAAATTAATAAGCTGGAGCTGTATATAATAGTCCTATGTAAATGTTTGGCCTCTTGCGTACTGAAAAACAGATAAGTTAATGGCTAAATACTTTTAAGTCACTTCCGGATTTTAGATACGGAACACCATGTTTTTATCGCCCGCACATCCATTTTTGCAATGCATATACGAAGCCATAATAATTATTAGTATATTTACAATAAAAAAATTAAATTAATAATAGTTCATCCTTAGCTGTTTGGCCACAAAACCTAAATTGAAAAAAGAATGAATGTTAATAAATATATACATAAGTAATTACATAAAATTTAAATTAATAATAGCTCATCCTTAGCTGTTTGGCCACAAAACCTAAATTGAAAAAAGAATGTATGTTAATAAATATATACATAAGTAATTACATATTAACAAACCAACAATGTAGGAATACAACAGTGCTGCGACAAGCTTCGTGCTCTGGAGGCTTTAGTCACAAGACATAGCCCTATAGATGGGGACTATGAGGCTGTCTTCTTATTGCTTTGTCAAGCTGAACAGCTTTTCCTTGGTAAGTCTTGGAGTGATTTTATTAAAATGGAAGGGACAATCACAGTAGTCTTCCCTCTTCCAGGGTCACCCCAGGATGTGACTCAACCATCCCAGGCTGTAACTCAACCACCCGAGGATGTGACTCAACCACCCGAGGATGTGACTCAACCACCCGAGGATGTGACTCAACCACCTGAGGATGTGACTCAACCACCCGAGGATGTGACTCAACCACCCCAGGCAGTAAGTCAGTTATCCTCCACATGTACTCATTTGGAGACACCCCAGGCCATCCTGAGCCCATCACCTGAAAGATCGTCCTGTCCTACAAGGACAGTCTATGAGTACCGGGCAAACTGGTACAGGACGGAGCAGCACCCTGGGGTGTGCTCCTTCGAAGGACTCCCTCACTCAACATCTGGATTAATTACGTATGGTGGGCCTTCTATTACAGCAGACATCCTAAAATCAATCCTAACAACAAGAGAAGAAACTATTAAAGATTTGGCTGAAATGGATGCATCTGCACCATCTCCAGATTGGGAAAAACACCTCAGCCAAATAATGCAGTGGAGGAGGGCCAATACCTTGACTGCTTTGAGGGCAGAGTACCGCATTGGCAAGTACATACTGGCACTTGCCAATGCAGCAAGGGTGCCACTGGGAGAGGTCACAACTGCACTTTGCAACAAGGCCTCTCAGGAAGAATTTACCAGGTATGTCTGCAGGGTTCAGCAATGTGCAAATGATGCTTGCACAGCCTGCCAAAGAGAGCTGGCCTCCCTCTCTTCCAGACTACCATTGAGTCAGCGTTCTCCACCATGTAGAAGTGTGCAAATTTTCACTAAGTTGGACCACACTCAGTACACTGACCTAAGTCCCACACACCTGGAGGCATTGGCAACCTTAGCCCA
This sequence comes from Chondrosia reniformis, assembly GCA_947172415.1. Taxonomy (NCBI): domain Eukaryota; kingdom Metazoa; phylum Porifera; class Demospongiae; order Chondrillida; family Chondrillidae; genus Chondrosia; species Chondrosia reniformis. The sequence continues at coordinate 8,452,448 of OX359195.1, read as the reverse complement.
GCAAGTACCTGAGGAGAGTGCACTGCTTAGATATTTACCAACCCACAGCCACTCTACTGCTACATTGAGGTCGGCCGTCAGTGTAGCTGTGAGCCACAGTAGTCTCCTATCTCCGTCCCAGGTTGGGCTCACAGCCACTTTCGCCACTTCTAACCCAATTGGGGCACTTAACTATGTGGATGGGGATGGGGGGTTCATTCTCACCTCAGCCTTCAGGGGGTTGGGAGACTTCCTCCAGGGTCATAATCTCTCTGATCTGGAGACTCCAAGAGGTGTACCATTTCGGGAGTGGGGCCATGATACACCAGAAGTAGGTCATATGTACATTCATCAGAATGGAAGGGTTGAAATGGGTGTAGAATGCCTTAGAAAGGCAAGGTCTCACCTGGCAGGTGCCAAGAAGGTGGTTATTCATACCACAGGGAAGAAGGACCTGACAGGGAGACGTCTCCTCGTTGCAGTGGACTTTGTCCATGAAGATGGCAGCTCCACCTGCAATGGGGAGGCTCTCTTGAGCCTTGGCCTTTCTCACCCTACCACCGGAGAGGCCTCTGCCCCACACTCCTACCAAGTTGTGGCTGCGCAGGCGCAGTCACAACTTGTTGGTATCTATCGTATCTGCAATGGAGCAGTTCCAGCCCAGCTTCTCCCATGGAATCTACGCCAGTCCCTAGCAATCTCTCGTGAGGTGAGCATCGACACCAGTGCTGGGACCATAAAGGTAGCCAAAGGCGGGCAAAACAGATTTGAAGGCAACATCATGGTGCTACAGAGTAATATTCCAGGGGCTGGGCTGGGCTGCTTCATTGCAGGTTCCCCTGGCTCCTTCATTCCAACAGGAAGCAGGTTGACCATCTACGCTTCCTCCTCCATCTCTGAGGAGGAAGCGGATAACTTGCCATCCTTCGATTATCTACTCATGAGGGAGACAGCAGGCCGCTTGGAATTCTTTAACGCAGACGATTATAATGGCATCAATACAGGGCGTTTTGTCAACCAGGGAGGCCTGGAGGAGTCTATTCGAGAGCTTGCTAGGCAATGTGCTTTGGGCCAGATACATCTTAGACAGGTTGAGAATATTGCAGAAGCACATTGCCTAGCAAGCTTTCGAACCATACAAGGGCAGCTACTTTGTACCATCAAGGAAAGGGCTCAACTAACAGAAGTTCCCAAGGAACTGACCATACACTACGGAATACAATCCTTTTGGCTGCCTTACCTTTCAACCACTGCAGTTCACACCTGGGGAAAGTCTCATGTACTCATACAAGCCCTTGCATGGACTGTGCTTCCTCACAACCACGCTACCTGGAGCCAAGCCACACTCCGGGACTCCATCTTCACTAACTTTAGGGAGCATTGGGGCCAGAACTTTGACAGGGAAGTTCAGCTACCATGGCCAGAGCTTCTACATTCCAAAAGAAGAAGGACATAATTAATTTTAGACCAATGACTCAATAATAATAACTAGATAATTAAACCAATATTGTATTAGGATACAGTTAATCTGAATCTGAATGCTGTCTGGTTCCTTTACAATTAACACTGCTCCCATATTAATGAACTCATTGAAGCCCAACAGTGGAATTTGTCTGCTCAATCTTGTTAATTGACCAACAGCAGGGGCAAAATGCACCCATATAAGGAAATATTACATCAGAATAAATTTTATGCACGTTTCAGTATATAAATGAAAGTGTTAAACCAGACTCACCTTAACTTTTCACTTCTTCAAAGACAAAGGACTACCATGGATATTGCGCCAGAAGAGTATCAGGAGTTTCTAATGTTTAAAAGGATGAAAGAACAGGGACACAACACAAACCCACCAGCAGAACCATCATCTAAACCAGGTGAGACTCACCATCTAGGAGTCAAGCGGCCACCATCCATCCCAACTACAAGTCTCGTCCTAAGTCCTCCCCAACCCAAGGAGCCACAAGGTACATCCATCCCAGCTACAAATCTCGTCCTAAGTCCTCCCCAACCCAAGGAGCCACAAGGTACATCCATCCCAGCCACAAATCTCGTCCTAAGTCCTCCCCAATACAAGGAGCCACAAGGTACATCCATCCCAGCCACAAATCTCGTCCTAAGTCCTCCCCAACCCAAGGAGCCACAAGGTACATCCATCCCAGCTACAAATCTCGTCCTAAGTCCTCCCCAACCCAAGGAGCCACAAGGTACATCCATCCCAGCTACAAATCTCGTCCTAAGTCCTCCCCAACCCAAGGAGCCACAAGGTACATCCATCCCAGCCACAAGTCTCGTCCTAAGTCCTCCCCAACCCAAGGAGCCACAAGGTACATCCATCCCAGCCACAAGTCTCGTCCTAAGTCCTCCCCAATACAAGGAGCCACAAGGTACATCCATCCCAGCTACAAATCTCGTCCTAAGTCCTCCCCAACCCAAGGAGCCACAAGGTACATCCATCCCAGCCACAAGTCTCGTCCTAAGTCCTCCCCAACCCAAGGAGCCACAAGGTACATCCATCCCAGCTACAAATCTCGTCCTAAGTCCTCCCCAACCCAAGGAGCCACAAGGTACATCCATCCCAGCCACAAGTCTCGTCCTAAGTCCTCCCCAACCCAAGGAGCCACAAGGTACATCCATCCCAGCTACAAATCTCGTCCTAAGTCCTCCCCAACCCAAGGAGCCACAAGGTACATCCATCCCAGCTACAAATCTCGTCCTAAGTCCTCCCCAACCCAAGGAGCCACAAGGTACATCCATCCCAGCCACAAATCTCGTCCTAAGTCCTCCCCAATACAAGGAGCCACAAGGTACATCCATCCCAGCTACAAGTCTCGTCCTAAGTCCTCCCCAATACAAGGAGCCACAAGGTACATCCATCCCAGCCACAAATCTCGTCCTAAGTCCTCCCCAACCCAAGGAGCCACAAGGTACATATACTACAGCTACAGATTTACCTGAGTTAAATATTCAGCCTCCAGTAGTCAACAGACTATCATCTGCTTCATATCACTCTGATTCATCTTTTGATGATTCTGAGTCTGAGGATGATGACGACAGTACCTATGAATACATGGTTCCCCCTGTAAAAAAAGGAAAACCAGGAAGAATGCCTAATTATCTTGACCTCAGTCAACACCCTCAATTGGCCAAGCAAATTAAAGCTACAGAAAGGTTCTTTCTAAGCAGCACAAATTTGAAAAGGGATGGAGACCGTATCCAGGAATCGACTTGGGAAAAGGTCAAATTACACACTTTGAGTAAGTAATTGCTATGCAAGTCCTAATTAGGAAAAACATTATACTTCCTTATTTTGCACAGACTATCTACATTATGTTTCAGTTAATTTTAAGCAAGAACCCAGTCTAGAAGATACTAGGGATAGTAACATGCTGGAAAGTTTTGTTAACTCTTTAGAGGTTATTAAACACTGATACATATATGTGTCTTACCATGTCAAATGCTGAATACCATCCTACCACTTTGTAATTTTCCTCAACACCTCCCTTGCCAGTGTGATCCACCACCATTGCCCCAATCTTTGCTAATATCTCTCAATATAGGATAAGCACCTAATGGGAAGCACAATTGGGACGTACATTGACCATCTCTGCTACATTCTACGCTACTTAGCAGCAGAAGAAGACATTGCATATGACACACCCTTCTACAAAAGGCTTAAGAAAAAATCAGAATCCTTTAAGAAAGCATCTAGTTCCCTTACAGCTCATCAAAGCAGAGATGCTTTGAAGGCACGGAGAATGTGGCTTGATTGGTAAGTTTCTAATTAGTGTATCTCTGTTGTTTGTAAATAACATAACAAAATTATATACTAATCTTTCTACTTAGGGACGAAATTTTACAGGTGGTGAAACAATGCAAAAATGCATATGCTAGTGAAGACTCTGGTATAAAGAAGGCTGTGCTAGGACAAAAATTTCTAGCACTACTATTCTATACAGACCTGCCTCCCAGGAGGTCAAAAGAGTACCAGTCCCTACATTTTATGGTAAAGGCACAAGTATATTGTATTAAATTATCACTGTCTGACTCACCTAGGTCTGTCGTCACTTCCTCCCTGCAAACACAGGTACACAAGAAGCTTCCATCGCTGGGAAAGCATGCCACCAAGGCCAACATGCTCCATATAGATCTGGAGGGGGACCACGCCTTTCTCTACCTGTCAGATTACAAAACAAAGAAGTTTTACAATGATGATCTGGTCTCTCTGGATGATCACCCCCTACTTTTGCAACAATTAAAGGAACATATATTAAACAGGAAGGCTTACCTTTGCTCGGATCCAAAGAATTCATCCCTCTTTGTGGTAAGTCAACTGATCAACAATCACTTCTGCATCTTTATTTCTGAATGTTCTTCTACATGCAGAGACCAGGTGGAAGTCCCTTTACTTCTGGCAGCTGGTCCACCTATATAAAGGGTATTTTTTATCAATTCACGGGTCAAAATGTGGGGATCAACACTATAAGGTCAAGTTTTGTTACTAATCTAGAGGAGATGGACTTATCGGAGAAACTTAAGACATCTTTAGCAAGGTCCATGAAGCACAATAGAAAAACGGTAAGCTGACTACTTTAGTACCTGCTGAACGGAGTCACATTTATCTTATCACATATACATAGCAACTGTCAGAGTATGACAGACGAACAAGCATGGACAAGCAAAAGGAGGCACATGAATTTTCAAGAACCATGCTCCAAACAAGCTTATTAGGTGACTCCAACTGTGAGGGCTCACCAAAGAGGTCTGCTACAGCAGACGACATCATAGAAAACACAACATTGGAACCTACCATTGGAGAACTTGTGGCTATCAAGACAGATGGATCCTTCGGGAAAGTGTACAGACTTCAAGGTGAAGACATCATCCTTTCTCCACTCAGGCACCACCTAGGAGAAAATGGCTACAAGTTTACAGCAGGACAGACAAGGAAAGTCAAGCTGGGACAAATTCTGTTCCCAATTGACTACACCTACGACAAAACAGCTAACTTATATTACATACGCTACAAATTTTAAGTATTTTCAAGCTTATAATGTTGTTTATTAAATGCGACTTTATACAGTGACTCCTTAAAATGATAAAAATTGCCCCCTAACCCTGACCCTAACCCTGACCCTAACCCTGACCCTAACCCTGACCCTAACCCTGACCCTAACCCTGACCCTAACCCTGACCCTAACCCTGACCCTAACCCTGACCCTAACCCTGACCCTAACCCTGACCCTAACCCTGACCCTAACCCTGACCCTAACCCTGACCCTAACCCTGACCCTAACCCTGACCCTAACCCTGACCCTAACCCTGACCCTAACCCTGACCCTAACCCTGACCCTAACCCTGACCCTAACCCTAATTACATTTTCACACCTATTCAACCTAAAATTTCTCAAAAACTGATAGGATTTTTTAGGGTTTCTTTTCACCAATCAACTCACCTCACCGAGAGCTTTCCGATGATACCCATATCTCATATGGTGATGTCTGGGCAACACCCTGTAACGCTGTCACTAAACCTAACGCTGTCACTAACCCTAACGCTGTGGGCGGGTTTTACGAAACTAGTTAGGGGGCGGGGCTTACCTTCTAAACTAATTGATCGAAACCAATAAGTGGGCGGGTGTTCAGGAACTGATTAGAGGGGGGGCTTACTTTCTAAACTAATTGATCAAAATTAATTAGTGGGCGGGTTTTCCGGAACTGATTAGGGGGCGGCGCTTACGTTCAACGCTAATTGATCGAATTAAATTTGTGGGCGTGGTCTCGGAAAAGTTCCATAAATTTACGTGAAGGACTACAATTCATAAATAAGTGAATTATATGGCTTTCGTATGGGATAAATACATTGAAAAAGTTTTTTGGTTTTTCTCCATTATCTCGAAAACCAATTAACTTTTTTAGGGTTTTTTTAGGTTAGAAGTTAGATCTTGAAGAGTCCTATCCGATGATATATAATTTATTAGGATTTGACACTATGACCCCTCGGGGACATCCCTGTAACCCTAACCCTAACCCTAACCCTAACCCTAACCCTAACCCTAACCCTAACCCTAACCCTAACCCTAATTAATCCTGAATTTTAAACGGTAATAGTACAAATAATTAACCCTTTGTAATCCTTTTATACCTTTACTTGTTTTTAAAATTAAGTACACATGAAAAACATAATAATTAGTTTGAGGCCAAATTTATCCCAATAATTAGTAAATCAACCCAAATCTATCGATCTATAGAATTTAGGGTTGCTAAAAAATCATAATCAAGGTAAATATTGTGGATTATAGTCGCTATAACTTACATTTAACAAGCTCCAGCTGCCGTTCACACCTCTCCTTTCTTTAGTTCCCGCCATTCTCGTGACTACTTCTGTTGCGCAATCCCCACAAGGAAGTGATATATAATATATAATACGTACTTATTATTTTAAAGGAATCGTAGAATTAAACGTTCTTTTTACAAATAAGATCGATGAATTACGTATATTTAGCTTGGTTAGGCCTGTACTAGGAACGATACGTTCATCGGAATGGAAATACTTCAACACGGCCTTTATCGATACCCTTTTATGTCCTCTTCCGAGTAGGCCACCTTGGAAAGCATGTTTCTTTGGATAGAAAAGGGTAACGAGTCTAATATTCCTGTCACGCCCGTACCAAGCATTGAATTATGGATATATAATGTAATACTGTTCCTAGTCATTGTTTGCTGCAGTTATAACATGCATTCCTAGCAAAATATCTAACCGCAACAATACTTAAAGTATAGGCTTGAACAGGGCTCCTGTTCAAAACTGCGGTAAATTCAAAATTTCAAAAACACCCCATGTGTTTTATGCCTTTCCCAAAGCTACACACTTCTAGTTTTTTAGCTCATCATTCTTACTCCAAAAGTATGCCCAATAGAGTTTATTTGGAGTCGATACGACTTCCACAAGTATAGATATACTTTTCGAAATTTTCCAATTTTTAGGTCTCAACTAAGAGCTAAAAGAACACCACTAACAGAAAAAAGAGAGCTTTAAATTTCCTCAATCACTAAGGAACACTTGTCACTAGCTTTAAACTACATGCTCAATTAATTGTTCCTGCATACGCTATACAAAAGTTCAATAAAATATAAATGAATAACTTAATTCCTAAACCGCAAATACCCACGCAAATTAGCAATAGAAGTAAACCATAACATATCATATAGACTAAAATTTTTGCTACATCCCTCCCCCCACTCCCGTGAGGAAGGGATGTAGCAGGGCAAAATGGGCATCAATCGAAAGCTCTCGAGGAGCTCTTTCCAATGATGCCCATTTTGAAGGGGTGGCATGGGTGCCAAATAGGCACGGGTGTGATTTGTGGGCCCCTGGCATAGCTGAACAGGGGGTCTTCCATTCCGAGGGGCTCAAAAAAATTGACAGGCTCCACAAAATGGACCTAGGACTTGAAATGGTTGAGTCCTGATCCAAACGATGGACTGACAAGGTTTCAGCATGCTAGCGTGGGGGAGTTTGTCAGGAAAATGTTTCCACTAATTGCCTTTTCTTGGCGAGCCTGTATATCTTTTTTGCTACATCCCTCCCCCCACTCCCGTGAGGAAGGGATGTAGCAGGGCAAAATGGGCATCAATCGAAAGCTCTCGAGGAGCTCTTTCCAATGATGCCCATTTTGAAGGGGTGGCATGGGTGCCAAATAGGCACGGGTGTGATTTGTGGGCCCCTGGCATAGCTGAACAGGGGGTCTTCCATTCCGAGGGGCTCAAAAAAATTGACAGGCTCCACAAAATGGACCTAGGACTTGAAATGGTTGAGTCCTGATCCAAACGATGGACTGACAAGGTTTCAGCATGCTAGCGTGGGGGAGTTTGTCAGGAAAATGTTTCCACTAATTGCCTTTTCTTGGCGAGCCTGTATATCTTTTTTGCTACATCCCTCCCCCCACTCCCGTGAGGAAGGGATGTAGCAGGGCAAAATGGGCATCAATCGAAAGCTCTCGAGGAGCTCTTTCCAATGATGCCCATTTTGAAGGGGTGGCATGGGTGCCAAATAGGCACGGGTGTGATTTGTGGGCCCCTGGCATAGCTGAACAGGGGGTCTTCCATTCCGAGGGGCTCAAAAAAATTGACAGGCTCCACAAAATGGACCTAGGACTTGAAATGGTTGAGTCCTGATCCAAACGATGGACTGACAAGGTTTCAGCATGCTAGCGTGGGGGAGTTTGTCAGGAAAATGTTTCCACTAATTGCCTTTTCTTGGCGAGCCTGTATATCTTTTTTGCTACATCCCTCCCCCCACTCCCGTGAGGAAGGGATGTAGCAGGGCAAAATGGGCATCAATCGAAAGCTCTCGAGGAGCTCTTTCCAATGATGCCCATTTTGAAGGGGTGGCATGGGTGCCAAATAGGCACGGGTGTGATTTGTGGGCCCCTGGCTTTTTTTAATGATTAATATGTACGACCGTCCTGTTCATTGAATGGTTTTGGTACAAAAATTGCCAATATTTCACTTTTACTTTATGTGTAAGACGTGGGTTTGTGTGCTAAGCCTGCTTTAATTGTTCAATGGTTGCATTTGGCCGACTATAACTTAATGTAGCCTATGTATCTGAAATGCGTAGTTTGTTTGCGATTGCATCATTCTTTCGACGTTTTTCAAGAGTCTTCTATTAGTTCACAAGTATCAATAGTGTTTCTCAGTTATGTCTGGTTAGTTTCTTGAGCAGGTTTAGTTTATTTTTCATTAGGGCGATTGTAATGGTAATATACGCAGTATCCGAGAAAATCCAAGACACGTTGTAATTTTATTATATAATTAGTGTCATTTCAACTGCTATTTTACAGACATAAAACTACAAAATTAATAAGCTGGAGCTGTATATAATAGTCCTATGTAAATGTTTGGCCTCTTGCGTACTGAAAAACAGATAAGTTAATGGCTAAATACTTTTAAGTCACTTCCGGATTTTAGATACGGAACACCATGTTTTTATCGCCCGCACATCCATTTTTGCAATGCATATACGAAGCCATAATAATTATTAGTATATTTACAATAAAAAAATTAAATTAATAATAGTTCATCCTTAGCTGTTTGGCCACAAAACCTAAATTGAAAAAAGAATGTATGTTAATAAATATATACATAAGTAATTACATATTAACAAACCAACAATGTAGGAATACAACAGTGCTGCGACAAGCTTCGTGCTCTGGAGGCTTTAGTCACAAGACATAGCCCTATAGATGGGGACTATGAGGCTGTCTTCTTATTGCTTTGTCAAGCTGAACAGCTTTTCCTTGGTAAGTCTTGGAGTGATTTTATTAAAATGGAAGGGACAATCACAGTAGTCTTCCCTCTTCCAGGGTCACCCCAGGATGTGACTCAACCATCCCAGGCTGTAACTCAACCACCCGAGTTCACACCTGGGGAAAGTCTCATGTACTCATACAAGCCCTTGCATGGACTGTGCTTCCTCACAACCACGCTGCCTGGAGCCAAGCCACACTCCGGGACTCCATCTTCACTAACTTTAGGGAGCATTGGGGCCAGAACTTTGACAGGGAAGTTCAGCTACCATGGCCAGAGCTTCTACATTCCAAAAGAAGGAGGACATAATTAATTTTAGACCAATGACTCAATAATAATAACTAGATAATTAAACCAACATTGTATTAGGATACAGTTAATCTGAATCTGAATGTTGTCTGGTTCCTTCACAATTAACACTGCTCCCATGTTAATGAACTCATTGACGCCCAACAGTGGAATTTGTCTGCTCAATCTTGTTAATTGACCAACAGCAGGGGCAAAATGCACCCATATAAGGAAATATTACATCAGAATAAATTTTATGCAAGTTTCAGTATATAAATGAAAGTGTTAAACCAGACTCACCTTAACTTTTCACTTCTTCAAAGACAAAGGACTACCATGGACATTGCGCCAGAAGAGTATCAGGAGTTTCTAATGTTTAAAAGAATGAAAGAACAGGGACACAACACAAACCCACCAGCAGAACCATCATCTAAACCAGGTGAGACTCACCATCTAGGAGTCAAGCGGCCACCATCCATCCCAGCTACAAGCCGCATCCTAAGTCCTCCCCAACCCAAGGAGCCACAAGGTACATCCATCCCAACTACAAGTCTCGTCCTAAGTCCTCCCCAACCCAAGGAGCCACAAGGTACATCCATCCCAGCTACAAGCCGCATCCTAAGTCCTCCCCAATACAAGGAGCCACAAGGTACATCCATCCCAGCTACAAATCTCGTCCTAAGTCCTCCCCAACCCAAGGAGCCACAAGGTACATCCATCCCAGCTACAAATCTCGTCCTAAGTCCTCCCCAACCCAAGGAGCCACAAGGTACATCCATCCCAGCTACAAATCTCGTCCTAAGTCCTCCCTAATACAAGGAGCCACAAGGTACATCCATCCCAGCTACAAGCCGCATCCTAAGTCCTCCCCAATACAAGGAGCCACAAGGTACATCCATCCCAGCTACAAATCTCGTCCTAAGTCCTCCCCAACCCAAGGAGCCACAAGGTACATCCATCCCAGCTACAAATCTCGTCCTAAGTCCTCCCCAACCCAAGGAGCCACAAGGTACATCCATCCCAGCTACAAGTCTCGTCCTAAGTCCTCCCCAACCCAAGGAGCCACAAGGTACATCCATCCCAGCTACAAGCCGCATCCTAAGTCCTCCCCAATACAAGGAGCCACAAGGTACATCCATCCCAGCTACAAATCTCGTCCTAAGTCCTCCCCAACCCAAGGAGCCACAAGGTACATCCATCCCAGCTACAAATCTCGTCCTAAGTCCTCCCCAACCCAAGGAGCCACAAGGTACATCCATCCCAGCTACAAATCTCGTCCTAAGTCCTCCCCAATACAAGGAGCCACAAGGTACATCCATCCCAGCCACAAATCTCGTCCTAAGTCCTCCCCAACCCAAGGAGCCACAAGGTACATCCATCCCAGCCACAAATCTCATCCTAAGTCCTCCCCAATACAAGGAGCCACAAGGTACATCCATCCCAGCCACAAGTCTCGTCCTAAGTCCTCCCCAACCCAAGGAGCCACAAGGTACATCCATCCCAGCTACAAGCCGCATCCTAAGTCCTCCCCAACCCAAGGAGCCACAAGGTACATCCATCCCAGCTACAAGCCGCATCCTAAGTCCTCCCCAACCCAAGGAGCCACAAGGTACATATACTACAGCTACAGATTTACCTGAGTTAAATATTCAGCCTCCAGTAGTCAACAGACTATCATCTGCTTCATATCACTCTGATTCATCTTTTGATGATTCTGAGTCTGAGGATGATGACGACAGTACCTATGAATACATGCTTCCCCCTGTAAAAAAAGGAAAACCAGGAAGAATGCCTAATTATCTTGACCTCAGTCAACACCCTCAATTGGCCAAGCAAATTAAAGCTACAGAAAGGTTCTTTCTAAGCAGCACAAATTTGAAAAGGGATGGAGACCGTATCCAGGAATCGACTTGGGAAAAAGTCAAATTACACACTTTGAGTAAGTAATTGCTATGCAAGTCCTAATTAGGAAAAACATTATACTTCCCTTTTTTGCACAGATTATCTACATTATGTTTCAGTTAATTTTAAGCAAGAACCCAGTCTAGAAGATACTAGGGATAGTAACATGCTGGAAAGTTTTCTTAACTCTTTAGAGGTTAGTAAACACTGATACATATATGTGTCTTACCATGTCAAATGCTGAATACCATCCTACCACTTTGTAATTTTCCTCAACACCTCCCTTGCCAGTGTGATCCACCACCATTGCCCCAATCTTTGCTAATATCTCTCAATATAGGATAAGCACCTAATGGGAAGCACAATTGGGACGTACATTGACCATCTCTGCTACATTCTACGCTACTTAGCAGCAGAAGAAGACATTTCATATGACACACCCTTCTACAAAAGGCTTAAGAAAAAATCAGAATCCTTTAAGAAAGCATCTAGTTCCCTTACAGCTCATCAAAGCAGAGATGCTTTGAAGGCACGGAGAATGTGGCTTGATTGGTAAGTTTCTAATTAGTGTATCTCTGTTGTTTGTAAATAACATAACAAAATTATATACTAACCCTAACCCTAACCCTAACCCTAACGCTGTCTCTAACCCTAACGCTGTCACTAACCCTGATTTTCCTGATTATCTCAAAAATTAATTTATATGGACCTAGGGACATTTGGTTCTCAAGACGGCATTTTTCATTGGTTATCCGTTGATACCCATTTTGGGTTAGTGACAGCGTTAGGGTTAGTGACAGCGTTAGGGTTAGTGACAGCGTTAGGGTTAGTGACAGCGTTAGGGTTAGTGACAGCGTTAGGGTTAGGGTTAGGGTTAGGGTTACAGGGTGGTGTCCATAGGTTATTTAGGTCAAAATGGGTATCATCGGATAGCTCATAAAAAATGCCGTCTGGAGAACCTAATGTCCCTATGTCCATATTAATTAATTTTTGAGATAATCAGGAAAATCTAAAATCAATTAATTAAAATTTGTGAATTTTTTTGAAATTATTTGAGAAAGAATTTCAAAGATATTTTTATATTGCGATTTTTTAATTAATTCATTAATTAAAATTATATTTAATTAATTACATGGAAAATTTCACCAGTCTCCTCAAAGGGTCATAGTGTCAGTTTTGGAGCTTCCGCCCACTAATTAGTTTCAATCAATTAGCCCCGATTTAAACCCCACCCACCTTCATTAATATCGGAGGATCTGCCAACTTATTTATTTTAATCAATTACCTCAGTACGAAAGCCCCACCCCTATTTAAACCCAGAAGACTCACCCACTAATTAGTTTTCACTAATTGATTGAAACTAACTTGTGGATAATACATTAAAAAATTAAATCTTTTTTTGCATTAACGCAAAAACTAATTAACTTTTTTAGGATATTTTTAGTTGAAAAGATAGATCTTGAAGTGAGCTATTCCATGATATATAATTTGTTAGAATTTGACATTATGACCTTTTGGGGACACCGGTGAAATATTACATTTACTTAATTTTAATTAATTAATTAAAAAATAGCTATATAAAAATATCTTTAAATTTCCTTCTAAAATAATTCAAACATATTAAAAATTTTCTTTAACTTATTTTTAGTTTTTCTTAAATATCTCAAAAATTAATTTATATGGACATTTATATGGATTAGGTTCTCAAGACGGCATTTTTCATTGGTTATCCGATGATACCCATTTTGACCTAAATAACCTATTGGGACCACTCTGCCAAAAATATTTAGACACATATAGATGCATGTTGACACATGTAGGCACATGTTGGTGCATGTAGGTGCATGTTGGCACTTGTAGGCGCATTTAGGGGTATTTAGTATCATGTTTGTGCATGTAGGCACATGTAAGAACTTTCTGGTGCATGTAGGTACATGTACGCTCATTTAGGGGCATTTAGGTGCCTGTAGGCACATGTAGGCACATGTTGATGCATGTAGGTGCATGTGGGCGTATCTAGGGTAGGAAGTCGCATGTAGTCAAATATATTCGCTTTCAGTTGGGGCATCTAGGCAAATGTAAGCGAATGTAAGTGCATGTATGTGCATGTCGATGCATGTAGGCAAGGGTAGACATATATATGTAGCCACAAATTATATATGTAGCAGTCGAGGATAAAAACTGAAAGTTTTACACACTTAGTCGAAAATGCAATTTTGGTATTAGAGTGTAGAGTAGGTCTTAATTTTTTACCTCTGCTGAAAATTTGGGACCAACCCATGCTTCCGTGAAGGAGAAATTGAGATTCAAAGACCACCAACTAGAGAGATACTATACTAGTTTGAAACGATAATGAATTATAAAATAGCCGTCCGTAACGATCAAATATTTATATATGCAGACGGTTTTATGATATAAAGAGAACGATAAAAGTCTTTGGTAAGTGATGAATTTGTGCTAATATTGAAGGCTATTCTTAAGGTCTGGCTTTAGCGAGTATATATAGGATGCTTTCCCTTTTCCCTCTAAATAATTGGTTAAACGATTCATTTGCCTTCCAGGCCTTGTGGAAGGTGTTTCACTAGCAGGTACAATTGCAGCTAGACTGTATGATTCTTCAGCAATAGGAGTTGGAGCGTTGAGAATAGGAGAGGAACATAACCGAATATAACTGAAAATCGCTTCGTTGGCGATTTATATATAAGGTGTTAATTGGTAATACATTAGATAGGGCGGCCATCTTTTTTTCGGCCATTCCTACTTAGAGAATACTCTCTGATTATGCATTTCATAGTGTTAGGGTTATTTGCGGGTGATAATTTTTGATGTTAAGGGCTGCGTATAATGCGTGGGTGGAAACGATTTAGTCGAGTTATCTTGGTGGGGGTGCTCAAAGCTTAAAATCGACTTCAGGATAAAAAAAACTTTTTAAGTTGACAATCCCTGCTGATTGATGACAGTAAAGAAGCCCTAGAAGGGCTTATAAGTGTATAATAAGGCGGCCATTTATCGCTAATTAGCCATTATTATGCAATAGTGTAATCGCCATTTTCTCGTGGACAAGAAGAACAAAAGAGAGATGAGTTGGCCATATCCTAACGGTAAAGGAGGAGCGGGCAGTCAAGCCAACATTGTATATCCATATTTAAACCAAGTGAGTACGCACAATCCCTCAGGACCTGTTCATATTACACTCTTCAGACATGGCAAGGCTAGACTTACAAATGAGACTTTAACAAAAAGTGCGTGAAATTGCCCCATAGATGAGTGAAACATTTGCTCGCTTCGCCGTGTGATATATGCAACCATACGCCCTTATAGCTATTAGTATGTGTAAGTGTGCTTCAACTCAGTTTCGCTATTTGCTCGATTCCACCTTAACTTCTGCATCCCACTGTTTATGAGTGTGAGTTTATCCCATCTAAGAGTGAGAGCGTGAGGTGAGAGAATAATGTGAGACACTCATGCTCAATGTTTGAGACTTGTTGCAGGTTCCTTCAGAAGGCCAGTACCATTACAATGGACAGCAGCGGCCACCCTCACTTCCTGGAGCAGCCACAGCAACAACGTCCAGTGCGCATCATGTTAGAATGTTTGCACCTCCCTCTCAGCCTGGCTCCATGATGACTGGACCACCTCCCTCTCAGCCTGGCTCCATGATGACTGGACCGCCTCCCTCTCAACCTGGCTCCATGATGACTGGACCGCCTCCCTCTCAACCTGGCTCCATGATGACTGGACCACCTCCCTCTCAACCTGGCTCCATGATGACTGGACCACCTCCCTCTCAACCTGGCTCCATGATGACTGGACCACCTCCCTCTCAACCTGGCTCCATGATGACTGGACCACCTCCCTCACAGCCTGGCCTCATGATGACTGGACCACCTCTCTCTCGACCTGGCTCCATGATGACTGGACCACCTCCCTCTCAGCCTGGCTCCATGATGACTGGACCACCTCCCTCTCAGCCTGGCCTCATGATGACTGGACCACCTCCCTCTCAGCCTGGCCTCATGATGACTGGACCACCTCCCTCTCAGACTGGCCCCATGATGACTGGACCACCTCCCTCTCAGCCTGGCCCCATGATGACTGGACCACCTCCCTCACAGCCTGGCTCCATGATGACTGGACCACCTCCCTCTCAGACTGGCCCCTTGATGACTGGACCACCTCCCTCTCAGACTGGCCCCATGATGACTGGACCACCTCCCTCACAGCCTGGCCTCATGATGACTGGACCACCTCCCTCTCAACCTGGCCTCATGATGACTGGACCACCTTCCTCTCAGCCTGGCTCCATGATGACTGGACCACCTCCCTCACAGCCTGGCTCCATGATGACTGGACCACCTCCCTCTCAACCTGGCCCAATGATGACTGGACCACTTCCCTCTCAACCTGGCCCCATGATGACTGGAGTGCAAAATTTACAGGCGCTCAATCAACAAGTGCAACACATGACAATAGGTACTCTTCTGGTCAGTTGCCATGGTAACCTTTATATATTTTTTCCACCCCTGTCTGATCTAGGACCTAATGTGCCTCAGCCAGGAGTACCTCAGTATGGACCTTCTACAGCCCCGCCCCCACCCAGAATGGACCCTGAACACATGCCTAATCCAGTAAGTCACAGCCTTAGAGTGGCATCACTTGGTGGAGGTAGAGGGGTGTGTCTGATATTAGAAGTAAGGGGCGTGTCTGATATTAGAAGTAAGGGGCGTGTCTGATATTAGAGGCAAGGGGTGTGTCTGATAGTAGAAGCAAGGGGCGTGTCTGATATTAGAAGTAAGGGGTGTGTCTGATATTAGAAGCAAGGGGTGTGTCTGATATTAGAAGTAAGGGGTGTGTCTGATTATAGAAGTAAGGGGTGTGTCTGATATTAGAAGCAAGGGGTGTGTCTGATATTAGAAGCAAGGGGTGTGTCTGATATTAGAAGCAAGGGGTGTGTCTGATATTAGAAGCAAGGGGTGTGTCTGATATTAGAAGCAAGGGGTGTGTCTGATATTAGAAGCAAGGGGTGTGTCTGATATTAGAAGTAAGGGGCGTGTCTGATATCAGAAGCAAGGGGTGTGTCTGATATTAGAAGTAAGGGGTGTGTCTGATATTAGAAGTAAGGTGTGTGTCTGATATTAGAAGCAAGGGGTGTGTCTGATATTAGAAGCAAGGGGTGTGTCTGATATTAGAAGCAAGGGGTGTGTCTGATATTAGAAGCAAGGGGTGTGTCTGATATTAGAAGCAAGGGGTGTGTCTGATATTAGAAGTAAGGGGTGTGTCTGATATTAGAAGCAAGGAGTGTGTCTGATATTAGAAGCAAGGGGTGTGTCTGATATTAGAAGTAAGGGGTGTGTCTGATATTAGAAGTAAGGGGTGTGTCTGATATTAGAAGCAAGGGGTGTGTCTGATATTAGAAGCAAGGGGTGTGTCTGATATTAGAAGCAAGGGGTGTGTCTGATATTAGAAGCAAGGGGTGTGTCTGATATTAGAAGTAAGGGGCGTGTCTGATATCAGAAGTAAGGGGTGTGTCTGATATTAGAAGCAAGGGGCGTGTCTGATATTAGAAGCAAGGGGTGTGTCTGATATTAGAAGTAAGGGGCGTGTCTGATATCAGAAGTAAGGGGCGTGTCTGGCTGTATCATTATGGATGTGTGCTGTTTGTCTGTAGGTCTCAGTGATCACTTCTGATAAAGTGTCTAATGAAGGAAGGGAATACATAACAACGACACCTGGAGTAGCTCCTCCTCTTGTTACAACACATTTTAAAGTGAGGACCGCTGAACCACTCTCACACCCATCCTCTCTCCTTCTGCCCTCCCTCATCCTCTCTCCTTTCTGCCCTCCCCCATCCTCTCTCCTTTCTGCCCTCCCCCATCTCTCACCATTCCGTTTCCTCTGAAAGGTTGTGGACAATGGAGTGTGCAGCCCGAGGTTCATCAGAAGCACCATGTACAACATTCCAGCCACTTCGAACTTGGTCAGTGAGTGCAAGATTCCAATTGCCCTGCTTGTGCAGCCTTTAGCGGATGTGATGGAGGGAGACCTAGATCCTCCTCTTGTGGACCATGGGGCTAATGGACCAATCAGATGCAAGCGCTGTAAAGCCTACATGTGTCCTGCCATGAAGTTTATAGATGGTGGAAGGCAGTTCAATTGTGTGTTCTGCGGTTGCTACAATGAAGGTATGTGTACTTATAGTGACAGTAAGGACCTGTTGTCATGGTAACCAGACCACCAAAGTTGCTCATCTGTATAGTTCCAGCAGAGTATTTCAGTTATTTGGACCACACAGGAAGGAGGACTGATATTGCGCAACACCCTGAGCTGTGCTATGGATCCTTTGAATATATTGCTAATAAAGACTACTGCAAGGTACAGTGTGTTTGTTTTTCTTCAGTTGCCATGGTGACATTTCTCAGTGCTTGTTTCCTGCCAGAATGGTGTTATCCCAAAACAGGCAGCATACTTATTTATGATTGATGTGTCCGCTGGACCTCTTCAAAATGGTTGTGTTAACCTTATCTCTCAAAACATATCAAAGATAATGTCCAGTTTGCCCAGGTTAGGATGACCACAGCTCTAGACTGACTGACTGTGTGTTCACTTTACATTAAATGTAGAGACGGAGATGGAAACTGCAGAATCAAAGTAGGATTTGCTGCTTACGACACTTCAATCTACTTCTTCAACTTGAAAGTTAGCAGAACTCTGCCAAGTGCAACTATTGATTTATTAGGTGTTAATTGGATTAGATCCACAATGTAAATATGTCTGTCCACAGTCCTCTCAGGGGCTACCTCAAGTGATGATGGTTACTGTATGTATGTCTGTCCACAGTCCTCTCAGGGGCTACCTCAAGTGATGGTTACTGTATGTATGTCTGTCCACAGTCCTCTCAGGGGCTACCTCAAGTGGTGGTTACTGTATGTATGTCTGTCCACAGTCCTCTCAGGGGCTACCTCAAGTGATGGTTACTGTATGTATGTCTGTCCACAGTCCTCTCAGGGGCTACCTCAAGTGATGGTTACTGTACGTATGTCTGTCCACAGTCCTCTCAGGGGCTACCTCAAGTGATGGTTACTGTATGTCTGTCCACAGTCCTCTCAGGGGCTACCTCAAGTGATGGTTACTGTATGTATGTCTGTCCACAGTCCTCTCAGGGGCTACCTCAAGTGATGGTTACTGTATGTATGTCTGTCCACAGTCCTCTCAGGGGCTACCTCAAGTGATGGTTACTGTATGTATGTCTGTCCACAGTCCTCTCAGGGGCTACCTCAAGTGATGGTTACTGTATGTATGTCTGTCCACAGTCCTCTCAGGGGCTACCTCAAGTGGTGGTTACTGTATGTATGTCTGTCCACAGTCCTCTCAGGGGCTACCTCAAGTGGTGGTTACTGTATGTATGTCTGTCCACAGTCCTCTCAGGGGCTACCTCAAGTGATGGTTACTGTATGTATGTCTGTCCACAGTCCTCTCAGGGGCTACCTCAAGTGATGGTTACTGTATGTATGTCTGTCCACAGTCCTCTCAGGGGCTACCTCAAGTGGTGGTTACTGTATGTATGTCTGTCCACAGTCCTCTCAGGGCTACCTCAAGTGATGGTGGTTACTGTATGTATGTCTGTCCACAGTCCTCTCAGGGGCTACCTCAAGTGATGGTTACTGTATGTATGTCTGTCCACAGTCCTCTCAGGGGCTACCTCAAGTGATGGTTACTGTATGTATGTCTGTCCACAGTCCTCTCAGGGGCTACCTCAAGTGATGGTGGTTAGTGATTTAGAAGATGTCTTTGTGCCACAAGTTGATGGCATTGTCTGTGACCTTAGTGAAGCAGTGCTGCAGAATATTGAAATGTCAGTTCACTGAATATGATCTTGTGTGACCTCTGTGTGACCTCTGTGTGACCTCTGTGTGACCTTTGCAGGCTTTTTACTCAGTTGTCTGGCATGTTTATTGGTGAAAAGAAGCCAACCTCAGTTTTAGAACCAGTTATGAGGGGAGGACTGGAGGCTTTGCGGGTAAATGCATCTAACTGCACAGTAGTCAAGCTACAGATAGGATTAGTTACACCTCACAAACAGTTGGTCCTCGCTGTTCATTCTAATACAGTGTGGTGGCTACAATGGGCGGGTGGTCTTGTTTCACACTGGTCTGCCAAGTGCACCTGGACCGGGCCAGCTGAAGGATCGGATGGACAGTAAGCTGCTGGGGACGGACAAGGAGAGGGTCAGTCTTAGGCTGTAAACCACACCTGATGCACAAGAGAGGTGCCAGAAGAGTAGTCTTCAGTGCATCTTTGTGTTCAGTTAATGCGTGCAGACAGTCTCCGTTATTGAGAACATTTGTTTTGCAGTCACTGCTGAATCCCCAGACCCAATCTTATTCCAAATTGGCAGAAGAATGTGTTGAAGCTGGAGTGGGAATTGACATGTTTATATCAACAAACTCTTATAATGATTTGGCCACCATTTCGCACTGCATTGCGACCACTGGTGGAAACCTGTTCCACTACCCAATGTTCAGAGTAAGCCAGCACTTGTACCTCTTTGTATTCAGTTAGCAGTTACCTGTGTCCTTTAGGCAAGTGCTGATGGAGAAAAGTACATCAGTGACATTGTAGAAATCCTCTCCCGAAGAGTAGTCTTTGATGCTGTCATGAGGGTAAGAGCAAGCACAGGTTAGTGGTTAGCCCCAAGGTGAAGTTATACTGAAGTTATACAAGGTTATCCTGACTCTGTGTCACAGGGGTGAGACCAGTGGAGTACTTTGGATCATTTCTGAAGAAGAACCAAACAGACATGGAGTTTGGGGCCATTGACTCTTCAAAGGCTGTCACAGTGGAGATGCAACACGACGAGAAGCTCAAGGAGGGAGACCCTGTCCACATACAGGTAGTGCAGGGAAGTCTGGTTACCAAAGTAACTGTTACCATGGTGATACAATCCTTGTAGGTTGCTCTTCTTCATACAAGTGTTAATGGACAGAGGAAACTTCGGATCCACAATTTCCAAATGATTCCTGTGAGCCAGTACTTGGATGTGTACAGAGGCTGCGATCAGGACACCATCGTCAATGTCTTGTTGAAGAAAGGTAAGTGACCAGTTCAATAGATTTAGCTCACTGCTTCTTTGTGTGACACGTGACCTGTAATGCAGTCAGATGCATTCCAAGCTCTTCCTCTACTGTCTTGTTAGCAATAAAGGACAGCTTTGGTACAAGCATGAAGACAATCACTGAGGGAATGATTGTGCAATGTGTCAAGATTCTTACAACATATCGCAAGCACTGCTCCCAAAGCGGTGCCCCTGGTCAGTTGATACTGCCAGAGAGTCTGAAACTGCTTCCAATTTATGTAAACTGCATCACCAAATGTGATGCACTGCAGTCACGTAAGTGTCAACTCTAACTTGTCTCTTAATAAGAAGCCACTATCTGTGTCCTCTTATTTGTAGCTCCCCTGTTCTCCTTGGATCACAAGTCTGCAATGACACATTACGCAAGGTCACTGGGCCTCAGCCTGTCTGTGCCTTTCTTGTATCCCCTGCTCTATTCTCTGGTGAGTGCTCTGACTGCAGTATTGTGCAACTCTTCAGTGTTGTTGCATCACCACTCAGCATGACCTTAGACCAGAGGAAACTGGAATGCCTCCCATCATGAGGTGCACAAATAAGAAGGTTTCGGAAAATGGAGCATATTTGATTGGTCAGTTGCCTCCAAAAGTAGTCATCAAGTGTCTAGTGGTGCCCTACTGTCTGTATTGTAGAGAATGGTGTTGTCATGGTGATATGGCTGGGTAGCCGGGTTCCCAATGAATTTGTATCCAAAGTGTTTGGAGTTGGGTCACAAGCTCAAGTGGATCCAGAAATGGTGAGCACTAAATAGACATCTACCCAATGTACGTATCACATGTCCCTATCTCTTCAGTGCAACTTGCCAGTTTTGGACAACTCTCTGTCCACAAGTATTAGGAACATTGTTAGTTCTCTTAGAAATGACAGAAAGACATTTATGAAAGTAAGTGTGGTATTAATATATTGGAGATGTGTGAAGTACAAGTTCCTCCGTTCACAGCTCCGAGTTGCTAAGCAACGGGACAAAAGTGAGGCTCACTTCCGGTGCCTTCTCCGAGAGGACCAGGGTCCTGGCAAAGCACTCAACTACATTGACTTTCTGTGTCACGTGCACAGAGAAATAAGACAAAATCTATCGTAACCCAATAAATTATTAGGCACATTTCCTTTGAATTTCCGTTTTATGATTCTCTAATTTTCATATTTACAAGTTGGCACTGCATAGTACGGATTGATAACTTCCGGTGGTTGTTAAAACAAAAACGGAACCGCAATTTGAAAATGTCCGCCGCAAAGAAAAAATCTGGTGGATTCCAACGGATGGGTAAGAATCGGTAGCTCAGTCGGATCCATCGTCACGAAACACAGCCAATCCGCATCAATCCTTTGCAGGTTTATCTGCGCCAATACTGAAGGGCGTTCTCAGGAAAGGTTACAGAACACCGACTCCAATTCAGAGGAAAGTGAGTGTGTCCTTCTAACTCGTGTTTGTCTGCGATGACCGTCGATCTTTGTAGTGTATTCCAATTATTTTGGACGGAAAAGATGTCGTAGCAATGGCGCGTACCGGCTCGGGGAAGACGGCCGCTTTTCTCTTGCCAATGTTTAGCAAACTAAAGGCTCACTCAGCGATAGTAAGTGACCTCATGCATTTAAAGGGTTGCACAATCAATGTAATGCGTGTCGATGGTACCGTACGTAGCTATCTCCTCTGCCTTTCAATAGGTAGGTGCTAGAGCGATCGTCCTCTCCCCGACCAGAGAATTGGCCGTGCAGACCGCCAAGTTTATTAAAGAGGTAAGGTTCGCGACGATATCGAAGAAATGTCTAAAACTCGAGTATCTCAACCTCTTATGTACGTAGTTGGCTAAGTTTACAGACCTTAGGTCGGCCATTTTAGTGGGCGGAGACAGCATGGAGGACCATTTCTCCGCCCTTCACAGCAATCCAGATATGTAAGTGTGTGCACAAGTGATGGAATGGCATGGCACAAGTGTCTGCTTCTGCTAGACTGGTGGCCACTCCCGGAAGGTTCCTACACTTGGTGATTGAGATGAACCTAAAGCTCTCCTCAGTCGAGTATGTTGTTTTGGATGAGGCAGACCGGTGAGATCTTTTATGTACCATTGCACCTGACCTGCACCTGATCTGCACCTGATCTATAGGCTATTTGAATTGGGCTTTGCTGAGCAGCTCAATGAGATTCTTCACAGGCTGCCGGAAGAGAGACAAACACTACTCTTTTCAGCTACCATTCCAAAGTCTTTGGTTGAGTTTGCCAGAGGAGGTGAGCCAGTTAGTGTTAATTGTGTATGTTAGGTTAAACATCACTGTCTTCCTCAGGCCTCAGTGACCCCGTGCTGGTGCGACTGGATGTGGAGTCCAAACTCAGCCCTCTGCTACAGGTCCGCCAGACACACTGAGCATTTGTTGCAATCTCTCACTCCTTTCTTGTGCTACTGCAGATGGAATTCCTCTCTGTGCCAGAACATAACAAAATGGCTACCCTCCTGCACCTTCTCCAAAATGTAATTCCTGATGGTCAGCTGGTAGTGGTGTTTGCTGCCAGTCGGCATCATGTAGAGTACATTACTGCAGTAGGTTGAGGAGTATCACTGTTAGTAAACTGTAATTGATAGTGTGCCTATTGTACCTCTGAAGGTGTTGAACTATAATGGTATCTTAGCAACGCAGGTCTATAGCACTTTGGATTATGCAGCGAGGAAAATCAATGTTGCTAAGTTTGTAAGCAAAAAAGTGGAAGTTCTAGTAGTCACTGATGTAGCTGTGAGTCTGTATATGTAGTCACTGATGTAGCTGTGAGTCTGTATATGTAGTCACTGATGTATACCTTATTATACACATTAACTACCTTTGGCAGGCAAGAGGGATTGACATGCCTTATTTGGACAATGTTATAAATTTTAACTTTCCTTCAACACCAAAGTTGTATGTCCATCGAGTTGGTCGCGTTGCAAGAGCTGGACGAAGTGGAAAAGCATTTTCTCTACTTTCCAGTGAAGAGCTGCCGTATCTTTTAGATTTAGAACTCTTTTTAGGAAAGCAGATTGCTAGCACCAAGGAGATTGGTAAGTGGACTATATGTAGCATGCTCTGTGACCTTCATAGATTTCATTTACAGGAAAAGGCTCTATCTTTGGTTCAGTTCCTCCAAGTGTAATTGCTCCTACTGAAGACATACTACAAACAGCATTGACTACATCACATGACCTAGTGCGTCCTGCATGTTTGACCGACTAATGCTATCTATCTCACTGTCCACACTATTGTGCTTGCAGGAGCTCTTGAAAAGAACAGCAGAAAATGGTTTCAAGCAATATTCAAAGTCAAAGCCTTTACCTTCATTAAGTAGCACCAAAAGAGCAAAGGAAATCAAATCAAACATTCAACTGCACCCTATGTTTAGTAAGAGATTTGCATGATTATCTATGGCAGCAATATTTTTATCAACTTTTTAGAACAATCCATGTCTGAGGACGAAACATTGCAGATCAGCTTTTTAGATGACATCAGAGCATACAAGCCCAAGCAGGTGTGATGTGTCCAGCTAACCACTAGAAGTGAATCCTTTAAAAGTTACTTTATTACAGACTATATTTGAAGCAACATTTAAAACTAAGAGCTTGGCTGTCCAAGTCATGAAAGAAAAGAGAGGTTGCCATGACACCCTGGTAGCTGAGGAGAAGGTGAGGCCTCTGAGCAGTGTTGATGAGACAACTGTTAGTAAAGCAATTGTAGGTGGCACTGCTGGGTGTGATATTTTAACCTTTTAGGTTGCCATGGGAACAAGGAAAAAAGGTGAAGAGTATATCAATTATGTAGGAAAAGATGAAAAATTTGAAAAGGGGTGTGTTCTGTAAAGCACTCTGCTTATTACTTGATTAATGTGACATTTTCATTGCTAAGCCTTTCCTTGGAGAGTGGCAGTTTTGAACAAACAGCTTCCCAGGCTGCTCTTGATATGACAGCTGATGATAGTGAGGGCTTGAAGAGAAGAAAGGAGACCAAAAAGTGGTCAGTGTTGGACAAGTGAGGCAAAGAAGAGTATGTCAGTTGTGTTTTGCTGTGCTGTAGGGATAGAAAGAGGAAGAAATTTGTCGGAGTTAAAGAAGATCAAAAGAATAAGAAAGTTAAGACTGAAATGGGAACATGGGTCAAAGCCTCTTTTAAAGGAAATGTTTACAAAAAGTGGACAAAGAAACACAAAACAAATGCACTTCAACTTGGCAGTGAAGAGAATGCATTTGAGACTGCAAGGCACCTTGCCACTCGCCCAAAGCATTTTAAAGGTACGTACGTATACACGTGCTCCCATGTCACATCTACAGGCTGTTCTCGCATTGCACTGTATAGGGAGGAGATGGCACACTTTGACGAAAGAAGACTTGACTGGGAAGAACAAACTTGGAAGATTGAGAACTAAAGAAGAAATAATTAAACTTCGCAAATTAAAAATTAAAGAAAAGTTTAAGAATCTTCCAAAATCTAAAAGACAAAAACTTCAAGCTAAACGAAAACATACATAAATGTACTCATGTGTATTCTGTAGCTGTGTTGCCACGGTTATCAGCTCTATTTCGCTTCTTCAGCTGGGCTTTTTCAAGTTTTCGCATCTCCTCTGCTGATGGAGGGTTGAAAAAGTACTCAACAAGTACATCCGTGTCAAAGATTCCTGCCTCAAACTTCTTTTGCAACTGAATCAACTTAGATGCACCTGACAAGACAATTTGAAAAACTTCAAACTCTGTGACTCCCAGTGTTTTTGGGTACTCTAGCCATGCCCCTCCTTCACAGTCAATCTCAACTTGGTTCAGCTGCAACCTCTCCAGTATCCTAGGAAACTGGCTGTGAGACAGAAGAGCAGCGCTCAGCCTTATAGCAAATTTAGCTCTCAAAGCAGTTCCAATGTCAGAGGGACAGACTGTGAGGAAGCCATAGTGATCGTTCCACATAAAGTCTCTCTTCCTACCAGCAAGACCATTCTCAAACTTCTTCAAAACCCTCACCATATATTCAAAGACATCTTTCAAGTCTTCCTTTGATCCATGCATCACAAATTCCAAATGGTTCACCCTGTTTATCCAAACAGCCAAATTCTGCTTCTCATCCCGCCACACTCCCCTTGCATCAGGCCAGTCTCGGGTGATCATGGCGTGAGTCCAGCTGGTGGAAACGGGTTGCTTCAGTAGGAGGCCTTGCAGAGTCAGCTCCTCCTTCTCGTATTCTGACATGCTCTTTAGGGGAGAGTAAGACCCTACCAATTGGGTGTTCATTATTTCCACAGCAAGTCTTTCTATATTTCTTCTCTCTGACCTACAACAATGGGAAGTACATCTCTAAATATATCTTGCCCAACCAACCAACTTTAGATATATCTTGCCCAACCAACCAACTTTAAATATATCTTGCCCAACCAACCAACTTTAGATATATCTTGCCCAACCAACCAACTTTAGATATATCTTGCCTAACCGCCTACCTGGAGTAATGAGGAGTTAGGTTGTAAGAGCGAATGTTTCTTTTCACTGAAATGTCATAGCCTAGTAGGTATTCGGGGTCGCATTCATTGTTCAATTGGTCCAGTCCGTTTACGGACAGACAAACATCTTGTCGTGCGGACTTGGCGTACGGACCATGTAAGCTGATAATCAACGGATCAAACAAGTCTGCAAAAGTTGAGTAACAATCTTCATCGCCAGCCACGCACCCAACAGAGCTCTTGGGGTTGTCCACGCCTACAACATTGGTAAGTACTTCTCAGCGCCAGTATGTTGCCAATCTCATCCACCTACCTGTTTGAATACACTTGTCCAAAGTGAAGCCACCTTTGCTCCTTAAAGATAACAACTTTTCATACAACTCTAAAGATAACACTTTCGATAATAGATTTTCGTGATGAACCAGGTTAGGAAAATGATCGCTCGCTTTGTACTTTCTTTCGAAAGCCATATCCAAGGGGCGTGTCACAACCGGGGATCCTTTACTAGCGTTCAGCCATGTTCATGTTACCATAGTAACGACTTAGCCAAAATGATTGCTCCGAACTCTTCTTTGCTCAAATACGACAATCCTCTTCTCGTGAGCAAGAATGCTGACGCAAAGGCATCGAAAGTAAGTTGAGAGTTTCATATTTCCATAATTATCCTTCATCATTTTTACTGTACGTTTGTCAGAAGGTTAGTAAACCGAAGCAGAACTCGACCATAGCCGCTTTGGGCAGTGGCGGTCCAATTCCCGCTTCACCAAAAGGAAAACTTCCTCCGATGGACGCTCAGAAAAATCAAGTTTCGGAAGAAATCCTCAATTCTATTCTGCCTCCACGGTCAGTCATTATACGGTCACAATTATGCATTCTACCTCAAGTGATATGCTCTGCAGGGAATGGTCGGAGGGCGGTCAGCTCTGGCGTCAGTGCGTTTCCAGCAATCCCGCCACACGTACTGAAGTGACAAACCTGCAAGTGAGAGCGCATCGAACTGGTGGTGAAGAGTGTAGTGAGATTCTTGTGTTGTGCAGGAGCAACTGGACAAGCTGCTGCAGCAGAGACAAGCGCGGGAGACTGGAATTTGTCCTGTCAGAAGAGAGCTTTACTCTCAGTGTTTTGATGAGCTAATTAGACAGATTTGTATTGAGTGTTCGGAGAGAGGATTAATACTGTTGAGGTTAGTGTCCCCTGCAGATGGGTCTACCAGAGTACATGAACTTGACAACTTTGTCTGTATAGAGTGCGAGATGAAATCCAAATGACAATTGCTGCGTATCAGACCTTGTATGAGAGCAGTGTTGCATTTGGCATGCGCAAGGCACTCATGGCAGAACAAGGGAAAAGTGAGATGGAGGAACGCATCAAAGAGCTTGAATCAGACAAGAGGAACTTGGAGAGGCAGGCTTTGGAGTTGAAGGCTAAATGTGATGCAGTGGAGAAGAGAGAATCAGAAAAACGACTGTTGGAAGAAAAGAAACACACAGATGAAATAAACAGTTTGAAAAAAATTAACCAGCAACTCAAGGCTCAGATAGAAAGCATTATTGCCCCTGGCAAGAAGTAGAACTTTAGCCAATCCCATTTCTAAATCATATAAATGGAAATGGAAATTGTAGGGAAAGTCCCGACTGTAGATGATTATCGATGATGAACGTACCGCCTCGCTGGTTACACTGTCCAAGGAAGAGCAAGCTTATAGACGGTAAGCGACGTTCTTCGGAGCGGAGGTTGATTTTAAAAGTCTGTGCGTGTGTTGCGTGTCTTCAGGTTGCTTTCTCGCCTTTAAGACTCCCCTCAGCAGCCAGTACAACGTCCCAGAAGAAAGCCTCTTTCGACCGGCCATGTTGCTCTCGTACATGCGCGAAGGGCCGCATCAACTAGGTCTCTTTGTCGACTTGACTAAGACTGATCGCTTCTATGACAAAAGAGAAGTTCTCAACGCTGGAATCGGCTACTACAAACTGAAATGCGAAGGGTAATAACTGTGATTACTTTTTAATATTTAACTTTTAACTTTGTAAATTCTTATAAAACTCCAGATTTAACGAACCTCCGACTGAAAATCAAGTGAAGGAGTTCATAAATGTAGTGAAAGGTTATCTTCGTCAGAACCCCATGGGAGTGGTCGGTGTTCACTGCACTCACGGCTTCAATCGGACGGGATTTCTCATTGTTTCGTACCTCATTGAAGAGAAGAACTGGAGGTCAGTCGTTCTAGATCTGTGCAATCATTGCGAAAGGCGCGGTTACTCCCGCTGCGTACATACTTAGTTGCGAGTATGCAGTAAAGGAGTTTGCAGGAGCGCGCCAACCAGGTATCTATAAAAACGACTACTTGGAAGAGCTGGCTAAACGCTACAATGATGGCGACAGGGAGGGTCTGGACACTCCAGACAAGCCAGAATGGTACTACCTGGATCAGAGTAGTGCCGAAGTTGACGATGAGGGAGACCGTTTAATTAAAGAAGCGAGTCACAAGCCTCACAGGAGGAAGGAACGAGCAGTAGATAAAACTAAGTTTGCTATTGAAAGTTCGAATGTCTCAGTTGTGGCTCCACCGGGAAACTCAGATGTCCAGCGCCGCTGTCAGGAGGCCTGCAGTTGGGAGAGGTGAGTGCCATGTTTGCCATTTAACCTTACTTCACTGCCCCTGTGTGCACAGTGCTGGGTTCCCGGGCTCGCAGCCAGTCTCCCTGGACGTGAAGAACATCCACCTGCTGACCCAGCTGCCGTACAGGGTCAGTTGGAAGGCAGATGGGACCAGGTACATCATGCTCATTAAGGGCACAGCTGAAGTGTACATGGTGGACAGGGACAACGTAGTCTTCCGTGTGGACAATCTAGTCTTTCCCAAGAGGAGGAACTTGGAGGCTCACATTTCTCTGACAGTAGTTGATGGGGTCAGTCAGTTACGTATGTGCTAATGTAGCAAAAATGTAACCACGGCAACCTGGGCTTCTTATATATAGGAATTGGTACTGGACAATGTCCCTAATGGGGGGAAGCGACCTCGCTTCCTGATCTACGACATTATGGAGTTAGAGGTAACTCATTAGTCCCCCCGGCATTGGTCACATCCTCCTACCCCCCGCCCCTCCTACTCCCCGCCCCTCCTACCCCCCGCCCCTCCTACTCCCGCCCCTCCTACCCCCTGCCCCTCCTACTCCCCGCCCTTACTACCCCCTGCCCCTCCTACCCCCCGCCCCTAGGGTGACAAAAGTATAAGCAAGAAAAGTCACATTGAAAGACTGAAGTGTATTGAGGAAGAGCTCATTGGTCCCAGGGAAGAAGCTGTTTGTTGTCATGGTAACCACAATACTAGTATTTGCTGTAATTGTTTTGTCTTACTTTAGGCAATGAAAAATAAATTGGACAAACTCAAGGAACCTTTTTCAATTCGATTAAAAGGATTTTGGGACATTTCAGAAGTTAAAACAGTTCGTTTACGCTCACAAGATTCATTCCATCTTGTTAAGGTTTTCCTCTCCTCCTGCACTAGATATTAGACAGCTGGATTCCAAAGCTTCCTCACGAATCAGATGGACTCATATTCTCCCCCAATCACCAAGTTTGTTCGTTTGTGGTGATGTGGAGGTGTTCAGTACGTACTAGTTTGTGTTGCCTGTTTAGCCCTACGTGTCAGGAAGATGCGATCAGCTCCTTAAATGGAAGCCTCCAGAACTGAACAGTGTTGACTTTCAACTCAAAATAAGGAAATATGAGAAAATCGGGTGAGTTCTACTGTACGCCAAGCATCACTTAGCTGACACTCTCTTGTGTTTATCAGTCAACTGAGCACAACTGTCGGGGAACTCTATGTTACCAAGTACCCTCAGCCCTTCTCAAGCATCGAGGTCACCTTCCATACAGTTCTGTTATTTACAGTGTCTAGCAGTGTTGTGTGTCATTACAATAGGTAAATAAGGAGCTTAAAGAGTTGGATGGTAAAATTATTGAATGCACTTACGACAGTGAGCAGAAGAAATGGAAATTCATGAGAGTCAGAACAGACAAAAGTTTTCCAAATGCAGTGGAAACAGCAAAAAGTATTTTTGAGTAGCCCTTTCATGTCATGTGACCACCTCCCTAACCCTTTTATGTCATGTGACCACCTCCCTACTCCTTTCATGTCATGTGACCACCTCCCAACCCTTACATGTCATGTGACCACCTCCCTAACCCTTTCATGTCATGTGACCACCCGCTAGCCCTTTCATGTCATGTGACCACCCTCTCCTTCTAACTAGGTGTGTGTGAGTCAATTATAAAGCCGGTTACCAAGGAGATGGTTCTTAAAATCAGTGAGGGTTCCCTTATTAGGAAGAGGCCTGCGGATAGCAAACCAGATCCTCGGATGCCTCCCCCAAAGAGACCAAACTAATTCAAATAATAACCCATTGTAATTCTGTTAAATGTCACTTGCAATTCATCAATGTCTTTTTCCTTTCCTCTTTTTGTTTGTCACATCTTTCTTATCTCTTTGAGATTCCTTCTTTGCTTTCTTGTACACTTCATACACAATTAGCACAATTGCCACAAAAATGCCCAAAATGCTAAGGAACCTCCGAGTGCCACTGCTGAAGAGAGCAGACGGTTTCTTCTCAACACTAATACACTCCACTTCAAAGACAAGAGTTGCTCCACCTACACACACACACATGCATGGATGGGTACAACATCACCATGGCAACAGACTCACCTGGTATAGTGGGAGGGACTCCTGCATCTCCATAAGCGAGATGTGGAGGAATGACAAGCTTACGAGTTTCCCTGAAGAGAAGTACATCGACAGTAGAACACTTTGGACAACATCACTCAACTCACCCTTCACAGATCCCTAGCAAACCTTCATCCCAACCTTCATGTACAAGAAAGGAAAGAGTTACAAATTCAATGAGACTTTGAGGAGGTGAACAAACCTTTAATGACCTTTCCTGCTCCAAGTTCTACAGGAAATGGACCACGCCCCTCCTTCTTTGAAGTGTCAAATATTATACCAGTCTCCAAAGTCCCCTACAGGAATACTCTTCTCTAGTGTGTCATGTGGTAGTCACGTGACGCCTTACCGTGTAATGCACTACCACTGTATCTCCTTTTTCAGCAGATTTGGGACAGAACGAAGGTTTGTTCTAACAATTAAGAACGTACACGCGACACTAGACGCACCATTCGTGCGAGACTGCATTACCAAGTGTACCATACAAGTTACCTGAGTTATAATTTCTAGCTTTCCCTGTTTCTTCTTAAGCTTGCTTTCACATTCACTGAAATCAATGTGCTGTCACATGCTGACACTGAACAAGAGTGCTTATTGGAGAAGTACCTCTTATATCATTCCCATTTCCATATTCATACATCAAGGTTGGAAACGGGAGTGAGTAGAGACGTTCATGGTGTGGTAAGTTTCGCAATCACTGTTGGTTCCCAATTGACTGGCTAATCCTTTTTAGATCAAATTCTCCAAATCAGCTGCACAAAGTTGTGATAGAGGTTCCAGTCAAAAAATTGCACATTACAAATTGAATGAAAGAAACATTTCCATATTTTCCAAAGGATCTGTTTGAGTGTACGAATCAGATTGAACACTTACAATTCACCATACATACAGAATTTGTGAAAAATTAAATAAATATATTAAACATGAAACTATTAAACAAGTGAAACTGATATTATTGTACAAATTAAAATTTCTTTCCAAATGTTTTTGTTACACCGCTGGAAAATTTCCTCATTTCTGTACTTGGTCTACCAACAGGTCCACTGGCGCTCCTGCGCGGACGACTGGAGACTGGTCCCCGCTTAGTCAACTGGTCCATTTTGGGAGAAGGCTTGGGACTGTTAGAAGGATCTCACACAATCTTCTCTGGTCGCACAAACACTCCATGCTTCTCCTTACACTTAAAGTACTTGACACCTTGTACCTCTCCATTGTGTTTGCCTGGAAAGGCAAAGTTGGGTCACCAAACAGCTTTGTTACTAATAACATCTCACTTACCATTGGGTCGCTCCAGGGCCACGCCCACCCAAACTCCAGGCTGAAACTTGGTCTCCCCAACAAACTTTACAGTACCAATTTTAAATCCATTAGCAACTTCAACCATAACCTTCTCACCAACTTCAATAAGTAATGCTTCTTGGACAGGTTCCTTCTCATTCTGGTCTCCTTGAACAGGTTCCTTCTCATTCTGGTCTCCTTGGGCAGGTTCCTTCTCATTCTGGTCTCCTTGGACAGGTTCTTTCTCATTCTGGTCTCCTTGGACAGGTTCCTTCTCATTCTGGTCTACTAGGACAGGTTCCTCTTCTATCTGGTCGCCTTCAACTGGAGTAATAGTAAATTACTAATGGTTGGACTTGATAATTGCTCTCGATCATTGTTGGATAATTCATGATTCTCTCCAGTCTTGGCTTCACTGAGGATGGCTCCAGGAGGTACGTTGGGTCTGAATTCCAGGAATGCGCACTACGGATTCACTGACTTTAATATTGAGCAGGGCATCAAACAAGGGTGTCCCTTATCACCAACATTGTTTAACATATTCATTAATGACTTAGCTCTAGATTTAAGGAAATTGGTTTAAGAATTGAGGATGGTCTTTTATGTAGTTTATCTATCTATAGATTGGCACGCATTGTAGGAATTCCTAAATTGCGTTGTGCATTCTATAGATTCATAGAAAGCGCGGAACATATACATTTCCCACTAGAATGACATCACCAAGCATACGGCATTAACCTATAGTACAATCGGTGCTTGAAGTTCAGCCCCCCTAACTTGAACCATCTTCCTACGCTACTGTAGATGATTGTCGATGATGAACGTACCGCCTCGCTGGTTACACTGTCCAAGGAAGAGCAAGCTTATAGACGGTAAGCGACGTTCTTCGGAGCGGAGGTTGATTTTAAAAGTCTGTGCGTGTGTTGCGTGTCTTCAGGTTGCTTTCTCGCCTTTAAGACTCCCCTCAGCAGCCAGTACAAAGTGCCAGAAGAAAGCCTCTTTCGACCGGCCATGTTGCTCTCGTACATGCGCGAAGGGCCGCACAAACTAGGTCTCTTTGTCGACTTGACTAAGACTGATCGCTTCTATGACAAAAGAGAAGTTCTCAACGCTGGAATCGGCTACTACAAACTGAAATGCGAAGGGTAATCACTGTGATTACATTTTATCTTTTAACTTTTAACTTTGCAAATTCTTATAAAACTCCAGATTTAACGAACCTCCGACTGAAAATCAAGTGAAGGAGTTCATATTTGTAGTGAAAGGTTATCTTCGTCAGAACCCCATGGGAGTGGTCGGTGTTCACGGCACTCACGGCTTCAATCGGACGGGATTTCTCATTGTTTCGTACCTCATTGAAGAGAAGAACTGGAGGTCAGTCGTTCTAGATCTGTGCCGTCATTGCGAAAGGCGCCGGTTACTCCCGCTGCGTACATACTTAGTTGCGAGTATGCCGTAAAGGAGTTTGCAAGAGCGCACCAACCAGGTATCTATAAAAACGACTACTTGGAAGAGCTGGCTAAACGCTACAATGATGGCGACAGGGAGGGTCTGGACACTCCAGACAAGCCAGAATGGTACTACCTGGATCAGAGTAGTGCCGAAGTTGACGATGAGGGAGACCCTTTAATTAAAGAAGCGAGTCACAAGCCTCACAGGAGGAAGGAACGAGCAGTAGATAAAACTAAGTTTGCTATTGAAAGTTCAAATGTCTCAGTTGTGGCTCCACCGGGAAACTCAGATGTCCAGCGCCGCTGTCAGGAGGCCTGCAGTTGGGAGAGGTGAGTGCCATGTTTGCCATTTAACCTTACTTCACTGCCCCTGTGTGCACAGTGCTGGGTTCCCGGGCTCGCAGCCAGTCTCCCTGGACGTGAAGAACATCTTCCTGCTGACCCAGCTGCCGTACAGGGTCAGTTGGAAGGCAGATGGGACCAGGTACATCATGCTCATTAAGGGCACGGCTGAAGTGTACATGGTGGACAGGGACAACGTAGTCTTCCGTGTGGACAATCTAGTCTTTCCCAAGAGGAGGAACTTGGAGGCTCACATTTCTCTGACAGTAGTTGATGGGGTCAGTCAGTTACGTATGTGCTAATGTAGCAAAAATGTAACCATGGCAACCTGGGGTTCTTATATATAGGAATTGGTACTGGACAATGTCCCTAATGGGGGGAAGCGACCTCGCTTCCTGATCTACGACATTATGGAGTTAGAGGTAACTCATTAGTCCCCCCGGCATTGGTCACATCCTCCTACCCCCTGCCCCTCCTACTCCCCGCCCCTCCTACCCCCCGCCCCTCCTACTCCCCACCCCTCCTACTCCCCGCCCCTCCTACTCCCCGCCCCTCCTACTCCCCGCCCCTCCTACCCCCCGCCCCTCCTACCCCCTGCCCCTCCTACCCCCTGCCCCTCCTACCCCCCGCCCCTCCTACCCCCTGCCCCTCCTACCCCCCGCCCCTCCTACCCCCTGCCCCTCCTACCCCCCGCCCCTAGGGTGACAAAAATATAAGCAAGAAAAGTCACATTGAAAGACTGAAGTGTATTGAGGAAGAGCTCATTGGTCCCAGGGAAGAAGCTGTTTGTTGTCATGGTAACCACAATACTAGTATTTGCTGTAATTATTTTGTCTTACTTTAGGCAATGAAAAATAAATTGGACAAACTCAAGGAACCTTTTTCAATTCGATTAAAAGGATTTTGGGACATTTCAGAAGTTAAAACAGTTCGTTTACACTCACAAGATTCATACCATCTTGTTAAGGCTTTCCTCTCCTTCTGCACTAGATATTAGATATCTGGATTCCAAAGCTTCCTCACGAATCAGACGGACTCATATTCTCCCCCAATCACCAAGTTTGTTCGTTTGTGGTGATGTGGAGGTGTTCAGTACGTACTAGTTTGTGTTGCCTGTTTAGCCCTACGTGCCAGGAAGATGCGATCAGCTCCTTAAATGGAAGCCTCCAGAACTGAACAGTGTTGACTTTCAACTCAAAATAAGGAAGCAAGAGAAGTTCGGGTGAGTTCTACTGTACACCAAGCAACACTTAGCTGACATTCTCTTGTGTTTATCAGTCAACTGCTCACAACTGTCGGGGAACTCTATGTTACCAAGTACCCTCAGCCCTTCTCAAGGATCGAGGTCGCCCTCCATACAGTTCTGATATTTACAGTGTCTAGCAGTGTTGTGTGTCATTACAATAGGTAAATAATGAGCTTAAAGAGTTGGATGGTAAAATTATTGAATGCACTTACGACAGTGAGCAGAAGAAATGGAAATTCTTGAGAGTCATAACAGACAGAAGTTTTCCAAATACAGTGGAAACAGCAAAAAGTATTTTGGAGTAGCCCTTTCATGTCATGTGACCACCCCCTAGCCCTTTCATGTCATGTGACCACCCTCTCCTTCTAACTAGGTGTGTGTGAGTCAATTATAAAGCCGGTTACCAAGGAGATGGTTCTTAAAATCAGTGAGGGTGCCCTTATTAGGAAGAGGCCTGCGGATAGCAAACCGGATCCCCGGATGCCTCCCCCAAAGAGACCAAACTAATTCAAATAATAACCCATTGTAATTCTGTTAAATGTCATTTGCAATTCATCAATGTCTTTTTCCTTTCCTCTTTTTGTTTGTCACATCTTTCTTGTCTCTTTGAGATTCCTTCTTTGCTTTCTTGTACACTTCATACACAATTAGCACAATTGCCACAAAAATGCCCAAAATGCTAAGGAACCTCCGAGTGCCACTGCTGAAGAGAGCAGACGGTTTCTTCTCAACACTAATACACTCCACTTCAAAGACAAGAGTTGCTCCACCTACACACACACACATGCATGGATGGGTACAACATCACCATGGCAACAGACTCACCTGGTATAGTGGGAGGGACTCCTGCATCTCCATAAGCGAGATGTGGAGGAATGACAAGCTTACGAGTTTCCCTGAAGAGAAGTACATCGACAGTAGAACACTTTGGACAACATCACTCAACTCACCCTTCACAGATCCCTAGCAAACCTTCATCCCAACCTTCATGTACAAGAAAGGAAAGAGTTACAAATTCAATGAGACTTTGAGGAGGTGAACAAACCTTTAATGACCTTTCCTGCTCCAAGTTCTACAGGAAATGGACCACGCCCCTCCTTCTTTGAAGTGTCAAATATTATACCAGTCTCCAAAGTCCCCTACAGGAATACTCTTCTCTCCCTAGTGTGTCATGTGGTAGTCACGTGACGCCTTACCGTGTAATGCACTACCACTGTATCTCCTTTTTCAGCAGATTTGGGACAGAACGAAGGTTTGTTCTAACAATTAAGAACGTACACGCGACACTAGACGCACCATTCGTGCGAGACTGCATTACCAAGTGTACCATACAAGTTACCCGAGTTATAATTTCTAGCTTTCCCTGGCTCTCCTTGCTTTCACATTCACTGAAATCAATGAGAATCGTCAGATCTAGCGAAAAGAGAAAGTGCGCGTCCTACCTCGTCAGAAGTGAGCTACAAATTACAAACAAAAGCACTCTGAAAGGTGACCACCGCATGTACGCCATTTTGTACAATTCGACGGCATACGACTGGCAGAGCATCATGTTGGAAGAGCTAAAGTCGTTTGTCAATATCCAATCAGTCTCGCGTGGGTTTTCAGTGAGTTTCCTAGAAATAGCTAGCAAATTTACTCAGTTCCACATGCGAATCACACGCCGACATGATACATGTTGAAGTCACTCGTTATTTAGAACAAAACGGTTTTACTCAGTGATTCGGAGAGTAACGGCAAATTTCTATTTCATCACTTCTTGTCCGAGGCACTTAGAGGTACATGCACGATCACAATTTTCGTACGTATTTGATATTCAAATTGATCTTATACAGAAGGAACGAAAATTCTTCTGGTCTCATTCAATGAATCGTTTGTGTATTACAATACAATTTCATCCAAACTGGTGAGTGCTTCTGTTGTTGTACTTCCACTGAATCTGCCGTCTCTTGCTACTGATCCTGAAGGGAGTAAATTTGTCAACTTGCAGAGCAGCTAGCCAGCTGGTCTTTGTGGATGCCTTTACACGTCTTCATGACAGTGGAGCACCTAGAGCCGAATCTGACAATCACGTATACTTTTCACTGAAGCAGTAAGTGAATTTCTTGCAATGCTTGGGCAGGTCACTTGAGTGTGTCATTTCCCTCAGACAGGAGGTAGAGGTGGATCCACTCTGCACACTCTTTCACCTCATAAGAGGAGCCAGTGACAGAGGAGGCCATTTTGCACTTTTCATAGACGACATTTCTGTTCTACTGAATGTAGGGTTGTCTGTTCAAGAAGTTGATAATTTCATTAGCTATTGCCAGCAATATATCGCACAAAATCAAGTATTTGTGAGCATGCACTGTACCTCGTGACCTATTATTATCCCAGCCCCCCCCCCCAGGGTTTTGTGGTTGTCATGACACATGCTGACACTGAACAAGAGTGCTTATTGGAGAAGTACCTCTTATATCATTCCCATTTCCATATTCATACATCAAGGTTGGAAACGGGAGTGAGTAGAGACGTTCATGGTGTGGTAAGTTTCGCAATCACTGTTGGTTCCCAATTGACTGGCTAATCCTTTTTAGATCAAATTCTCCAAATCAGCTGCACAAAGTTGTGATAGAAGTTCCAGTCAAAAAATTGCACATTACAAATTGAATGAAAGAAACATTTCTATATTTTCCAAAGGATCTGTTTGAGTGTACGAATCAGATTGAACACTTACAATTCACCATACATACAGAATTTGTGAAAAATTAAATAAATATATTAAACATGAAACTATTAAACAAGTGAAACTGATATTATTGTACAAATTAAAATTTCTTTCCAAATGTTTTTGTTACACCACTGGAAAATTTCCTCATTTCTGTACTTGGTCTACCAACAGGTCCACTGGCGCTCCTGCGCGGACGACTGGAGACTGGTCCCCGCTTAGTCGACTGGTCCATTTTGGGAGAAGGCTTGGGACTGTTAGAAGGATCTCGTACAATCTTCTCTGGTCGCACAAACACTCCATGCTTCTCCTTACACTTAAAGTACTTGATACCTTGTACCTCTCCATTGTGTTTACCTGGAAAGGTAAAGTTGGGTCACCAAACAGCTTTGTTACTAATAACATCTCACTTACCATTGGGTCGCTCCAGGGCCACGCCCACCCAAACTCCAGGCTGAAACTTGGTCTCCCCAACAAACTTTACAGTACCAATTTTAAATCCATTAGCAACTTCAACCATAACCTTCTCACCAACTTCAATAAGTAAAGCTTCTTGGACAGGTTCCTTCTCATTCTGGTCTCCTTGGGCAGGTTCCTTCTCATTCTGGTCTCCTTGAACAGGTTCCTTCTCATTCTGGTCTCCTTGGACAGGTTCCTTCTCATTCTGGTCTCCTAGGACAGGTTCCTTCTCATTCTGGTCTCCTTGGACAGCTTCCTTCTCATCCTGGTCACCTTGGACAGGGTCCTCAACAATCTGGTCGCCTTGGACAGGGTCCTTAACAATCTGGTCGCCTTGGACAGGTTCCTTCTCATTCTGGTCGCCTTGGACAGGGTCCTTCTTATTCTGGTCGCCTTGGACAGGGTCCTCAACAATCTGGTGGCCTTGGACAGGTTCCTTAACAATCTGGTCGCCTTGGACAGGTTCCTTAACAATCTGGTCGCCTTGGACAGGTTCCTTAACAATCTGGTCGTCTTGGACAGGGTCCTTCTCACTCTGGTCGCTTTGGACAGGTTCCTTCTCATTTTGGTCGCATAGGACAGGTTCCTTAACAATCTGGTCGCTTTGGACAGGTTCCTTCTCATTCTGGTCTACTAGGACAGGTTCCTCTTCTATCTGGTCGCCTTGAACAGGTTCCTCTCCTATCTGGTCACCTTCAACTGGAGTAATAGTAATGGTTGGACTTGATAATTGCTCTCGATCATTGTTGGATAATTCATGATTCTCTCCAGTCTCGGCTTCACTGAGGATGGCTCCAGGAGGTACGTTGGGTATCTGCTCACTAATGTTTCCACGTTCTGAAGCCAAACTTTCTGTACTTTTATCCTGTGTAGAAACATTTTCTTCATCCTCTGTCAGAGGACTTGCCTGCAAAGTGGCCAAGTTACCAGACCCAGCTCTGCTCAGTGTGGTAGGCTGCATAGGGAGGTAGAGGAACACACGTGATGTACACACATCAACTGTCAAACAGCAAACTGACTGTGTTCATGGGAGAGTTTCCACCAGCAAAGTGATACTTCTTGCGCAATGTCTTCCCAGACAGAGTAAGCTTTTCCTTCAGTGCAACCTCCTACATAAGCACTTCACTTACAAACACACACACACACACACACCGTGAGCTCAGATGGTTACCTGTTTCAGTTTATCAAGTTGTAAGATGGACGCGATGGATTCCATTGCTTTAGAATACTTGTCCACGACATTCTCATCCTCCTCAATCTCCATGTATGAGTGCTCCGCCCCCTTTGTCTTTGGCCGCTGCATTCCTTCCAACTGCAGGATATATCAGTAGGAGTGTCAGTAGGTGGGTGTGTCAGTAGGTGGGAGTGTCAGTAGGTGGGTGTGTCAGTAGGTGGGTGTGTCAGTAGGTGGGTGTGTCAATAGGTGGGTGTGTCAGTGGGTGGGAGTGTCAGTGGGTGGGTGTGTCAGTAGGTGGGTGTGTCAGTAGGTGGGTGTGTCAGTAGGTGGGTGTGTCAGTAGGTGGGTGTGTCAGTAGGTGGGAGTGTCAGTAGGTGGGTGTGTCAGTAGGTGGGTGTGTCAGTAGGTGGGAGTGTCAGTAGGTGGGTGTGTCAGTAGGTGGGTGTGTCAGTAGGTGGGAGTGTCAGTAGGTGGGTGTGTCAGTAGGTGGGTGTGTCAGTAGGTGGGTGTGTCAGTAGGTGGGTGTGTCAGTAGATGGGTGTGTCAGTAGGTGGGTGTGTCAGCAGGTGGGTGTGTCAGCAGGTGGGTGTGTCAGTAGGTGGGTGTGTCAGTAGGTGGGAGTGTCAGTAGGTGGGTGTGTCAGTAGGTGGGTGTGCTAACTTTTGGTATTCCAGTCACAACTTCATACATCACACCACTTCTTGTTCGTGTGTCCTGCATTAGGAGAAGATATAGTGTGACAGAACAGTGATCAGTGCTATACCAGATATTTTCGTGGATAGAAATTTTCAGGAATCTTTGAAAAAGTCTTCAGAATAAACATTTGCTCGCTTGTTTACATTTATGTAGTTACAACACGTGAAACTTGAACATCATGAAAAATGGCGGAAGAAACTTTGCCATTGGAGGTTAGCTCACCAAAAACACAAAACATTATAGTCCTCACAAACATTTCCTACTACATACAGTATATGTTCCAACCTTTGATGAAAACTTTCGCATAAGACTGGCAAACCCTGAAGGCTTCTTCTGAATTCTGAGACAAATCCTTTTCCTAAGATATAACACTATTCCTGGTGGATGCTTCAGCCGGATCCCCACCTATGTACACACAGGCCACCGGTGGAGCCAAGAGAGGGTTGCAGGACAAGACTGGGACGTACCTTTAGGATGATGTACACTCGTTCGTTATTTCCTGTGGTGATATTGAGACTAGTATTGTCATGAGCAGAGGAGTCCCACGAGGCCACAGCCAATGGACACTGCAGCCAACACATGTTGAAGGCACTCATACACACTCCCACTGCTTTACCTAAAGGAGCAATCCTCACCTGCTGACGTTCCTGCTTCAAGATCTTCAGATCAATCATCTTCTCCTCCTTCTCCCCCAACAGTACACCAGTGGAGACAGCGCCCACTGGATCATCATCATTAGGGGTCAAAAGGTCGTCTGAGGAGGGGAGATGGATACGATCACGTCACAATAGCAATGGAATGACACACAAACTGACCATTCAAATCAAGAAACAAAGTTGGAACTTTCTCCTCCACTCCAGGGTCATTGTCCCACTTGGTTGGTGCTCCTGGCACCCCATTCCCAGGCCGAGGATTCAGCACTGCCGACCTCTCCCACTGCAACACTGTCCACTGGTCTATCAGCTCCTCCTGCCTTTCTGTGTCAGCTTGACTCTTATCTAAAGGAAGAGTGTACATTACCACTATAAGTCACATGACAGTCACATGACCCACCTTTCTTATCAATTATCTTTTTGACTTCAGAATCAAGGAACTCCTTCCTGTTTGACAGTGCCAGGCTCCACTTGTTCCTCAGCCTGTCCAGGTCACTGTCTTGGAAGGAGTCCAACGGCTCCTCATTTTTGTATCTTCTGAAGATGCTTCCAATAGCAATTGAAGTGATCTGGTCACACTGCAGGGGACCTCCCCCTCCTTTCATCTCAACTTGAGCATGGATCCGCCGGGACTGTCCCTACACAGTAACAGCCTTGCCATGATAACACTGCCCCCACAGTTACCAACACACTAGATCCCTTTTCCAAACCTGTTTCAGCTGATAAATGCCACCAGTTTTATTGTCTTCCATCTCCCTAAGGGTCACAGGTACATACTGACCCTGGTCATTCAGTTCCATAATCTCCACCCACAAAACGAGTCGTTTGGTAATGTCATTCCACCTTTGAGATTAAATTTGTCACTATGGCAACAGAAGGTAGTTATTTTGTGATTGACTGACCTTTCAGTAAAAGTTTTAGATCTCTTCTCATCCTCTGGGGGGGTTTCCCCTCCCTTGTGGTGGCCCCAGACCTCCACAGCTAAGCTGCCACTCTCCATCCACTCAAGAAACTCTTCATTAATGTCCACTTCAAACCTCTATATACACAACACACATCTCATGAGCTGTAAGGCCATGCAAGGCCAGGCGGGTGTACCTGTGTGTGCTGGAACTGAGGGGAGGACAGCGCCACCTGCTGGAGAGACAGAGAGGCCTCCAGAGGAGATACCACTTGAGGCACAATCTGAGCGGCCGACTGGCCAAAGAACCTGTACTGGCAGAAGGCATAGTGGGCAAGGGAGGAGGGCAGACCAGAGACCTGCTGGATCTCCACCATAAAGGTGTGTCTGCTCCCGGGACGCAAATCTGTGACAGCTACTGAGGAACCACTTCTCAATGGCTGGTCTCCATCACCATCAACATCTAACTCATCCACAAACTGGACCTTTTGAATGGCCATCCTGAGCCGACCAATCACATTGCCCGTGGGTGCTATAATCGGACAGTCGTACTGGTGTCGGACATCTTGATGGAGGCACTCCAGAAACAGGTTGGCCACACCTAGCAACATACAGGCGGTGGTAAGCAGTGTCTCCTTTAGAGGTGTGCCAAGGGCTTACCAAGAAGGGAGTGCTGCTCCATCTCTACCAGAGTGTTGGTGAGGGTGTCGTCTAATCCTCCTCCCTCCTCCCTCATCTGGTACAGCTCCCGCATGGCTACAACCTTCTCCTCCAGAGTGTCCAAGGACCACACTACACAGATGCACAGCACCCATCCTCATTCAGCCACGCCCTTTACTGACCACGCCCCCTAATTCTCACCTATATTTGTGCACTTGTACTTGTGGAATACCCGAGCCATGATCTCATCACTAATGTTGTTATTGACGTTCTACAGAATGTAGGACCAGTAGACCTATGCACCTCAAGTGGGAGGAAGGGCCAACAACCCACCTCTTTGTGTGGAGTGAGAAACTTGGCTGGTATCTGCAGGGTGACCCTAAAGAACATGTCTCGGTGGAGCTCCTCGCTGAGCATGTTGGCCTCGCTGACCAGAGAATTGGTCCTGACAAACGAGTCCAGCAACCTCTCCTGGTTGATGTACAACATCTCCTCTCCCTCCTCCTCCGCCTGGTAGGACTGTAACTTCTCACTTAGGGCCGGAGAGGAGACTGTCCTGTCCTCCACCAGCTGGCTCTTGAGCTCTGCCAGCTGCTGCTCGTACTTCCTCCGCTGCTCCTCCAGAGCACCTGCACAGCACACACGACACACATCACCATGACAACCGAACCATTTGGTCTCTGTACTACTGGCACTAGACAGCAGTAGTCCCTCCCAATGGACAACAGCAGAAAACATATACTGTAAAGTGACCTTCCTTCTCTTCTCTATGCTTCTCTTGCATCGACTTTAACATTTTAGCGTAAACGCCTTGTGATTCTGAATGTGTGGAAGAGAGTATCAGTGAAGACAATCCGGACCCATCTCTGTCCAGAGCTCACCGTCAGTGTGCATCAGAACCTCCTTCATGGCACTGTCATAGTCCATTGGCCCATTGTCCTCCTCACTGACCTGACCTATGGGGGGAGAGGCAGAATGGCAGCTGGCCACAGAGAGGGAGTGGCACACTGACCTCCGCCTCCTGGGCAGCTCAGTCGGAACAAGTGGTTGTTCCCCAGGAGTACTCGGTGGCCATGCTTCAGTGGACTCCGCTCACTGATGGCCCTCCCATTCACTAGTGTCCGAGCACCTCGCTTGGCCGTGATGAACACCTCTCCAGACTGGGTCAGCTCCACAAGACAGTGGTCTACCTGAATACCCAGCCCCTGCAGCTGGATGTCCGGGGGACAGTCAGGGTTTGGACGACCTATTCTAGTAGATTCCTGCATGAGTACAACATTAGATGGCTCAACCGGGTGACCACCATATAAGGAAGTGTATCACCTTCAAGTAGCACACAAGAAGTTCATTCATAGAAGGATCTGCATTCAAATTGACCAAATAGAACTTGTCAGACTGAACCCCTATACCTGAAGCTTGCACTGATATACCCATGTCTTCCAAAGCCTTCTGCC
Source organism: Chondrosia reniformis (assembly GCA_947172415.1). Taxonomy (NCBI): domain Eukaryota; kingdom Metazoa; phylum Porifera; class Demospongiae; order Chondrillida; family Chondrillidae; genus Chondrosia; species Chondrosia reniformis. The sequence goes on along the minus strand of OX359195.1, from coordinate 8,408,656 downwards.
TAGCCTACAGGGGAGTGGCAAGAGTGGGAGTGGCATGAGTGGGAGTGGTGTATGAGTGGGAGTGGCAAGAGTGGGAGTGGCATGAGTGGGAGTGGCAAGAGTGGGAGTGGCATGAGTGGGAGTGGCATAGTGGGAGTGGTGTATGAGTGGGAGTGGCATGAGTGGGAGTGGCATGAGTGGGAGTGGTGTATGAGTGGGGGTGAGAGGTGTGTGAAGGTGTGTAGGAGGAGGAATAGGAGGGGTGTGACTATTGCATAAAGACAGATAAAGTCTACTTTGTGAATTCTTTCTGTTTCAGTAAGTCTCTCTTCCCAAGTTTTTGACATGTCATCCATCAAGTGTTGACTGATTGCTAGCTTTTCCCTCAGTGCTGCGATCTCTTTGGCACGATTCAGACTACCAGCTGCTGCCCCTTCCGAGTCCAACCCATGCTCACCTAGCAACTGCTTCAGCTTCTCAACCTCCTCCCGCAGCTCCCTCACAATTTTGGCGTTGGGGTCCTCATTGATGACAGCATGGTTGACAATCCTCTTAGCTCTGTCAGCATATCTCAGTGTAGAGAGGGTCTCTTCGTAGTTATCTGAAGCTGGGCTCACCGTGGCAACCATCACTGTCTTGCTATTCCCACCCAGGTTGTCCTTGAGTAGCCAGGTCAGCGTGCTGTCTCTGTACGGGATGTAACTTGTCTTTGACCTCTTGCCGGCCGACTGCAAATGGAAATAGACAGTCACACCAGACTAGTAGGGAGTGTCATTGGAGACGAACCTGGTCTGCCAGTGAGGATATCACCAGCCCAAGGGTGGTTAGGGACTTGTTAATCTGGCTTCCTTCCTTCAGCCTGTCTCCCAGGGCTCCTGTCTTGCCTGCCCTTTCACTGCCAGCCAAGTCCACCAAGCTGATCTTACTGACTTTCTCACTCCCCGTCTGAGTTGCAGGGTCAAACAGGGTTTGTGTGAGTGTGATGGAGAAGACAGCGTGGGATCTGGAGCTCTCTGCATTCATCTGAGTAGCAGCAACAGTCCTCGACTTGTTCCCCTCGCACATCAGGTTGTCAATGTCCTGCAGTGCACAAGACTGTGCCATATGCAGCACACAAACTCACTCAAGAGTGGCTTACACTGAATGAGGTAACAGCTAGTTTGGACAACCCCTCCACATAAGGGCCAAGGCTCTGGTGTTCACGAACCTTCAGTGACAGCTTTGATCTGCATAACACCTTACCAGTCAAGTGAGACTACACAAGGTACGCAATGGACTTACCCACACAGGAGGTCCCGAACTCGCTCACAATAGATTTCCATGTACGATACTTCAACCTTTCGCGTTAGTCTGCCATCGTCATTCTAAAGGAACCATATAGAAGATAATCCCCTTCCCCACCCTAATCACAGCCACACCCACTTCCACCCTAATTGATGCCACACCAAATTTCTTACTTGAGCAATCCTTTCAAATAGTGAATCACACAGTCTGGGAATGATGCCTTTCTGTGTCTCATCATTGGGTGCACCCATCATCGTGTACGATTTGCCACTCCCTGTCTGCCCATAAGCAAAGATGCAAGCATTATACCCCTCAAAGGAATTCTCCAGAATGTCACGACCCAACGAATCAAACACTTTCACTTGATCTGTATATATATACACATCAGATAACACACCCACACATTATATGACACACCCACACATTATATGACACACCCACACATTATATGACACACCCACACATTATATGACACACCCACACATCAGATAACACACCCACACATACGTACCTGAATATTTGGGGCTATTACGGTCCATTGTCCAAAAGCAGTGATCAAAGGCAAATGTCTAAAAAACCAAAAATCATTTCCCTTTCAGAAGGAAACATCGACTCAACGATACTTACCCGTTTGCCTTTCCTGTCCCTGTGGGGGGGGGGGGGGGAATGGTCAGTTACTGGTTGGTTATGTCAATTGTACCACTTACGTAAGGCTGTCCAGAATTGTCTGGTTGTCAACCATGTCTACAACCACTCTGGCGTTCATGTCCAACTCTAAAGGAAAACAACTTGTAAATCAATCGATACTGGACCAATAAGCCAACAAACCGCGCTTATTCATTGGACGGACGCGGACCGCCACTTTCACTTTGGACATCTTCTCCTCTTCAAAGTAATCTTTTAAAAGTAAAACATGACACGAAAGTGCGACGCCATTTTAACAAATATTACTTCCATTAATCACGTGATTATGCCATTAGCCTTCGATTATACTAACCTTCTGAAATATCGATTACACTTACATCTATAGTGTATTTCCTTTCACTTTTAGAACTAGAACTATATAGATAGATAAATTAGTAGAATAGAGTACTTTTGACTTTGTATGAAATTTTCTAAAACTCGCAAGATATATTTCAAATCTTTCGGTATCACACTAGCTGGGCTGATGGATCCAAACGTTTCGACCCCAATCAGGGGTCTTCATCAGTGGTAAATGATCTGTATGTGTACAAGGCAAGCACCCTTTTTTATACGCAAAGTGAAGGTGATAATTGAATGTGCAATGATGTTTTTAGCTAGTGGCTAGTGTGATACCGAAAGATTTGAAATGTTAGTACCTAGCCACACAGAAATCTTCACAAGATATACGTTCCTAGCAGACAAGAGGTTTACTTTTCCATCTATCCATTGCACTAAACGTTATGTAAGCATACTTACCTTAATTTCAAATTCGTTCTATCTCTCATCATTCATACACCATGTATAAAAGGTTTCGAATTAGTTTGAATTTTGTGCATACTTAAATTGCCTCAAAATTTAATGTACATTTAGAGCTATAACTCACTTAAATGGAGAGATAGAATGTGAAACTTTATGTCAGTATTATGTACATTTGGTGTTCTAACTCTGTCAAATGGAAATATATCAAGCTAAAACTTGGTGTCCGTATTCACAGACATGTATGAACCATTAACAAAGAAATTTTGAATATTTTCGTTACATTTGCACTATCTATCACCATACATTAACTTTGCATATATACCAGGGCTGTAACTCTTTCAAATGGAGAGATGTGAAGCTAAAACTTTTTGTCAACATTCACAGACATCTATAGAGCATGTCCAATGGGGTTTTGAAATTTTGCTGGAACTTAAAATTTGCCCTATCTCTCATCATACATTAATTTTATATACCAGAATATAATGTACATCCAGGGCTGTAACTCTTTCAAAAGGAGAAATGTGAAGCTAAAACTTTGTGTCAGCATTCACAGTCATCTATAGAGCATGTCCAATGGGTTTTTGAAATTTTGCTGGAACTTATATGCATACATTAACTTAACAAATGTACATTTTGTGCCATAACTCTGTCAAATCGGTAAATATGAAACTTAAACTTGGTATCTACATTCACAGACATGTATGAAACATTTCCAAACAGTTTTAGAAATTTTGATTTCTACATAAATTTGCCCTATCTCTCACCATACATTAACTAACCCTAATTGCGTAATACTATAAATGGCCGACCTTGAGTAGGTGTAAGAGTGAAAATGCGGTAGTGTATATATTTCTGAAAAAATAGAACCCTTTGAAAAATTTCTTTTACACATGGATATGCACTGTGTATTACTTGATTGTTGTTGAAGCAGTATCTATCCACATATATTATATGGGTGTCGTTAAAGTGAAATTTTGCCGATCGACGGCCAACGAAACTCCAAAGAAAAAAAGTTGGACCATACCGAACGCTACCATCCACGACGCTCAGAGGCCGGGATCGGTGGTAACGCTCTGCCGAGTTGAGCTTTGGGTGTCACTTGCGTGAGAAGAACCAGTTCTTCTCGATATGGCCGACTCATATGAATCCTAAGATATCAGATGCCAATCCCACATTACGTGGAACCCCCCCGAAATCCGGATTATTGGTGAGCACGTCTCTATGGCACCAACCGATTAGGAGACAGCTTCAGAGTCTAAGCGCTACCAACCTCTATGGGAACCGCTACCACCATAGAGATGTGTCCAGGTAGGCCTACTTTATAAGGTTTTGCGCTTCTATTTAAACAAGAAAATTTCAAAAGGAAACGATTGTGGTTGGCGCAATTCCATACTTAAGAATAGGGTATTTGCGAGAAAAATGTAGTCAAATTATATCAAGTTAATTCGGGATAAGTGCATCGTTCCGAGCCAATTTAAAGGTATATCCAGTATTCGTGGTTCATCTAGAAACTGGGAAAAATGAATAGAATCCTGTAAGTGTCTTGATTGGCGGAGGAGACCAACTTTTCTAGTCCCATGTAGAAACGATTTTAGCGAGAGGTGTTCCGATATGAACGTAAACTGGTATTACCAGCCACACTCAATCTCAATTGCAGTAATAGCGTAATGGTTACCTGCCTCTATGTAAAGACCTTCTGACAGCTGCGTTCTGGACTGTCCCTGCGTGTTTCTAGTTGCCCCATTCATGTCAAAACATTTTAACTTGGTATGCCGATAATTTCCATAATAGTATCGCACGATATATATGCTACACCATTTAAGGTCGTATAGTAGAAATTTAATGTGCATTAGAGTGCTGTAGCTCTGTCAAATGGAGAGATATGAAGCTGAAACATTGTGTAAGTATTCACAGAGATGTATGAAAGGCTTCCAATGAATTTTGCAAATTATCATATCTACTCAAATTTGCCCTATCTCTCACCATACATTACTTTTATATACTAGAATATAATGTACATTGAGGGCGGTAACTCTAACAAAAGTAAAGATAGGAAGCTAAACCTTTGTGTCAGCATTCACAGACATCTATCCACCATGACCAATGGGTTTTTGAAATTTTGCTGGAACTTAAAATTTGCCCTATATCTCACAATACATTAACTTTGTATACCATCTAATGTACATTGTCGGCTGTAACTCTTTCAAATGGTGAGATGTGAAGCTAAAACTTTGTGTAAGTATTCACAGACATCTATAGAGCATGTCCATTGAGTTTTTGAAATTTTGCTGGAACTTAAAATTTACCCTATCTCTCACCATACATTAACTTTGTATACCAATATTTAATGTACATTTTCGGCTGTAACTCTTTCAAATGGTGAGATGTGAAGCTAAAACTTTGTGTAAGCATTCATAGTCATCTATCCACCATGACCAATGGGTTTTTGAAATTTTGCTGGAACTTAAAATTTGCCATATCTCTCACCATACATTAACTTTGTATACCAATATTTAATGTACATTTTGGGCTGTAACTCTTTCAAATGGTGAGATGTGAAGCTAAAACGTTGTGTCAGCATTCATAGTCATCTATCCACCATGACCAATGGGTTTTTGAAATTTTGATGGAACTTAAAATTTGCCCTATCTCTCACCATACATTAACTTTGTATACCAATATTTAATGTACATTTTGGGCTGTAACTCTTTCAAATGGTGAGATGTGAAGCTAACACTTTGTGTCAGCATTCATAGTCATCTATCCACCATGACCAATGGGTTTTTGAAATTTTGATGGAACTTAAAATTTGCCATATCTCTCACCATACATTAACTTTGTATACCAATATTTAATGTACATTTTGGGCTGTAACTCTTTGAAATGGTGAGATGTGAAGCTAAACCTTTGTGTCAGCATTCATAGTCATCTATCCACCATGACCAATGGGTTTATGAAATTTTGATGGAACTTAAAATTTGCCCTATCTCTCACCATACATTAACTTTGTATACCAATATTTAATGTACATTGTGGGCTGTAACTATTTGAAATGGTGAGATGTGAAGCTAAACCTTTGTGTAAGCATTCACAGACATCTATAGAGCATGTCCATTGAGTTTTTGAAGTTTTGCTGGAACTTAAAATTTGCCTTATATCTCACCATACATTAACTTTATATACCAATATTTAATGTACATTGTGGGCTGTAACTCTTTCAAATGGTGAGATGTGAAGCTAAACCTTTGTGTCAGCATTCATAGTCATCTATCCACCATGACCAATGGGTTTTTGAAATTTTGATGGAACTTAAAATTTGCCATATCTCTCACCATACATTAACTTTGTATAGCAATATTTAATGTACATTGTGGGCTGTAACTCTTTCAAATGGTGAGATGTGAAGCTAAACCTTTGTGTCAGCATTCATAGTCATCTACCCACCATGACCATTGGGTTTTTGAAATTTTGATTGAACTTAAAATTTGCCATATCTCTCACCATACATTAACTTTGTATATCAATATTTAATGTACATTTTGGGCTGTAACTCTTTCAAATGGTGAGATGTGAAGCTAAACCTTTGTGTAAGCATTCATAGTAATCAATCCACCATGACCAATGGGTTTTTGAATTTTTGATAGAACTTAAAATTTGCCATATCTCTCACCATACATTAACTTTGTATATCAATATTTAATGTACATTGTGGGCTGTAACTCTTTCAAATGGTGAGATGTGAAGCTAAACCTTTGTGTAAGCATTCACAGACATCTATAGAGCATGTCCATTGAGTTTTTGAAGTTTTGCTGGAACTTAAAATTTGCCTTATATCTCACCATACATTAACTTTGTATACCAATATTTAATGTACATTGTGGGCTGTAACTCTTTCAAATGGTGAGATGTGAAGCTAAACCTTTGTGTAAGCATTCACAGACATCTATGGAGCATGTCCATTGGGTTTTTGAAGTTTTGCTGGAACTTAAAATTTGCCTTATATCTCACCATACATTAATTTTGTATACCAATATTTAATGTACATTGTGGGCTGTAACTCTTTCAAATGGTGAGATGTGAAGCTAAACCTTTGTGTCAGCATTCATAGTCATCTATCCACCATGACCATTGGGTTTTTGAAATTTTGATGGAACTTAAAATTTGCCATATCTCTCACCATACATTAACTTTGTACCAATATTTAATGTACATTTTGGGCTGTAACTCTTTGAAATGGTGAGATGTGAAGCTAAGCCTTTGTGTAAGCATTCACAGACATCTATAGAGCATGTCCATTGAGTTTTTGAAGTTTTGCTGGAACTTAAAATTTGCCTTATATCTCACCATACATTAACTTTGTATACCAATATTTAATGTACATTGTGGGCTGCAACTCTTTCAAATGGTGAGATGTGAAGCTAAACCTTTGTGTCAGCATTCATAGTCATCTATCCACCATGACCAATGGGTTTTTGAAATTTTGATGGAACTTAAAATTTGCCATATCTCTCACCATACATTAACTTTGTATAGCAATATTTAATGTACATTGTGGGCTGTAACTCTTTCAAATGGTGAGATGTGAAGCTAAACCTTTGTGTCAGCATTCATAGTCATCTACCCACCATGACCATTGGGTTTTTGACATTTTGATTGAACTTAAAATTTGCCATATCTCTCACCATAAATTAACTTTGTATATCAATATTTAATGTACATTTTGGGCTGTAACTCTTTCAAATGGTGAGATGTGAAGCTAAACCTTTGTGTAAGCATTCATAGTAATCAATCCACCATGACCAATGGGTTTTTGAATTTTTGATTGAACTTAAAATTTGTCATATCTCTCACCATACATTAACTTTGTATACCAATATTTAATGTACATTTTGGGCTGTAACTCTTTCAAATGGTGAGATGTGAAGCTAAACCTTTGTGTAAGCATTCATAGTAATCAATCCACCATGACCAATGGGTTTTTGAATTTTTGATTGAACTTAAAATTTGCCCTATCTCTCACCATACATTAACTTTGTATACCAATATTTAATGTACATTTTGGGCTGTAACTCTTTCAAATGGTGGGATGTGAAGCTAAAACGTTGTGTCAGCATTCATAGTCATCTATCCACCATGACCATTGGGTTTTTGAAATTTTGATGGAACTTAAAATTTGCCATATCTCTCACCATACATTAACTTTGTATAGCAATATTTAATGTACATTGTGGGCTGTAACTCTTTCAAATGGTGAGATGTGAAGCTAAACCTTTGTGTCAGCATTCATAGTCATCTACCCACCATGACCATTGGGTTTTTGACATTTTGATTGAACTTAAAATTTGCCATATCTCTCACCATAAATTAACTTTGTATATCAATATTTAATGTACATTTTGGGCTGTAACTCTTTCAAATGGTGAGATGTGAAGCTAAACCTTTGTGTAAGCATTCATAGTAATCAATCCACCATGACCAATGGGTTTTTGAATTTTTGATTGAACTTAAAATTTGTCATATCTCTCACCATACATTAACTTTGTATACCAATATTTAATGTACATTTTGGGCTGTAACTCTTTCAAATGGTGAGATGTGAAGCTAAACCTTTGTGTAAGCATTCATAGTAATCAATCCACCATGACCAATGGGTTTTTGAATTTTTGATTGAACTTAAAATTTGCCCTATCTCTCACCATACATTAACTTTGTATACCAATATTTAATGTACATTTTGGGCTGTAACTCTTTCAAATGGTGGGATGTGAAGCTAAAACGTTGTGTCAGCATTCATAGTCATCTATCCACCATGACCATTGGGTTTTTGAAATTTTGATGGAACTTAAAATTTGCCCTATCTCTCACTATACATTAACTTTGTATATCAATATTTAATGTACATTTTGGGCTGTAACTCTTTCAAATGGTGAGATGTGAAGCTAAAACTTTGTGTAAGCATTCATAGTCATCTATCCACCATGACCAATGGGTTTTTGAATTTTTGATGGAACTTAAAATTTGCCCTATCTCTCACTATACATTAACTTTGTATACCAATATTTAATGTACATTGTGGGCTGTAACTCTTTCAAATGGTGAGATGTGAAGCTAAACCTTTTTGTCAGCATTCACAGACATCTATAGAGCATGTCCAATGGGGTTTTGAAATTTTGCTGGAACTTAAAATTTGCCCTATCTCTCATCATACATTAATTTTATATACCAGAATATAATGTACATCCGGGGCTGTAACTCTTTCAAAAGGAGAAATGTGAAGCTAAAACTTTGTGTCAGCATTCACAGTCATCTATAGAGCATGTCCAATGGGTTTTTGAAATTTTGCTGGAACTTATATGCATACATTAACTTAACAAATGTACATTTTGTGCCATAACTCTGTCAAATCGGTAAATATGAAACTTAAACTTGGTATCTACATTCACAGACATGTATGAAACATTTCCAAACAGTTTTAGAAATTTTGATTTCTACATAAATTTGCCCTATCTCTCACCATACATTAACTAACCCTAATTGCGTAATACTATAAATGGCCGACCTTGAGTAGGTGTAAGAGTGAAAATGCGGTAGTGTATATATTTCTGAAAAAATAGAACCCTTTGAAAAATTTCTTTTACACATGGATATGCACTGTGTATTACTTGATTGTTGTTGAAGCAGTATCTATCCACATATATTATATGGGTGTCGTTAAAGTGAAATTTTGCCGATCGACGGCCAACGAAACTCCAAAGAAAAAAAGTTGGACCATACCGAACGCTACCATCCACGACGCTCAGAGGCCGGGATCGGTGGTAACGCTCTGCCGAGTTGAGCTTTGGGTGTCACTTGCGTGAGAAGAACCAGTTCTTCTCGATATGGCCGACTCATATGAATCCTAAGATATCAGATGCCAATCCCACATTACGTGGAACCCCCCCGAAATCCGGATTATTGGTGAGCACGTCTCTATGGCACCAACCGATTAGGAGACAGCTTCAGAGTCTAAGCGCTACCAACCTCTATGGGAACCGCTACCACCATAGAGATGTGTCCAGGTAGGCCTACTTTATAAGGTTTTGCGCTTCTATTTAAACAAGAAAATTTCAAAAGGAAACGATTGTGGTTGGCGCAATTCCATACTTAAGAATAGGGTATTTGCGAGAAAAATGTAGTCAAATTATATCAAGTTAATTCGGGATAAGTGCATCGTTCCGAGCCAATTTAAAGGTATATCCAGTATTCGTGGTTCATCTAGAAACTGGGAAAAATGAATAGAATCCTGTAAGTGTCTTGATTGGCGGAGGAGACCAACTTTTCTAGTCCCATGTAGAAACGATTTTAGCGAGAGGTGTTCCGATATGAACGTAAACTGGTATTACCAGCCACACTCAATCTCAATTGCAGTAATAGCGTAATGGTTACCTGCCTCTATGTAAAGACCTTCTGACAGCTGCGTTCTGGACTGTCCCTGCGTGTTTCTAGTTGCCCCATTCATGTCAAAACATTTTAACTTGGTGTGCCGATAATTTCCATAATAGTATCGCACGATATATATGCTACACCATTTAAGGTCGTATAGTAGAAATTTAATGTGCATTAGAGTGCTGTAGCTCTGTCAAATGGAGAGATATGAAGCTGAAACATTGTGTAAGTATTCACAGAGATGTATGAAAGGCTTCCAATGAATTTTGCAAATTATCATATCTACTCAAATTTGCCCTATCTCTCACCATACATTACTTTTATATACTAGAATATAATGTACATTGAGGGCGGTAACTCTAACAAAAGTAAAGATAGGAAGCTAAACCTTTGTGTCAGCATTCACAGACATCTATCCACCATGACCAATGGGTTTTTGAAATTTTGCTGGAACTTAAAATTTGCCCTATATCTCACAATACATTAACTTTGTATACCATCTAATGTACATTGTCGGCTGTAACTCTTTCAAATGGTGAGATGTGAAGCTAAAACTTTGTGTAAGTATTCACAGACATCTATAGAGCATGTCCATTGAGTTTTTGAAATTTTGCTGGAACTTAAAATTTACCCTATCTCTCACCATACATTAACTTTGTATACCAATATTTAATGTACATTTTCGGCTGTAACTCTTTCAAATGGTGAGATGTGAAGCTAAAACTTTGTGTAAGCATTCATAGTCATCTATCCACCATGACCAATGGGTTTTTGAAATTTTGCTGGAACTTAAAATTTGCCATATCTCTCACCATACATTAACTTTGTATACCAATATTTAATGTACATTTTGGGCTGTAACTCTTTCAAATGGTGAGATGTGAAGCTAAAACGTTGTGTCAGCATTCATAGTCATCTATCCACCATGACCAATGGGTTTTTGAAATTTTGATGGAACTTAAAATTTGCCCTATCTCTCACCATACATTAACTTTGTATACCAATATTTAATGTACATTTTGGGCTGTAACTCTTTCAAATGGTGAGATGTGAAGCTAACACTTTGTGTCAGCATTCATAGTCATCTATCCACCATGACCAATGGGTTTTTGAAATTTTGATGGAACTTAAAATTTGCCATATCTCTCACCATACATTAACTTTGTATACCAATATTTAATGTACATTTTGGGCTGTAACTCTTTGAAATGGTGAGATGTGAAGCTAAACCTTTGTGTAAGCATTCATAGTCATCTATCCACCATGACCAATGGGTTTATGAAATTTTGATGGAACTTAAAATTTGCCCTATCTCTCACCATACATTAACTTTGTATAGCAATATTTAATGTACATTGTGGGCTGTAACTATTTGAAATGGTGAGATGTGAAGCTAAACCTTTGTGTAAGCATTCACAGACATCTATAGAGCATGTCCATTGAGTTTTTGAAGTTTTGCTGGAACTTAAAATTTGCCTTATATCTCACCATACATTAACTTTATATACCAATATTTAATGTACATTGTGGGCTGTAACTCTTTCAAATGGTGAGATGTGAAGCTAAACCTTTGTGTCAGCATTCATAGTCATCTATCCACCATGACCAATGGGTTTTTGAAATTTTGATGGAACTTAAAATTTGCCATATCTCTCACCATACATTAACTTTGTATATCAATATTTAATGTACATTGTGGGCTGTAACTCTTTCAAATGGTGAGATGTGAAGCTAAACCTTTGTGTAAGCATTCATAGTAATCAATCCACCATGACCAATGGGTTTTTGAATTTTTGATAGAACTTAAAATTTGCCATATCTCTCACCATACATTAACTTTGTATATCAATATTTAATGTACATTGTGGGCTGTAACTCTTTCAAATGGTGAGATGTGAAGCTAAACCTTTGTGTAAGCATTCACAGACATCTATAGAGCATGTCCATTGAGTTTTTGAAGTTTTGCTGGAACTTAAAATTTGCCTTATATCTCACTATACATTAACTTTGTATACCAATATTTAATGTACATTGTGGGCTGTAACTCTTTCAAATGGTGAGATGTGAAGCTAAACCTTTGTGTAAGCATTCACAGACATCTATGGAGCATGTCCATTGGGTTTTTGAAGTTTTGCTGGAACTTAAAATTTGCCTTATATCTCACCATACATTAATTTTGTATACCAATATTTAATGTACATTGTGGGCTGTAACTCTTTCAAATGGTGAGATGTGAAGCTAAACCTTTGTGTCAGCATTCATAGTCATCTATCCACCATGACCATTGGGTTTTTGAAATTTTGATGGAACTTAAAATTTGCCATATCTCTCACCATACATTAACTTTGTACCAATATTTAATGTACATTTTGGGCTGTAACTCTTTGAAATGGTGAGATGTGAAGCTAAGCCTTTGTGTAAGCATTCACAGACATCTATAGAGCATGTCCATTGAGTTTTTGAAGTTTTGCTGGAACTTAAAATTTGCCTTATATCTCACCATACATTAACTTTGTATACCAATATTTAATGTACATTGTGGGCTGCAACTCTTTCAAATGGTGAGATGTGAAGCTAAACCTTTGTGTCAGCATTCATAGTCATCTATCCACCATGACCAATGGGTTTTTGAAATTTTGATGGAACTTAAAATTTGCCATATCTCTCACCATACATTAACTTTGTATAGCAATATTTAATGTACATTGTGGGCTGTAACTCTTTCAAATGGTGAGATGTGAAGCTAAACCTTTGTGTCAGCATTCATAGTCATCTACCCACCATGACCATTGGGTTTTTGACATTTTGATTGAACTTAAAATTTGCCATATCTCTCACCATAAATTAACTTTGTATATCAATATTTAATGTACATTTTGGGCTGTAACTCTTTCAAATGGTGAGATGTGAAGCTAAACCTTTGTGTAAGCATTCATAGTAATCAATCCACCATGACCAATGGGTTTTTGAATTTTTGATTGAACTTAAAATTTGTCATATCTCTCACCATACATTAACTTTGTATACCAATATTTAATGTACATTGTGGGCTGTAACTCTTTCAAATGGTGAGATGTGAAGCTAAACCTTTGTGTAAGCATTCATAGTAATCAATCCACCATGACCAATGGGTTTTTGAATTTTTGATTGAACTTAAAATTTGCCCTATCTCTCACCATACATTAACTTTGTATACCAATATTTAATGTACATTTTGGGCTGTAACTCTTTCAAATGGTGGGATGTGAAGCTAAAACGTTGTGTCAGCATTCATAGTCATCTATCCACCATGACCATTGGGTTTTTGAAATTTTGATGGAACTTAAAATTTGCCCTATCTCTCACTATACATTAACTTTGTATATCAATATTTAATGTACATTTTGGGCTGTAACTCTTTCAAATGGTGAGATGTGAAGCTAAAACTTTGTGTAAGCATTCATAGTCATCTATCCACCATGACCAATGGGTTTTTGAATTTTTGATGGAACTTAAAATTTGCCCTATCTCTCACTATACATTAACTTTGTATACCAATATTTAATGTACATTGTGGGCTGTAACTCTTTCAAATGGTGAGATGTGAAGCTAAACCTTTTTGTCAGCATTCACAGACATCTATAGAGCATGTCCAATGGGGTTTTGAAATTTTGCTGGAACTTAAAATTTGCCCTATCTCTCATCATACATTAATTTTATATACCAGAATATAATGTACATCCGGGGCTGTAACTCTTTCAAAAGGAGAAATGTGAAGCTAAAACTTTGTGTCAGCATTCACAGTCATCTATAGAGCATGTCCAATGGGTTTTTGAAATTTTGCTGGAACTTATATGCATACATTAACTTAACAAATGTACATTTTGTGCCATAACTCTGTCAAATCGGTAAATATGAAACTTAAACTTGGTATCTACATTCACAGACATGTATGAAACATTTCCAAACAGTTTTAGAAATTTTGATTTCTACATAAATTTGCCCTATCTCTCACCATACATTAACTAACCCTAATTGCGTAATACTATAAATGGCCGACCTTGAGTAGGTGTAAGAGTGAAAATGCGGTAGTGTATATATTTCTGAAAAAATAGAACCCTTTGAAAAATTTCTTTTACACATGGATATGCACTGTGTATTACTTGATTGTTGTTGAAGCAGTATCTATCCACATATATTATATGGGTGTCGTTAAAGTGAAATTTTGCCGATCGACGGCCAACGAAACTCCAAAGAAAAAAAGTTGGACCATACCGAACGCTACCATCCACGACGCTCAGAGGCCGGGATCGGTGGTAACGCTCTGCCGAGTTGAGCTTTGGGTGTCACTTGCGTGAGAAGAACCAGTTCTTCTCGATATGGCCGACTCATATGAATCCTAAGATATCAGATGCCAATCCCACATTACGTGGAACCCCCCCGAAATCCGGATTATTGGTGAGCACGTCTCTATGGCACCAACCGATTAGGAGACAGCTTCAGAGTCTAAGCGCTACCAACCTCTATGGGAACCGCTACCACCATAGAGATGTGTCCAGGTAGGCCTACTTTATAAGGTTTTGCGCTTCTATTTAAACAAGAAAATTTCAAAAGGAAACGATTGTGGTTGGCGCAATTCCATACTTAAGAATAGGGTATTTGCGAGAAAAATGTAGTCAAATTATATCAAGTTAATTCGGGATAAGTGCATCGTTCCGAGCCAATTTAAAGGTATATCCAGTATTCGTGGTTCATCTAGAAACTGGGAAAAATGAATAGAATCCTGTAAGTGTCTTGATTGGCGGAGGAGACCAACTTTTCTAGTCCCATGTAGAAACGATTTTAGCGAGAGGTGTTCCGATATGAACGTAAACTGGTATTACCAGCCACACTCAATCTCAATTGCAGTAATAGCGTAATGGTTACCTGCCTCTATGTAAAGACCTTCTGACAGCTGCGTTCTGGACTGTCCCTGCGTGTTTCTAGTTGCCCCATTCATGTCAAAACATTTTAACTTGGTGTGCCGATAATTTCCATAATAGTATCGCACGATATATATGCTACACCATTTAAGGTCGTATAGTAGAAATTTAATGTGCATTAGAGTGCTGTAGCTCTGTCAAATGGAGAGATATGAAGCTGAAACATTGTGTAAGTATTCACAGAGATGTATGAAAGGCTTCCAATGAATTTTGCAAATTATCATATCTACTCAAATTTGCCCTATCTCTCACCATACATTACTTTTATATACTAGAATATAATGTACATTGAGGGCGGTAACTCTAACAAAAGTAAAGATATGAAGCTAAACCTTTGTGTCAGCATTCACAGACATCTATCCACCATGACCAATGGGTTTTTGAAATTTTGCTGGAACTTAAAATTTGCCCTATATCTCACCATACATTAACTTTGTATACCATCTAATGTACATTGTCGGCTGTAACTCTTTCAAATGGTGAGATGTGAAGCTAAAACTTTGTGTAAGCATTCACAGACATCTATAGAGCATGTCCATTGAGTTTTTGAAATTTTGCTGGAACTTAAAATTTACCCTATCTCTCACCATACATTAACTTTGTATACCAATATTTAATGTACATTTTGGGCTGTAACTCTTTCAAATGGTGAGATGTGAAGCTAAAACTTTGTGTAAGCATTCATAGTCATCTATCCTCCATGACCAATGGGTTTTTGAAATTTTGCTGGAACTTAAAATTTGCCATATCTCTCACCATACATTAACTTTGTATACCAATATTTAATGTACATTTTGGGCTGTAACTCTTTCAAATGGTGAGATGTGAAGCTAAAACTTTGTGTCAGCATTCATAGTCATCTATCCACCATGACCAATGGGTTTTTGAAATTTTGATGGAACTTAAAATTTGCCCTATCTCTCACCATACATTAACTTTGTATACCAATATTTAATGTACATTTTGGGCTGTAACTCTTTCAAATGGTGAGATGTGAAGCTAACACTTTGTGTCAGCATTCATAGTCATCTATCCACCATGACCAATGGGTTTTTGAAATTTTGATGGAACTTAAAATTTGCCATATCTCTCACCATACATTAACTTTGTATACCAATATTTAATGTACATTGTGGGCTGTAACTCTTTGAAATGGTGAGATGTGAAGCTAAACCTTTGTGTCAGCATTCATAGTCATCTACCCACCATGACCATTGGGTTTTTTAAATTTTGATTGAACTTAAAATTTGCCATATCTCTCACCATACATTAACTTTGTATATCAATATTTAATGTACATTTTGGGCTGTAACTCTTTCAAATGGTGAGATGTGAAGCTAAACCTTTGTGTAAGCATTCATAGTCATCTATCCACCATGACCAATGGGTTTTTGAATTTTTGATGGAACTTAAAATTTGCCATATCTCTCACCATACATTAACTTTGTATATCAATATTTAATGAACATTGTGGGCTGTAACTCTTTCAAATGGTGAGATGTGAAGCTAAACCTTTGTGTAAGCATTCACAGACATCTATAGAGCATGTCCATTGAGTTTTTGAAGTTTTGCTGGAACTTAAAATTTGCCTTATATCTCACCATACATTAACTTTGTATATCAATATTTAATGTACATTGTGGGCTGTAACTCTTTCAAATGGTGAGATGTGAAGCTAAACCTTTGTGTAAGCATTCACAGACATCTATAGAGCATGTCCATTGAGTTTTTGAAGTTTTGCTGGAACTTAAAATTTGCCTTATATCTCACCATACATTAATTTTGTATACCAATATTTAATGTACATTGTGGGCTGTAACTCTTTCAAATGGTGAGATGTGAAGCTAAACCTTTGTGTCAGCATTCATAGTCATCTATCCACCATGACCAATGGGTTTTTGAAATTTTGATGGAACTTAAAATTTGCCATATCTCTCACCATACATTAACTTTGTATAGCAATATTTAATGTACATTTTGGGCTGTAACTCTTTGAAATGGTGAGATGTGAAGCTAAGCCTTTGTGTAAGCATTCACAGACATCTATAGAGCATGTCCATTGAGTTTTTGAAGTTTTGCTGGAACTTAAAATTTGCCTTATATCTCACCATACATTAACTTTGTATACCAATATTTAATGTACATTGTGGGCTGTAACTCTTTCAAATGGTGAGATGTGAAGCTAAACCTTTGTGTCAGCATTCATAGTCATCTACCCACCATGACCATTGGGTTTTTTAAATTTTGATTGAACTTAAAATTTGCCATATCTCTCACCATACATTAACTTTGTATATCAATATTTAATGTACATTTTGGGCTGTAACTCTTTCAAATGGTGAGATGTGAAGCTAAACCTTTGTGTAAGCATTCATAGTCATCTATCCACCATGACCAATGGGTTTTTGAATTTTTGATGGAACTTAAAATTTGCCATATCTCTCACCATACATTAACTTTGTATATCAATATTTAATGTACATTGTGGGCTGTAACTCTTTCAAATGGTGAGATGTGAAGCTAAGCCTTTGTGTAAGCATTCACAGACATCTATAGAGCATGTCCATTGAGTTTTTGAAGTTTTGCTGGAACTTAAAATTTGCCTTATATCTCACCATACATTAACTTTGTATACCAATATTTAATGTACATTGTGGGCTGTAACTCTTTCAAATGGTGAGATGTGAAGCTAAACCTTTGTGTCAGCATTCATAGTCATCTATCCACCATGACCAATGGGTTTTTGAAATTTTGATGGAACTTAAAATTTGCCATATCTCTCACCATACATTAACTTTGTATATCAATATTTAATGTACATTGTGGGCTGTAACTCTTTCAAATGGTGAGATGTGAAGCTAAGCCTTTGTGTAAGCATTCACAGACATCTATAGAGCATGTCCATTGAGTTTTTGAAGTTTTGCTGGAACTTAAAATTTGCCTTATATCTCACCATACATTAACTTTGTATACCAATATTTAATGTACATTGTGGGCTGTAACTCTTTCAAATGGTGAGATGTGAAGCTAAACCTTTGTGTCAGCATTCATAGTCATCTATCCACCATGACCAATGGGTTTTTGAAATTTTGATGGAACTTAAAATTTGCCATATCTCTCACCATACATTAACTTTGTATAGCAATATTTAATGTACATTGTGGGCTGTAACTCTTTGAAATGGTGAGATGTGAAGCTAAACCTTTGTGTCAGCATTCATAGTCATCTACCCACCATGACCATTGGGTTTTTTAAATTTTGATTGAACTTAAAATTTGCCATATCTCTCACCATACATTAACTTTGTATATCAATATTTAATGTACATTTTGGGCTGTAACTCTTTCAAATGGTGAGATGTGAAGCTAAACCTTTGTGTAAGCATTCATAGTCATCTATCCACCATGACCAATGGGTTTTTGAATTTTTGATGGAACTTAAAATTTGCCATATCTCTCACCATACATTAACTTTGTATATCAATATTTAATGTACATTGTGGGCTGTAACTCTTTCAAATGGTGAGATGTGAAGCTAAACCTTTGTGTAAGCATTCACAGACATCTATAGAGCATGTCCATTGAGTTTTTGAAGTTTTGCTGGAACTTAAAATTTGCCTTATATCTCACCATACATTAACTTTGTATACCAATATTTAATGTACATTTTGGGCTGTAACTCTTTCAAATGGTGAGATGTGAAGCTAAACCTTTGTGTAAGCATTCACAGACATCTATAGAGCATGTCCATTGAGTTTTTGAAGTTTTGCTGGAACTTAAAATTTGCCTTATATCTCACCATACATTAATTTTGTATACCAATATTTAATGTACATTGTGGGCTGTAACTCTTTCAAATGGTGAGATGTGAAGCTAAACCTTTGTGTCAGCATTCATGGTCATCTACCCACCATGACCATTGGGTTTTTGACATTTTGATTGAACTTAAAATTTGCCATATCTCTCACCATACATTAACTTTGTATATCAATATTTAATGTACATTTTGGGCTGTAACTCTTTCAAATGGTGAGATGTGAAGCTAAAACTTTGTGTAAGCATTCATAGTCATCTATCCACCATGACCAATGGGTTTTTGAATTTTTGATGGAACTTAAAATTTGGCCTATCTCTCACTATACATTAACTTTGTATACCAATATTTAATGTACATTGTGGGCTGTAACTCTTTCAAATGGTGAGATGTGAAGCTAAACCTTTTTGTCAGCATTCACAGACATCTATAGAGCATGTCCAATGGGGTTTTGAAATTTTGCTGGAACTTAAAATTTGCCCTATCTCTCATCATACATTAATTTTATATACCAGAATATAATGTACATCCGGGGCTGTAACTCTTTCAAAAGGAGAAATGTGAAGCTAACCCTTTTGTCAGCATTCATAGTCATCTATAGAGCATGTCCAATGGGTTTTTGAAATTTTGCTGGAACTTATATGCATACATTAACTTAACAAATGTACATTTTGTGCCATAACTCTGTCAAATCGGTAAATATGAAACTTAAACTTGGTATCTACATTCACAGACATGTATGAAACATTTCCAAACAGTTTTAGAAATTTTGATTTCTACATAAATTTGCCCTATCTCTCACCATACATTAACTAACCCTAATTGCGTAATACTATAAATGGCCGACCTTGAGTAGGTGTAAGAGTGAAAATGCGGTAGTGTATATATTTCTGAAAAAATAGAACCCTTTGAAAAATTTCTTTTACACATGGATATGCACTGTGTATTACTTGATTGTTGTTGAAGCAGTATCTATCCACATATATTATATGGGTGTCGTTAAAGTGAAATTTTGCCGATCGACGGCCAACGAAACTCCAAAGAAAAAAAGTTGGACCATACCGAACGCTACCATCCACGACGCTCAGAGGCCGGGATCGGTGGTAACGCTCTGCCGAGTTGAGCTTTGGGTGTCACTTGCGTGAGAAGAACCAGTTCTTCTCGATATGGCCGACTCATATGAATCCTAAGATATCAGATGCCAATCCCACATTACGTGGAACCCCCCCGAAATCCGGATTATTGGTGAGCACGTCTCTATGGCACCAACCGATTAGGAGACAGCTTCAGAGTCTAAGCGCTACCAACCTCTATGGGAACCGCTACCACCATAGAGATGTGTCCAGGTAGGCCTACTTTATAAGGTTTTGCGCTTCTATTTAAACAAGAAAATTTCAAAAGGAAACGATTGTGGTTGGCGCAATTCCATACTTAAGAATAGGGTATTTGCGAGAAAAATGTAGTCAAATTATAACAAGTTAATTCGGGATAAGTGCATCGTTCCGAGCCAATTTAAAGGTATATCCAGTATTCGTGGTTCATCTAGAAACTGGGAAAAATGAATAGAATCCTGTAAGTGTCTTGATTGGCGGAGGAGACCAACTTTTCTAGTCCCATGTAGAAACGATTTTAGCGAGAGGTGTTCCGATATGAACGTAAACTGGTATAACCAGCCACACTCAATCTCAATTGCAGTAATAACGTAATGGCTACCTGCCTCTATGTAAAGACCTTCTGACAGCTGCGTTCTGGACTGTCCCTGCGTGTTTCTAGTTGCCCCATTCATGTCAAAACATTTTAACTTGGTATGCCGATAATTTCCATAATAGTATCGCACGATATATATGCTACACCATTTAAGGTCGTATAGTAGAAATTTAATGTACATTAGAGTGCTGTAGCTCTGTCAAATGGAGAGATATGAAGCTGAAACATTGTGTAAGTATTCACAGAGATGTATGAAAGGCTTCCAATGAATTTTGCAAATTTTCATATCTACTCAAATTTGCCCTATCTCTCACCATACATTAATTTTATGTCAGCAATAATAGAATAAGGATTCCTTAGCGTAAGCATTCTCAGACATATATATGAAAGGTTTCTAATAAGGTTAGTTTAACAAATTGTTCAAATGTATCAAATCTTCAAAGTGTGGCTACTTTGTGCATTTGATCAGAGTCAGTGCTTCTCTTTGTCTTTTCCTCTTCCTCCCAAAGAGTCACTCCGTCACAGGTACAAACCTTTTTGGTGTTCTGAAACAGTCCAGCTGACCTGGCTATTATTCCGCACATCACCCTTCACAAGGAGAACAGAAGTGTACGTCTGTCGTGCCATGCTCAGCAGACGTAGGTACCTATCCTGCTGTGTGGGAGAATGGACAATCATGGATCGACCAATAATGTCCCACACTTTGAGATGGTTGGACAGGATCTGGAAGGTCCCCCTTCCCCTCTCATCAGCTGTAACTGATCCCAGCTCTCCAGTGCAGACCTTTAGGGACAAGAGCAGTATTAAGTGCTAGTGGGCCTCACAGGGTGTGGGAAGGGCCACCTCATCGTCTGGTCCAGCTTTGTACACTTCACCACAACTAATGGTAAGCAAGTTGCATATAATTAACTGTAGGTCAGCTGACTGTCATGTGACACACCTTTGGCATCCATCGGAAATATCTCCAAACTGATGTACTTTAATGAAATGAGTTTTTTCAGGAGTGAGTCCGTCCACTGTACCATCCACAATACATTGCTCTGTGCTCAGCTGCACAATTACAGTGAAACCTGTCGGATTGGGCCAGTTGAACTTTACTGTAATGAGAATGTACCTGCACTAGACGAGCCAGACCTTTAACATTTCCACTTCCTTTCATTATAGCAACAGCTGCCCCGTGATGGGTTGGCTTTGCCACTGCTAAACACATCACATGCTAGTCACATGATCGTCACGTGTTAAGGATATAGATCTCACCATCACTAGCTCCTCCATACCCTCGGAATATAACCAGCTTTCCAGTGCTCTCCAGAAGCTCCTTTACAGAGGACGAAGGCAGGGATGTCTTGACCAGCACAAACTCATTCTCAAGATTTACAAATACTTCATCAATACCTGCGCACACGGCACACAGTACGGCCAATACAACAACAATACAGAGAACGGAGTCCGGCATGTGTATGTAGTACTCAATCATTATGTTACCAGAATGTCCTGAAAGTACACGTTTGATATCTGCAACACAATCTTGACATGTCATACGCACAGCAAATTCCATCTAACAATGTAATAGCAGTAACTTTCCTTCAACATACTAATAATCCACGGCATATATACGTACCTGGGTAACAGGCTTGTCCGCCATATTTAATTACTTTTGCCTATCGGAGTTCAAAATGGCTGGCAGAAGGGTTGCGTTTGCGTGTAGATTATGGAGCGGTACGCGTCAAGCTTGTCTCACGTCAGGAAGGATCACTAGACAGTCGGTGTATTTAACCAGGCGGCACACGACGAGGTAACTTTCGGTATATTTTACATAATTATTGACGATCTAACAGCAGCTGTTATCTTTGAATTCACTAGCGCTACTGGTAGTACTGCTAAGGGCGGACTGCGGTTAGGCATATATAAGACGTGGCGAACTGAAAATGACAAAGTTTTGAGGCAGTTTTCTACATCTGGTGAGTGCACGTTAATTCAATGCTAGAACGACGTGCTCAAGGTTGAAGGTGTCTACCTGTCTTCGCAGACCTGCCCTCCCACAAGAAGGTGACACTCCCAGCTCTCTCCCCGACCATGGAGCAGGGCACCCTGGTCTCCTGGGAGAAGGAGGAAGGGGAGCACATTGAGGAGGGAGACGTGCTGGCACAGGTGGAGACTGACAAGGCAACCATGGAAATGGAGTCGCCATCCACCGGGTACATTGCTAAGGTGTTTGTGTCGGCTGGCACTAAGGAACTTCCTCTGGGGCAGGTGAGGAAAACCCTTTCATCAATAAATGCCTGTGATGTAGTTTTAATTTGTGCTTGTACCCCTTCAGTTACTCTGTATAATAACAGAGGACCAGAAGGACATATCTGCTTTTAGAGACTATCAACCTGAGACTGTGTCACCTCTGCCAACCACATCTCCACAGGTACTTGGATTACATTATATAGTGTTCATTATATCAACACTGTGCCACGCCCACTTAGGCTCAGGACACACCCCCTCCCTCGTCAAGTCCCCCAGCACACTCAGTTTCCTGGCCGCAGGACCTGCCCTCCCACAAGAAGGTGACACTCCCGGCTCTCTCCCCGACCATGGAGCAGGGCACCCTGGTCTCCTGGGAGAAGGAGGAAGGGGAGCACATTGAGGAGGGAGACGTGCTGGCACAGGTGGAGACTGACAAGGCAACCATGGAAATGGAGTCGCCATCCACCGGGTACATTGCTAAGGTGTTTGTGTCTGCCGGCACTAAGGAACTTCCTCTGGGGCAGGTGAGGAAAACCCTGTAATTGTGTATTGAATCCTTTAATCTAGTAAGTGCTACTTCTGTAGCTGTTGTGTGTGTTGGTGGAGAATGAGGAAGATGCAGCAGTCTTCAAAGACCTACAGGACCCAGGTACTGCGGCCAAACCGGTGGAGAAACAAGTGAGAGACACTAGTTCAGTGAGTGTGACCTTTCAGTGCCAACTGTTGTTGCTTGTAGGAGGAAGTGAAATCTGAGGAGCCATCCAGCTCCATCACACACCCTTCTGCTGCCACGCCCACTCAGCCAGCAGCCACTCCTACTCCTGGTAGTAGGGTTCTGGCCAGTCCTTATGCACGTGCTTTGGCTGCTGAGAAAGGCATCAACTTGTCTGCTGTTGGCTCGGGAACCGGATACAGTGGATCCATCACTTCAAGGGACCTCACTTCAGTACCCTCACAGCAAACACCCTTTACAGATATAGAACTCACAGGGATGAGAAAGGTGAGTGAGGGAGAGGAGAGAGATGGAGGGGGAAGGGGAGGAGGAGGAGGGGGAGGTGATACAAAGGACTGAGGTAACTAGTAAATGATGTGATATTTGTTATGTAGACCATTGCAAGTCGACTGGTACAGTCCAAACAAAGTGTCCCTCATTACTACTTGACTATGGACATTAATATGGATGACATCATAAGGTAAAGAGAAGGGATTTCCCCTGCTTGTCCATGTGTGCTATACCATATGTTCCGCTACAGAATTCGTAAGGAACTCAACAGTCAAGACAATGTTAAACTGTCTATTAATGACTTTATCATTAAAGCTTCCGCCTTTGCTCTGAAGAAGGTTCCCGAGGTCAATTCCTCCTGGATGGACACGTTCATTAGAAGGTGAGTTGGTCCTGTTGACTGCCTCTAGTATAATATACTATTCCTGTGTGCAGGTATAGTACAGTGGATATTAGTGTGGCGGTTAGTACTGATGGAGGCTTGATAACACCAATCATTCCAAATGTGACAGAAAAGGTACTTTTAAATATGTTCTCATCCCATTCTGTGTCCCTGCTACCTGTCCTGTGTCCCTGCTACCTGTCCCATGCCCCTGCTACCTGTCCCATGTCCCTGCTACCTGTCCTGTGTCCCTGCTACCTGTCCCGTGTCCCTGCTACCTGTCCCATGCCCCTGCTACCTGTCCTGTGTCCCTGCTACCTGCCTTGTAGGGTCTCCTTCAAATCAGCTCAGAGATGAGGGAGCTAGCTGAGAAGGCGAGGAGTGGCAAATTGAAGCCGGAGGAGTACCAGGGAGGTACCTTCACCATCTCCAACCTCGGAATGTACGGGATCAAGAGCTTTACTGCTGTCATCAACCCACCACAATCCTGTATCTTAGCAGTGGGTGGGGCTGACCTTCGACCTGTTTCCAACAAGACAGCAGAGCATGGGTGAGGTGTACTCCATTGCCTTCGGTTACCTTAGCAACAGTTACCTTAGCAACTCCTTGTTAGCACATGACTGGTTGCTAAAGGACTTTGTACTTTATCTTTTGTGCCGATCTCTGCAGGTTTGTAATGGCCAATGTCATGACTGTAACTATGAGCTGTGATCATCGCGTAGTTGATGGAGCAGTGGGAGCTCAGTGGCTCAGCCAGTTCAAGTCATTCCTAGAGAACCCTTACACAATGTTACTATAGTAACAGAATATCAATTTATAGTAAAACATGCACAATCCTATAGTTTAAATGAGGAGTTCTGTATTAAATGAACTGTACATAATAAGCATTTGAGTATCAACTCTATAAATATCTCTGAGTCTCCAGTAGCAGTGAAACTGATTAGTAATCAAGTCAGCTCAGCTGCTGTTCCCATTCATATCTCCACACTCTTAGATGTTCATTGCTCAAGTTCCTTCTCCTGACACATTCACCTCTCAGGCCAAGCAATGCCAACTGAGATGCTATTTCGCCTACAAACAGACAACAGGTGGTGGCATAGATAACATGGCTTTGTGTTACCATGGTTACCTGGATTATTTCTTTCAATGCAGACAAGATAAAACAGCCCATTACTTGACAGTAGCTTTGGCACTAAGGGTAAAACCCTGTCTATTACCTTTAATAAGAGTATACTATAAAGACAGCAGTTGCAGTATTACAGCACTATATGTACTTCTCTGCCGTCCAGCCCTCCAGCCCAAGAAGCCGTGATGTCTCTCTGGTGAAGTTCCTCCCTCCCAGTTGGGACATAGGGAGGGTTCACTATGAGCAGGTCCACCTTTGACTGAATCCTGTCAACCATTGGATGCACCTACGTGACATAAACAAGTATGTCTGGTGCAAGTAAGCCACGCCCACCAGCATTACAATTTGGTTGAAATTTACAACCAACATTTTTAGAAAAATTAAATGCACCAACTATCACTCAGACTGACCAGATCAGCGCATATGACGTCGCTGTGAGATATTCCGTTTAAAGACAATGTTTTCCTAGTGGCTCCTGCAGCTACCAAGTTGATGTCGGAAGACCTTGGGAGAAGAGAAAAAGAATAAAACTGTCGCTGTTCGGGTTCGAACCGAGGACATTCTGGGTGTAAAGCAGACGTGATAAACACTACACTACAACGACTGGCTCACGTTAACGAGCGCCTTTACCCTTATTTAAAGAGTCACTTACCAGATCATTGCGGAGGAACCACACACTTTGCCGATTGCAGCGGACACAACTCCAGATCCGCTTCCCACCTCAAAGCACATTAACGGTCTGAGAAACATCAACATCACAAAGACGTCAATATACTGTCACAGTCAATGCGGTATATACCCCACTGTATATATACACATGTTGGCACCTTCTCTCGGTAATATATTCCATGTCCCTTTCCAGTGCATCCACGAGTAGAAAGGTATCTTCTCGTGGCTCGTACACCTCCTCCCAGTCCCGGTCGGTGAGATGGGAGAAGTCTGGAGTGGGCAGCACTTCTGACATTTTGTGCACATTCTCACTGATTCTGCAAAATGGCAGAAGCTGGTAGTGTGTGGTTGGGCGTAACTGATGGCGCAGTCAAATCGGATCAGCTGTCGCCACTTCAAAGCAAATTGGGAGGCCTTCCTGTTAGTAGTCTACTGAAGTATATCTCTCTCTGTGTTAATAGTAAAGTAGACAAGATCACTCTCCTATATTGTCCATGTATTTCTGATGGAATGGTTCAGGGTTGTTTTCAGGGAATTTAAATTTTGTTCATTTCCAGGATTTCTTTACCAACTGCTACCTCACAAGTCCGCCCACCTGTGCAGTTTGCCACGCCCACCTGTGCTTGTACAGCCAGCTGTACTGTCCACTGGAGAACTCTGCCCATCACAGAACACTTCACTGCTTCTGCTGCCCAAACCAGGAGTGCTGGAACAAACATCAGAGGTACGTCGAGCACCACTCACTGTGTGGTGGTACTCAAATACCGGTCTTACATGTGCAGTTGGTTAGTGCTGAGATCACAGCAGTTTGATCCAAGTTACACTTCTGCTCCATCGAGTACAAGTTACTCCAACTCTGTTGGTCCAGTTCAAAGTGCCACCTCTTCTGGTACTGAGACACCTTTAGAGGGAGTCTGGTGCGAGGGAGAGGACGACTGGGACATGGACAAGTAAGTATGGAATGACTATTTGTTTATTTGTGTCATTTGTTGCTTATTTACTTATCTAGTTTAGAAGTGCTGACAGAACCACGCCCACTCAATACTGCTAAACCAGAACCACGCCCACCAGCCACACCCACAGTACCGCCTCCTTCCGAAGATGTACTCTCACAAATGTCTAGTCTGGTCATATCTAGTTGTCATGGTTACAGTAAAGGAATTTCTTTTCCTTCATTTTATCTAAGCTTCCTATCGGAATTTGATGAGTGCAAAGTAGAAACATTTTCCAAAAATATACAAACTGCTCTAGCTGAATTTCACAGTCACTCTGCTTCACAGCAAGGGGGTGTGGTTACAGGAGAAGGGGGTGTGGTTACAGGAGAGGAGGAGTATGAAAAGGGCGTGGTTAAACATGGAGATGTTGTATTTCACAAGTTTTACAAAAAAGTTTCAAAATATTCGCAACAGCTTTTACGTTATGACTTAGGGGGTGAACCCCTGCTAATTACAGCTCAGCCAGATCTCCTGTCCAGGGTCCCTGCCTGTGAATACTGCCACGCCCCCAGAACATTTGAGTTTCAGTTCATGCCTGGGTTGATATACTTCCTTCAACAATCACTGAATGCCATCCAGTCCTGTCAATCAACTGTTGGCCTCCCCCTCTCCTCCCCTGAGTACGGAACTGTACTGGTGTTTACTTGTGGAAAGAGCTGTTGGAATGATTCTAAAACTGATTCTACTTTTAAAACAGAATGGGTTTTTGTACAACCAGATGTAGATCAAAATAAGATGATTTTGACATGATGTTTGATTTTGATGTATCTGTCAAAATTATGTAAAATGTTACTTCTGTGAGTTTTGTGATTTCGTTTTTCCTTTGGATTTCCCACTTCCTGTTGCCTTGCCCTTCCCACTTCCTGTTGCCCTGTCTTTCCCACTTCCTGTTGCCCTGTCTTTCCCACTTCCTGTTGCTTTGCCCTTCCCACTTCCTGTAGTTGTAGATTTTATCATCCCACTCTTAGTAATATCATCTGAATCCACTTCCTCCTCTTCCTCCTCCTCGTTGCCATAGTAATCAGAACTGGACCCTTTTCTCTTGGTAACCTTGACTGGTAGGGCAAATGGCATCTTGTGAGCCTCCTTATTGTACGACCTCGTGAAGGAGCTCTTCACCTAAAGTATTTGCACCATTGCACAACACAAAGGTATCTATATGTTATAGCTAACTGTACTGACTATACATATGTGGACATGGTCCAGTAGTGTACCATATACAGTGAGAGGTCTATTTGATACACTGACCTTGGCTGCTATTTTAGAGACCACATCTGGTTGTCCTGGAAACTGGTTGATCTCAATCATGCTATCCCAGTCCTCCCGGGTCAGGCAGTATTCGTCCATACACTTGACTACAGAAGGCACTCCATCAGTGCTCTATTAAGGTCACATAACAGACTGAGGTCAAAGGATAAAGGTCAGAGTGCAGTCGCCCTACCTCTGTAATCAATGGTACAGTCAGCTTCCTGACAAGTCTGGGCAGATAGTCCATACCAAACTCCACCTTGTTACAGGTGGTCCTGCAGTATGAAGCACTTGTCACAATACCCTAATCCTACCCTTATTGCACAGACTTACTGTAGTCTTGTGTGCACTTGGAGGTCCTTCAGTAACCTGCCTATTCTGGTGTGCTTGGAGTTGCTTCCCAACCACTGAGGGAAGGACACTTGAGGACTGCAGTGACCTCGCATGAGGTCGCCAGGAATGACACAAGAATACATTGCCTTTGGAGGAACAGTTCAATGATTTAAATAAATAGACCCCGGGGTGTACTGAATTGTATTAGCAGCCCCTAGGCTCTTACCTGCACTGGTAGTAGCCCCCATTTCTGATGGCTTCTTATGTGTCTCTCTACAACATCTCCAACAGCCAGTGAATTAGCTGCTTCTGCAAGCTTGCCCAAGAGATCATGCATGTTCCTATTAGGGGTAGGTCATGTGACTTACATGTGACCCATAGTCCTATGGCCTCACCTGGTATTCTCTGGCTGCACAGAAATGTAGTTTTCTTGCACAAATAAAGGGATGAAGGAGTAGTCTTGAAAGAACAGATCAGACTTCTCATAAATGGTCATCTTTGCCTCGCGACAGGAAAAGAGCTTTCGCGTTATGTCAAAAGGACTCTATAGAAGTGTATTAATATGCAATGACACACATAGGAATAATATAATACTATTCCTCACCATTCTCACTTCTCGTTTAATTTTCTTGCCTCCCTCCTCCCGCCCACTCACTAGAGCTGTCTGTCCACCAGCAGTCCACATGCACAGACTGTGCAACACCTACACACACACAACAGTTCAACCAACCACATTACAGGTAGCAGCGACACTGATCTAACTTGACGGACATCTTGACCGGAGGCCTCAATAACGTCTTGGAGCGCTTGGGGAGATATCTTGATGTTCTCCTGAAACGCAACCTTCATCATAGCTCCTTTGATCTGCTCCATTCGAGGGCGAGTGAATCGGAGGTCAAAACAGTAATTTGCTAGAGATCGTATCTTTTGATGTTGTCTGTCATTGCAAATACAAATTATTGGAACATTTGTGCTCTTAATCAGCTGAATCAGCTCCTACCAAATATGGTAACACAGTACAAGTCAGCCAACACTCTCATGCATCAGAGGACGTACTTGCATTCCTCCGCGATCTTCATTGCCAGCCATCCCATCCACCTCATCCATAATGACAGCATGAAGGTGGGACTTCTTGGCTCCGCCTCCCTGACCTGTGAAGGCTCTGATGGAGGCATTCTTCAGCTGGGTTGCTAGGTACGTTGCTAGGCCACTCTTGTTTCTAGTGTCACTTGCATTCAGTTCTGTACACTCATAACCCGCTTCCTATGTTTTATTGACTATGAATCTAATTACACACTATGAATTTCATTACTGACCTTGCATGCCAGATTGGCAGCAGTAGTCTTCCCCACCCCTGGGGGGCCGGAGAGCAGAGCGGCACTAAAGGATGACCCATCTCCCTGACTACCAAACCCTGCACCGGCCACAGACACAGTATACCTCTGAGACACAAGAGAATGGTGCAAGAGATCTTACCAAATGGCTTCTTTGTCCTTCCAGTTTGCCTGTGGTTCTGTTCCCAGTTCCTCAACCACTTGAGAAGCTTGTTTGCCGGGCTCTTCTCTCCCTGCTGGCCAATCAGCTGTTTCATAGCAACCGGCTTGTACTTGTCCACCCAAAGCAATGTTTCCACTCCAGATTGCTTTGGAGTTGAAATCGGAGTCAAACTATCATTGAGAGGCTGTGAGTTACCCATTTTTGGACTTGTGACAGTCTCCTTGGCGACAGTCTCCTTGGCAAGAGTTGTATCAATTGGTTCTGTTTCTGATATGCCTTCAGAGTTAGGCTGAACTAAATTAATAGGGTCCTCCCCTTTACCCTTTACTGCTGATGGCCCCACACTTGGTGAAGGTTTGTGAGATTTCTTTTTGCTCTTTTGCTTCTCTTTGGGACCTTCAGACTTGCTCGGTAGTGTTTCAATCAAGTTTAACAACTCATCTTCACTCACCTCTTTTGTTCCACAGTCTCGAGCCTAAGGACGATCACTCCATAACCACTGGACCTACACTGTCTGGTGAGATGTGATCAGGCTAACCTTGGCCAGCTTAGTGGCTCCAGGCTCCCTTCCGACCACTAGGTAGCTGGTCTTTCTGCTGATGCCAGTAGTGACCTTTCCGCCGTACTGCTTGATCAGGTCACTGGCCTGCTCTCGATGTAGAGAGTCAAGCTCTCCTGTGCAGTGTACAGGAGAGGTCAAGGGGTGGAGGAGAGAGACACTAACGACTAACCAGTTATGACAAATGTCAGTCCCAACAAACAGTTCGG
Organism: Chondrosia reniformis; assembly: GCA_947172415.1. Classification (NCBI taxonomy): domain Eukaryota; kingdom Metazoa; phylum Porifera; class Demospongiae; order Chondrillida; family Chondrillidae; genus Chondrosia; species Chondrosia reniformis. The sequence continues at coordinate 8,377,788 of OX359195.1, read as the reverse complement.
TTTCCCTTCTGGAATGGGTTTGGAACCGGGATGAGCTGGTCCAGATCTCTGTCGCTGCAAGTAGGCATGATAGCTGGCTCCTCTGTTTGAAGGGGTAGACCCTGCTGTTAAATTTGGAGGTGTGCCCAGAGTGTCTTTAGCAGGTGAAGGCTTGGTTCGCTTTTGGAACTCGACAACTGGTTTCTGTGGTGATGTCTTCTTTCCTGATTGGCTCCTCCTCTTGGCAGGTGTTCTCACTGTCTGTTTGGGAGTGCTGGCCACTGGACTGCCCTCTTCAGAGAGCATCCTCTTCAACTTCTTCACAGGAGGGGTCACTGAGGACTGCGTCTGAAGAGACGACAGTACTAGTACGACTGGAATAGTGTGGTGAGCTCAAGTACCTCCTTCTTTGGGCTGGTTTTCTGCCTCCTCTTCCTTCCAGCGCTCTCCTCCTCCTCCTCCTGCCAGTCTGGTTCCAGCAGCTGACTGACCTCACTCTCTGTGAGCACCTCTTCTGCTCCTCCTCCGGTGGCTGGCTGGGGAGAGTCTGGGATAACCTCCACTTGCTTGGAAAACAACTGTATTATCACACAATCACAACACTGACTAGATATAGAGATTACCAACCTTTATCTTTCTTTTGATGTCATGTGACTCTGCAAGAGGCTTTGATCTTTTTATTGATGCTGATCCAAAGAAATCAGAAACTTGTTTTATTTCCCTGACCTTTGACCTTGGAGATTTCCTCTGTTGAACCTCAAGTGTCTTCTTCTTCTTCTTCGGAGAAGCTTCTTCACTCTCTGAATCTGAGGACACAATGCAACGACCACATCCCACATCACAGGAGGGCTGTCAAGAGATGTTCGACTAGTGTACCTGAATGGAATGCTATTCCCTTCTTGTGTTGTCTCTTTCGGTGAGTAACAGATAGTACTGAGACAGTCTTCTTTGCTTTTGACTTCTCCTCCACAAATTCGTCATCTTCGTCATCGATAATGACAGGTTTCTGTAAGTAATGGCAGTGCAGAGCAGGGGTTACCCGGTATAAGGATCAGCTGGACTGACCACGCCCACCTGTTTGGCGCCGAGCTTGTTCTTCTCCTTGTCTGCCTTCTGTCCCTTCGCCTTGAACATGTCCCTGAGGTCCATCGACTGCAGATACACGCGGTTCAACTAATATTACCCACGCGGCTGCGATACAGCGAACTCACCATCTTGTGCTAGTTGCAGTGGGAATGCGATTAACCAAACGCAGCCATTTCTTTCATGTGTTTGATGTCACCGAATGGGGAATTCCCTGCTCCACCTCTCACATAAAGATGGCGCAGCATGAAGACAAGGCTGTAATGTTAACGGCAAACGATGCCATTTCATGTAAAAGGTAACGAATATATCATTGGTGTAACACTATACAGCAGTCTATCTGATGCACAGATATGCTGTTGCGAAGGGCTACTGGAGAGACGAGTTTATCAAACATTTCTGTCCCATACCGGAACGAAAGAGTCCTGAGATTAGCCGAGGTAACAGCAGCTGTACTGCAAGAGAGAGAGAGAGAGAGGATGCTATTTAGGCGCGCACCATTTATGCCATCTAAACATGCAGACACACAATGTACTGTTACTGTGCGTAGGGTACTTTGCTCGCGTGACTGCTGTACAAATACTATTGAAACAGTTTATTGAAAAGTGTTTCAAGATGGGTGGGAATCCCCAAGTAATTAGCCTGGGGGCGGGGTCTGATACGACCTTCTGGGTCCTTCATCAAGAGGGTCTTACTCCTCATTGTTTTGTCGAAGTGGACTTTGAAGATATTGTGAAGAAGAAGTCTTCAATTATACGGTAAGTCATATGTGCAATTCAAGTGTAGCAAACATGTACTGTATTTATGTGCATGTCCTCAATTCAATGGTTGTAGTAGTCAAAGATAGATTGTTTCATTATTCAATATTGCTTTAGCTTTGCATTGCATTTACATTAAAATCACACTCACTCACACACACACACAACATGGATGGGCTTAAGAAGGTAAGTTGATGATGATGGCAGTTGAGTATCAATGTTGCTTTCTGTGTACAATATTTGGACCATGTTCTTCATAGTCACTGTATCTGGTGCACTCCTTCTCAAAAGTGGATAGCGTGGCAAATATGGCTCCTCCAATCCAAGAGGCGTGCTGTCTGTTGAGACCAGATATGACTTTAGCATCAATGGACTCGGGAGCTCTCATATGAACCTCCTTTTCCAGCCTCTCCGGTAACCCTGGCAACAGGGTAGTGCCACCCGATAGCACTATGTTCTCATATAGTGGTCGCCGTAGCAACCTGTCACATTTCTGTATAGTAGCATAGACCATGTCATGTAGTCCCTCGTATAAGTCCATTCCAACTCTGGACTGGTCAAACAGGACTTCTGGACAGCTAAATCGCTGCTCATTAACTGTGATCATCTCACCTGATGGAAGAGTGTAAGTCTGTTTGATGGATTCCTCTCCGCTGCGGACAGATTCCAGCTCAGTCTGGTAGTCAAACGAGACATAACAATGTGCTTCCTTGACTTTACAAATGTTCTCTCTGTCGGCGGCCATTTTGAAGGAGTGTCCCTGTTCTGTCAGTAATGTCATTAGATAGTCTGTAATGTCACACCCACCAAACTCCAGACGTATACTAGCATGATTAAGAGAGTGTCCTTCGGTTACCGGGACAACATGAGTGATGCCATGCCCACAGGAGACGGACAGGCCAGTGTCCCGGTTGGCAGAGAAGAGAGCCAGCTGTCCTTGGTTAGCAATGTGTAGCGCTGGGAAACTAAAGCCCTCAAACACCAGTTCAGCCATCTTCTCTTTATTCCCCTTTGGACTCAGTGGAGATTCTGCCACCAGAAGGGGATGGTCTGGGGGCGTGGTTTTTAGTTCATTGTATATAGCATAGCATATTAGGTTTTCCATGTCATCCCAATTAGTGACCACCCCTCGCTCTACAGGAGAGGTCACCTTGAGACCGTGACTCAACCTCTTTGAGACTGCTTCCTGACCAATGTAAAAGTTGACATCGACCTTGGCTTCCTTGTCCTTCTCCTTCCGGTCCCTCCTCCCCAGAAGGGAGGGGAAGATGGTCCTGGGGAGATCCTCACCAGAATAGCCCACTCTAAAGAGGGAGGAGCCCATGTCCAACACTATAGAGACTGTCTCTTCAGTGAAACTGACTGCACTGCTCACATTTAGAGTCTCCTCCTCTGATTCAGCCATCTCTTACAATCTCTTACGCTGTTATATTAGCTCAAGTTCAGATAGTTCATTCACACCCAAATGGGGAGGACCCTGTGATTGTATATATAACTTTATGAATTATGCATTTACCAGGCTATGAATTTCATTATTATTCCACTATGAATCTCATTACCTAAATTGTCAGCCATATGGGATGTCTGTGTCTGTAGATCAACAAAGGATTTGCAGTTAGCTCTGCTGTCTAAGGGTGGAGAAGAACAAGTGACTATCAGTAATTTATACTGCATCACAGCATTGCACCAACTGTTAGCAATGTCCCTCTCCTTCTCCCTCTCTCTCCTTTCTCCTCCCTCCCTCTCCTTCTCCCTCTCCCTCTCCTTCTCCCTCTCCCTCTCCCTCCCTCTCCCTCCCTCTCTTATTATGAAGAGCCAACTGAAATACATTCGCCTGTCTATCATTTGGTGTCTGGTGACTTGAGGGAGATAGAAGTGACTGGTGCTAAGATACTGGAGTGTGGACTGGATGTTAAGTAAGGACTGTCCCTAGATCTCAATAAGTAGAGACTGTTCATTGATATGGTTCCTCTAGTCTACCAACCTTTATCTTGACCGAGTGTGTTCTGGTGTACCTCAAGCCAGAGGCTTCAGAGAAGATTGTCAGATGGATGGGCAATGCATTCAGTACAGCTCTCTTCCTCAACTATGATCCAGTAAGGAATTCTGGTCTCTTGCTCCATGTGCATTGCCTCTCCACCTGTCCTAACTGCAGATGCTCTTGAGTGACAAGTTTGGGGAGATTATGAAGCAGAATGTTAAGGTACGTCTCCTATATTGTAGTATGTAACAACAAAATGGCTGATGAGTCTTTGTGTGCAGGCTCGTGGTTGTCAGTTTCGAGGTTTAGATGCTTTTCCAAATTTGGAAACACAAAGAAAAAGATTTTTCCAGAATGTGTGGGAAGCATCATGGGCTGTTGACATGACAACGGTGTACAGTAGACTGCCGCAGCATGAAGTGAAAAGGTTTGTGACCGTTTGTATGACCTGGATTGCATTGCCAAATATGGAAGTGTTTTCTGTAGAATCGAACATTTGGAGCTCTTTGATGAAAAGGAACTGCTAATTCAACTGTTGAATCACTACTGCTTGAGTTGTGGAATAAATGACAAGTTACACTATGGTATAATTAGAAATTGTGTCTTTACGTATATATACTTATATTTATCCTTTTACAGGTTTGGAAGATATGAACATTTTTGTTTAAAAGGAACTGTTTACTGCTTTTTATTATTTGTTGCATTTTTTTATATTTTAAAACGCTCACCTTGACCAATCTCTGCCAAAGCAAATATACTGCCATGCTGCCAAGTTGAGCTTGGTAGTCACTTGCACGAGAAGAACCAGTTCTTCTCGATATGGGCGACTCATAAAGATATCAGATGTCAATCCCACATTATGTGGGACTCACCCGAAATTCAGATAATTGGTGAGCACGTCCTATGGCAGTCTAAGTGCTACCAACCCCTATGGGAATTGCAACCACCATAGAGATGTGTCCAGGTAGGCGCCTACTATATAAGGTTTAATCTTCTATTTAAATGAAAAAATCCAAAGATAATTGGCACTTTTCTATACTTATTTAAAGATCAGTGCAGCTTTCCAATTTTACATGCATGTTCAGTAATTGTTAAAACAGTTTGCAAGTTATTCTTGTTCAACTGACATGAGCTCTTTCAACATATTTAGTTTAACTATCAAGTTTTTTATTGATGACATTCTACAACAAAGATAACATAGCAATATAAATATGTATAAAAGGCAGGTACAACATAGATAACACATACTGGTCCTTTAATATCTTCTTTGTGTAGGTAGTTTAATATAGTTTAGCATAAACTCAGCAAGTATTCTCTTCACTAGACAAGGATAGACAAAATTTATTTAAATTCAGAAAATATACAACAAATATCACTAGCAATTACTCACATACCTTCTGCAAGGTCTGATGAAGGGACATCCTCTTTAGACCCTATAAGGTGGAAAGTATGCAGTTTAATGTGGCCACACCCACTCATCTGATGAGGCATACCTTTTAGCACCTTTCCTTCACTTGCTGAAGAAGATGGCATTTGTCCAATTGGAGTGGCAAGTTGAGTTTCTCCAGTGGAAGTGTCAGATCTCCCATCTCCTCCCTTCACAGATTGATACACAGATTGATAGGCCCTGTCTAAATCCTCCTTGTAGTAAGAAGGGACTGTTCTACTGCACAATATATAGAACCTCTCAAACTCTTCTTCGCCCTTAAGTGCTTTGAAGAGAGTCAGGAAGAACTCTTCCTCTACACTTAGTGCTAATTTGCTGAAGATAGAACTAATTGGGAGTGTAGCTAATGGGAATTCTTCTCTAATAGCAGCCAATGTTGATTCAATTTCACTGCTTTCCATTGCAATATCTAGGTCCTATGAAATAACAAAAAGTTTATAATTTGTTAGGATGGCTTAGTTTAAATGTTTCTTACCATGATCTCTCTCTTAATATCTGTATTTCCTTCATACCTCAGAATATCCCTAAGAGTGTATAATGTAGATTCTGAATGTTTTACAGACTTGATGTGATCAGAGTGAGAGGGGAATAGAGTAGAGAGAGTACGATAAGAGGAAGTGGCAGACACTAGCAGTGCCCACGGATCCAGTCTCAATTCTCTTGTAACTTCAGGTAACTTATGAAGGAGGAACCATTCAGCATATGCCATCTCCTCTGGTCTCATCTCCTCTGGTCTCATGACCTGACCAGCCTTCCTGTACTTGTCCATCAGATATTCATATTCAGCTGGGAGAGGGTCGTCGTCATGTACATCATACAGAGAATGGATAACTCTTTGCCATTCGGATGACAGTGTACAAGATTTCACAGCAGAAAACTTCTGTTCATTAGTAATCTAAGGGCAACACTACAAGTAATGCAGTACATATGACACACGTTAAACAACTCACTTTGAGAATGTTATACACTGTTCCTCCAATAGTCAAAGACACGATACCATTTCTCAGAAAACCCGCGGTCATTTTATCATCTCGTAACAGCAATTCCACCTTCTCTGATATCTCTCTCTCAAACTCTCTCAATACGAGGTACTCCACAATGACTGAACCGAGCAATACTGTGAGTACTTGTAGCAGGTAATCTGGAATACCCAAACTGGAGCAGAGGAAGCGGCGGCTCTCCAATACATCTTCCAACGTGCTCCTATCAGCGTCCCAGTTGTACTTTACCAACAGCTTCAGAAACCCCTCTTTTGTACCTGACTCTTCTGGATATTTCTTTCCTATTCTCTGTAGTCTTGTTAGCTTCTCCTCAAGGACTGGCTTCAGCTTGGCCTTGTACTCCTCCAAGGATGACTCTGCAGAGGTTGTTGGAAACCTCTCTACTATCCGCTCTAGGAAGGAGAAACTCAGCCATTTTGTCATCACCATGATAACCTCCTCCAGCTCCCTGTATGTGTTCACTCCCTTCAGGATCACTTGAGCTCGGACAGCATCTGATGATTTCCTTCCACACCTCAACAGATACCTACAGTAGGCAATCAGCTCATCCAATGGTGGCTCCCCCTCCTTCTGGTAGTTCCTCAGTATGGTCCGACAGAGGTCAACGTACTCCTTCCTCAGACGAATGTCACATTGCTGGGATGAGGAGCCTTGGAAATGAGAAATCAATACCATAATATGATTGCCAATTATGGAAAGTGTTAATTGAATGTACTCAATAACAATGAAAAAGATCAAAACACTCCTAGCAAATGTGTATAAAACCTGGGTAGGCTCGTATTAACAGGGTATATACCCTGTCGCTGGAGCAACTGCCTGTGTTTAAATTTCTTAATGGTGAAAGAAGCTATATACTGCATCAGCTTCTTAAATCCTGTTATATCCCTGCCCAAATATGAAAGGTGGTAATTTATTTCATGAAACACAATGTCAAGCTTATCAGAGAGTACGGCAGTACTCTCTAAGTAGGGATGGCCGAAAAAAACATGACCACCCTATCCAATGTATTACCAATTAAAACCTCATAAGTCAACAGCGATAGGATTTTCGGTTGCATTCGAGTACTAGGCCAAATTCTGAAATTCCTCATTTTTTCTTCTTTTTTCAAATGAGTTAGCGCTAATATGCGAACTTACGTAGGTACATACAAGTACTAAATCGTCATGAATGTTTCCGAACTAGGGAATAGGCTACCCTAGATTTCAACGCGTTCCATCCGAAGCGTGTTACTTTTGAAAGTACCAAATTTAAGGCCTCTTCAAACACCATTTTTTAATTAAATTTCAAATTCTCTGGACATATATAAAAATAAAAACATTCAAAAATGAAGTTAAAAGTAGGGATGGCACTATAACAGTGATTGGCACATCTAGAAAAAGTAACGAAACAAGAAAGTCAGACCTGCCAAGTCTCACGCATCTGGCGTGAGACACACACATTTGACTGTCATGTCACGCTCACACGCATATCTGTGCCAGATCTCACGCCTTTTCCTGATTCTCACTCACTGTCACACTCACTCTATTCTCCCCAGCAGGCAGATCAGCCATACAGGCTGATGGGGCTATTCCTTGGCTGTGGAGTATATATCTTAAAATTCTTGTCGATGATCTATCCGTATCCCATTTATTACGACTTATAGACTCATGATCTAGCAGTAATCCGTAAGCGCAGTGGCGCTTTCTCCTCCATTTTTAATCGATGACGTAATGTATGGTATTAGCCATCTAATGTTAACAGTAAGGGTATTGAGGGAAATGTACGCGAGCGTAGCGAGCGAAATTTTTTTTTGAAATCTCACGTATTTTTGGGGCAGTCTCACTCATTTCTTGAGAAAGTCTCACGCATGCTCTAAGCCTAGCCTTGGCAGGTCTGGAAAGTAACCATATGGTAAGGCTAACATTGCAGAAGTGGCATACTGAAACTTAACTATACATATCACTTCTATGTTTGGGCGCATCAATCCCTATCCATGATGCGTTGTATATGGATTTTGGACAGAGTTCATTTGTATTACAAAAAGTCCTTGGGTTCGGACAGAGTGTCCGTTATCTGGAATTTGGAGGTTGTCCGCTATTCAGGAGTTGCTAATGTACTAATCGTATATAAAAATAAGTTGGTACTTTGCATGTTGTCCGTTATACGGAGACTGTCCGCTATTGGGAGTGTCCATTAATGGAGGTTTTACTGTATACCTCAGTACCATTGTATATTAGTAGTAGTTCGAGATTGCTAAATTACAAACTAACAGATACAGCAGCAATATAAAATCATCAGTGATACATCATGTTTACTATGCATGCAGTAGTTAATTAGTTACTACACTACAAGCCTTTTATGTCCCTGTGTGCAAGTTACCAAATGGTCTCTAACTCTGTTGTTTATGTGAATGCATGCAACCAACCATTGATATTCCTATAGATAGAGAGAACAATAAAAATTTTCTACAAAAATAGTGAAGATGTAGGGATAGCACAAAAAGTGCAGAAACAAGAAAGGGATGTTACACAGTGAAGCATTAGCTATATATGCATGAATCATACAACACCCTTGCTTGTAGGATTCATGCAAAGCTAATGCTTCACTGTGTAACATCCCTTTCTTGTTTCCGTGTTTTTGTGCTATCCCTACATCTTCACTATTTTTGTAGAAAAGTTTTATTGTTCTCTAGTTTCTGTACTTTTTATGGAGCATAAGCTAGGAATTCGATTGTATTTAAACCCATCTTGCAATCTTCGACTGATATGACGTCATTAAAATGGCGAATTTATTGAGGCCTTGACTCTGGGGCCATGAAAACCGTCATACTCAATAATAGCGTTATCGCTCTCGCTTCTACAAAAGAATACAGCTTGGAAAATTTGCAATAGTTTCGTTTAACAATTAGTCCAAAAGCTTATATAGGTTTTTAGTTATGGCTGACGAAGAAGACAAAAATGGAAATTTTTAAAGTTTATTATTTCGCCAGAGGGACATATTTACTTGCCTTTAGTCTATCTAGAGTATGTATATTGTATATTTAGCTATACATAGCCTTGTTTTGTCGATTTTCGGTCTATTTCGGGATTTTGCTCCTATACCGATGTATGGGGAAAACGAAAAAAAAACATCCTTGATATATAGGTCACTCTCAAGGCAAATCAAATTTGCAGTGATTATTGGCTGAGACCCCATTAAGACTGGAATTTTTGTTGATACTGGCATGCAGATGCAAATATAAAAGTACACGACATGGAATATCCATGCATACAAATTACCTCGGCATAGTTTGAGAATACACAAGAAGATGCTCTGAAATAGCATCAGGAATTTTTAATCTTGACGTTTCGCTCTGTAGCAGCTTTGGAGCAGGCAGGCCATTGCTGATATACTGGCTTTGCTCAACATTAATCATTTTAAGTTCCTTTTTCATTTTTGCACATGCTGAGAAACATATATCAGCCAAATTGTCAGCGCTTGTTCGCATTTCATCATTAAAGTACTTAGACCACGCGGGGATAGCCTCTCTCCCGGGAAGGGTCGAGTAAATATAGATTGAGTTCCGGGTTTCAGGAAGCTCCAATGGCCGCTTCAATTGCTCATATTTACGGCAGGCGTTGATTATAAACAGCTTGGTGACGTCCTCTGGAACAAATGTGTTAATCGCGTCTATGATACTCTGGATACTGACCGGTTGTCTATCGTTCATAAGGAGGTGTCCTTCACTCCCATGACCCAGGAATATAAAGGCGAAATACTTCGTAGTGTGTTGACCCTTTTGTTGCAGAAATTCGATAAAGAAATGATCGAAATCTTTCTTGCTACAATCGAAATATATTCCATACTGTGAAAATGATAGATACTTATAGAAGGTTTCTGTATACAACTGCAATCCTTCATCAGTATACGGTACCGGATCAAGTTTGGTATTATAGTAGCTGTTCACTACAAGAAAGAAGCTGCTTGTATTCGACACTGCCATCGATCACCTTTTACAGACAACTGATGCAACTAGATCCTAGACATCTAGAATCAGTAATCGAATATATACGTATATATATATATATATATATATTTATATTATTTATTTATATTATATTAGATTACCTTAGTATATTGTAACTTGATATATAAATACGGTATAGGTGCTATATTTGGTATCAGATACATTACACAGTCCACAACTTCATGAATTATGCATTCACCAGGCTATGAATGTCATTATTGTTCCACTATGAATCTCATTACCTAAATTGTTAATGGGATGTCTGTGTCTGTAGATCAACAAAGGATTTGCAGTTAGCTCTGCTGTCTAAGGATGGAGAAGACCAAGTGACTATCAGTAATTTATACTGCATCACAGCATTGCACCAATGCAATGTCTCTCTCTCTCTCCCTCTCCCTCTCCTTTCTCCTTCCTCTCCCTCTCCCTCTACCTCCCCCTTTAAATGAAAAAAATTTCCAAAAATGTTTGGCACTTGTGTGCAGGCTCGTGGTTGTCAGTTTCGAGGTTTAGATGCTTTTCCAAATTTGGAAACACAAAGAAAAAGATTTTTCCAGAATGTGTGGGAAGCATCATGGGCTGCTGACATGACAACGGTGTACAGTAGACTACCGCAGCATGAAGTGAAAAGGTTTGTGACCGTTTGTATGACCTGGATTGCATTGCCAAATATGGAAGTGTTTTCTGTAGAATCGAACATTTGGAGCTCTTTGATGAAAAGGAACTGCTAATTCAACTGTTGAATCACTACTGCTTGAGTTGTGGAATAAATGACAAGTTACACTATGGTATAATTAGAAATTGTGTCTTTACGTATATATACTTATATTTATCCTTTTACAGGTTTGGAAGATATGAACATTTTTGTTTAAAAGGAACTGTTTACTGCTTTTTATTATTTGTTGCATTTTTTTATATTTTAAAACGCTCACCTTGACCAATCTCTGCCAAAGCAAATATACTGCCATGCAGCCAAGTTGAGCTTTGGTAGTCACTTGCATGAGAAGAACCAGTTCTCGATATGGTCGACTCATAAAGATATCAGATGTCATCAGATGTGGGACTCACCCGAAATTCAGATTATTGGTGAGCACGTCCTATGGCGGTCTAAGCGCTACCAACCCCTATGGGAATCGCAACCACCATAGAGATGTGTCCAGGTAGGCGCCTACTATATAAGGTTTTAATCTTCAATTTAAATGAAAAAATTTCCAAAGATGATAATGATGTGCACTTTTCTATACTTATTTCAAGTTAATTTAGATCAGTGCAGCTTTCCAATTTTACATGCATGTTCAGTAATTGTTAAAACAGTTTGCAAGTCATTCTTGTTCAACTGACATGAGCTCTTTCAACATATTTAGTTTCACTATCAAGTTTTTTATTGATGACATTCTACAACAAAGATAACATAGCAATAGGAATAATATAAATATGTATTACAGGCAGGTACTACATAGATAACATAGCAATAGGAATAATATAAATATGTATTACAGGCAGGTACTACAAAGATAACATAGCAATAGGAATAATATAAATATGTATTACAGGCAGGTACTACAAAGATAACATAGCAATAGGAATAATATAAATATGTATTACAGGCAGGTACTACAAAGATAACATAGCAATAGGAATAATATAAATATGTATTACAGGCAGGTACTACATAGATAACACATACTGGTCCTTTAATATCTTCTTTGTGTATTCAACTTGTGTATCAGTGAGTGTGGGGGCGGATGGAGGGCTTGTGAGGTCGTAGCCAACTGTCTTGCACTTTCCCTTCAACTAAACGAGTTAGAGGTAGAACAGTTCAATGCTCCCACACTCTATAGAAGGGCCACTAACCATTTGTACTCGAGCCTTGATCCTCTGAATGTCTCTCTGCATTTCCTTCAGTTTCCTGTCAAACTTTCTCTCTTCGCTGGTCAGCTCCGGAGACTGGACAGACAAGGAACACAACAACTTCCTCAGTCGCAGGGCAATCTCTTGTCCTTTGGACTCTGCCCCCTTGATTGAAACGTATAATGTTTAAAGTAGCTGTGAGCACTGGCACAATCACTGTCACCTTTATGTTCACGAGCAGTGTTTCATTCTTCCTTTTCTGCTCAGCAAGATCTGTTTCCAAATCTTTCACTCCTTTTTCTTGTTGCAACTTAAACTGAAGTAGCAATTCACTTCTAGCAAATGCAATGGAAATACAAAACTAACTCACTTCCTGGGGCTAGAATGATCAATTTACTTTTGTTTAATTTCACTCAGTGCTTCCTCTTGCTTGAGAATGTATTGTTCTGCGAGATGCTGGGTGCTGGAGGCCAAGGCTTTGAAACAGTCTTCCTCACTTCTCTCCTTTGCTGTGTCCACGTGAAACACAGGAGTGGTCCGGGAGTGCCTCAGGATGACCTCCACCTTGTGGTAGAACTGAGCCGAGCTCTCCTTCTGAGGAACCTCCAGTACACTGTACACGGGCAGGATATGGTTACTAGGCAACCACACTTAAACACCTCATGTGTACCTCTGACTGTTGTCAATGCTTTCTTCAGTCGAGGGGAGCCCTAAAGATGGCTGCCTAACAGAAGTGGCCGGCGAGAGATTCACTTGTGTGTATATACTAGTCAGTAGCTTACTGGAGCATGTGTACTATGCAAGTTCCGTCTGACATGGCACAAATGAGTCCGTCACCTAAACATACATCACTGACCACCGCCATGCCACACAGAGGAGACCTGTGAGAGGAGGGAGGGGTCAGTAGGAGGGGTCAGTGGGAGGGGTAAGTAGGAGGGGTCATTATAACCTCTTCTTATCTTCAGATTGAGCGCAGAGGATAAACTCCACTTCTGCATTTCCTTGCACTTGAGACACACTAAATTCGATTTCTAAAAGAGAGATCACTTGTAACTTGACTGCAGTAGTTGACTCAGAATAGTGCACCTTGTGTCTGAAGGAAGCTGTCCATGGCTTTGGCCCAGGGTAGGACAATGTGATGAGCTCCAATGCGGTGTTTGATGAAGTAGCTTTGCGAGGTTGATGGTACTAACTCCACTTGACCAAAATCAGGAACATCTTCTGAAGCGAGATTCAGTCTTTCAAACACAAACAGACACTTTTCAGAAACTCCTCTACAAGTGCTCTGAAGGAATGGAACAAATTACTCAGGGTGTGGGGGTGGGGAGTGTGCAAGTACTCACTTGAGCAGTTGGCAACATGACACAATGGTGAATCTCTCCATTTGGTGTTGCTATGACAATAATAGGAAGGACACTTGGTAGCACCAAAATGGCTGCTGCTTCAGCAGTGTAATTATCTTCGGCTGCTGGGTACATTGGTAGGGCATCTGGGGACATTATCACCTGAAGGGGGAGGGGAGAAGTCAACGGGAGGAGGGGTGGAGGGGTGGATGGGAGGGAGGGGTGGATGGGAGGAGGGGTGGACGGGAGGGAGGGGTGGGCGGGAGGAGGGGCATACTTCTTTAGTCTCAGACATAAAGAGTTGATACACTTCTCCACTTTCGCGTAAGAGAACAAGACTGTCACCTTCTAGGATGGAGAACCCCACCCACTCTTGCCCCGGGCCACTCACCCTGGGGTAGGGGGCCACCGAATCCATCAAACTGACACTCAACATCGGATAAGTCACATGACTGATGGAAAACTTTCTACATTGTAAAGCATTACAATAGCAACCACTAACCATTCTGACAGACGTATATAAAGTATATACCTCAAGAGGCTGTCAGTGGAGAGTACAAGAAAGTGTTTATTGTCCAACCATTTGGCACTTTTCACTGAATTCACACAACTCGAGTACACATCGATATTGTAGGTCCTACAAGGGAGGCGTGTTAACTACAGAACGCACTCACGCGGACAGGACGCACAGTCTCGGACTTACGAACAGACGACCTCCTCGTGTCCTCCTCCGTAGTCCCCGCAAGGTCCCTTCCGACGATGAAGTCTCATCGCCGCCACGCCGCTACCGCCATACAGCAGAATAGCGTCACCAGACTCGTTAGAACAGACCCGCTCGACCAGGAAGGGCGGCGCTTGACTGCAACGAAGCAACTGACACTTGCACGTGCTCAAGTTTAGTTCTTCATCCGAATCCTCCAAGTTTGATTGGAGGAGTCGCATGTTCACTGCGTGTACACCTTTCTGTTCATCGCTCCAGACGAATACGTTAGACTGGGACGCACACAACAAGTTGAACGCGTTATCCTGTTCCTGGTAAGTTGGGAATACACTTAACTTTGCTAGTGCCTGCCAACAGTCCGCCATTTTGAATCATTTGAGAGGGAAAACCCCAATATAAACCACAACTGACCTTAAAAATTAGATTTACATTGTTTAAAATACATATAGGTACAAATTCAATACAAAAGAATCTAATAATTCTAGCACACATTCTATTAAAATGTTACAACTCTATCAATTGAATCTCAACTGTATACAGTTATCTCTTTCATGTCATGTGACACAAACGTAATCTTGTGAAGGGGCACTCCTTCCTGATAGGATCTCTCTCTGATGGCTGCAGCAACCTCTTCACTGGGCTGCACTAGTTGGGTGATAAAGAACACGGCCACTACACTCCCACTCTGGTAGCCCCTGAGGAGGAGGGAGTGGGGAGGGAGGTCAAGGGCACTCATAACTGCCTCCTTTACTGTCCACAGTTCTCTTATTGCTAGCAGACCAGCTATAGTGACCTTTAGTATCCCATACCCTGGGGGAGGGGTGAGGTCAGTGAGAGGACCAGAGGGAAAGCACTCGGCCACAGAACACAAGTTGAGAGACGTGTTCCTCTTCTCTTCAAACGCTGTCAACTCTGCTAGTGTTGAAGATTTTGAAAGTGCCTTCATGAAGCCACACTCGTACCAGTTACAGAGCTGGAGAAAGGTGGACTCTTGGTAGAGCAACTGGATCTCCTCCTTTGACAGCAGATGAGGACTGTCTTCTCTTTTAAATGCTTTAAGAATACCAAAAAGTGTTTCTACATCTTCTTTAAGTAGCCATCGCATAAACTCAGCAATTATGAGCTGAAAGCTTCTCTTCACTAGACAAGGATAGACAAAATTTATTTAAATTTCAGAAAAGATACAACAAATATCACTAGCAATTGCACACATACCTTCTGCAAGGTCTGATGAAGGGACATCCTCTTTAGACCCTATAATGTTTAAAGTATGCAGTTTAATGTGGCCACGCCCACTCATCTGATGAGGCATAACTTTTAGCACTTTTCCTTCACTTGCTGAAGAAGATGGCATTTGTCCAATTGAAGTGGCAAGCTGAGTTTTTCCAGTGTCAGATCTCTTATCTCCTCCATTCACAGATTGATAGGCTCTGTCTAAATCCTCCTTGTAGTAAGAAGGCACTGCTACACTGCACTGACTATAGAGCTTCTCAATATATCCTGCAGATGCTCTACCCTTAAGTGCTTTGAAGAGAGCCAGGAAGAACTCTTCCTCTTCACTTTGTGATAAGTTGCTGATGACAGAACTAATTGTGAGTGTAGCTAATGGGAATTCTTCTCTAATAGTAGCCAATGCTGATTCAATTTCACTGCTTTCCATTGCAATATCTAGGTGCTATGAAATAACAAGAAGTTTATAATTTGTTAGGATGGCTTAGTTTAAATGTTTCTTACCATCTCTCTCTTAATACCTCTAATTCCAATATCCCTAAGAATGCGTATACTTGGTCTTACAGACAGTCTCTGGATGTGATCAGAGTGAGAGGGGAATAGAGTAGAGAGAATACGATCAGAGTGAGAGGGGAATAGAGTAGAGAGAGTACGATCAGAGTGAGAGGGGAATAGAGTAGAGAGAGTACGATCAGAGTGAGAGGGGAATAGAGTAGAGAGAGTACGATCAGAGTGAGAGGGGAATAGAGTAGAGAGAGTACGATCAGAGTGAGAGGGGAATAGAGTAGAGAGAGTACGATCAGAGTGAGAGGGGAATGGAGTAAAATAAGAGCGAGTACGATAAGAGGAAGTGGCAGACATTAGCAGTGCCCACGGATCCAGTCTCAATGCTCTTGTAACTTCAGGTAACTTGTGAAGGAGGAACCATTCAGCATATGCCATCTCCTCTGGTCTCATCTCCTCTAGTCTCATCTCCTCTGGTCCCATCATCCCTAGTCCCATCACCACTGGTCTCATCACCACTGGTCTCATCTCCTCTGTTCTCATCACCTGACCAGCCTTCCTGTACTTGTCCATCAGATATTCATATTCAGCTGGGAGAGGGTCGTTGACATGTACATCATACAGAGAATGGATAAACATTTGCCATTTGGATTGCAGTTCAGATGACAGTTCAGATGACAGTAGAATTTCAAAAGATTTCACAGCAGAAAACTTCTTTTCATTAGCAATCTAAGGAGAGCACTACAAGTAATGTAGTACATATGACACACGTTAAACAACTCACTTTGAGAATGTTATACACTGTTCCTCCAATAGTCAAAGACACGATACCATTTCTCAGAAAACCTGCAGCCATTTTATCATGTCGTAACAGCAATACCACCTTTTCTGATATCTCTCTCTCAAACTCTCTCAATGTGAGGTACTCCACGATGACTGAACCGATCAATACCCTGAGTACTTGTAGCAGGTGATCTGGAATACCCAAACTGGAGCAGAGGAACCTACGACTCTCCAATACATCCTCCAATGTGATCCCATCAGCATCCCAGTTGTACCTTACTGACAGCTTCAGAAACCCCTCTTTTGTACCTGACTCTTCCGGATGTTCCTTTTGTATTCTCTTTAGACTTGTTAGCTTCTCCTCAAGGACTGGATGCAGTTTGGACTTGTACTCCTCCAATGATGACTTTGCAGAGGTTGTTGGAAACCTCTCTACTATCCGCTCTAGGAAGGAGAAACTCAGCCATTTTGTCATCACTATGACAACCTCCTCCAGCTCCCTGTATGGGTTCGCTCCCTTTAGGATCACTTGAGCTTGGACAGCATCTGATGATTTCCTTCCACACCTCAACAGATACCTACAGAAGGCAATCAGCTCATCCAATGGTGGCTCCCTCTCCTTCTGGTAGTTCTTCAGTATGGTCCGGCAGAGGTCAAAGTACTCATTTATCAGAGGATGCCAAATGTCACATTCTGAACTGACACTTGACTGCGGGGACAAGGAACCTTGGAAACGAGAAATCAATACCATAATACCATATTATAGAAAGTCACGTTGTTGCGCAATACCTGTTTCTGTCAGGTCAGTCCTTTTTGACATCTCAGCTTTCGAAGGTCCTAAATAAGTTAAAAATAAATCTAAAATACATTATACCCTTACGTAATTGTTAACTTTATAGCAGCAATATGTAGATATCCATATAATATATAATATACCAATTTTAAGATTCTGTGTAATATCCTCGCAAAGTTCTGCTAGTCCAGCGTTCTCCATCGCTCTCAGTAATGCCGCCCACGTCACAGGTCTATCGGGAACCTTTCCGTTTCTCCAAATCACAAGTAAACTGAAGAACGCTTCCTTGACATTTCTAGGATTGTTAGCGAGTGCCATATCTATCTCATTTTGGGCTATTCCAAGATACGTACAAACTGATCGCCATTCCTTACCAACCTTTTCAACTACAAATGTTCTAATCTCCTCTTCGGTTGGCCGATCATTTGGCCTCGCTACTGGCAATGACAACGCCATTAGTGGGCGGGGCCTGTGCCTACAAATGTATCTCTATATATTGTATACTACTATAACCAACAGATACACTACACACACATTGTCTAATCAATGTTGCATGTGCGTGGGCGGGTCCTCTTTCTTCTCTGGCGCCAGTTTGATCATGTCGTCGATGCGTAGGATAGTAATGGCCGCCTCTGTAGCAAACTTGAGACTCTTTATCTTGCTAATCGCCGGCTCCAGTACTCCAGCCTTTCTGTTGTCACGGACTGTACCTTGGACAAGATCCAAACCAACCCTGTGAAATGGGAATGGAAACAGTAACAAGACACTCCCGACAACAGCAGATTTAAGAGATTCTATTAGCTCTTCAGACAAATATTCAAGTAAGGAGGTCAGTTACACATTCTCATTCTCAGAGGTACGGCTCACCATTTGAAGTCTGCCTTAGTTTGGTCTGTCTGGGAGGCACTGTGGAATGCTCTCAGTTGAGCTGTCAGATCAGTAGCGTCTTGTGCAGCGTTCACTGCCAGCGTGTTTGGAATCACCAGCAGAGACTGGGCAAACTCTCCGACTGCCGTCTGCTCCCGAGACTTCTACAACGGTCATGCCACACAGCTAATCAAGCTTCACATGTACGCGACTGTCACACTTACCAATGTTCTAGCAAAGTTCTCCAGGTACACTGAGAGTGCCGCCTCCACAGCCCCGCCCCCTGGCACCACCTGGTTGGACTCCAGCACCCGCTTGACCACACACAGAGCATCGTGAATGGACCGCTCCATCTCGTCCACCATAAAGTCGTTGGCTCCTCTGAGGATTATTGAGGCAGCAGATCTGACCTTTGGGTTCCTTACGAGGATCAGTTCATCGTCACACACCCTCTCCTGGACCACCTCCTCCGCCTGCCCCAAGAGGGAGGAGTCAAATGTCTCCTCCCCCTCCAGGTTGGCCAGCGATAATACAAGAGTGGCTGCAGGAAATATTACATGACTATCACATGACAGTCATGTGCTAGTCACATGACCACTTCAACTAGTCAGTATGTGATCAGTGCTTCATGGATGGTTTCACACTTCCATCAATTCAAGGAGTGCAATTCTCATCATTTCACTTCACTGACTGTCTCTGACACACCCCTCATCCACCAGACACACCCCTCATCCACTAGACACACCCCTCATCCACCAGACACACCCCATTCCACTAGACAGACCCCTCATCCACCAGACACGCCCCCTCATCCACTAGACACACCCACCTCCAGTGGCCTTGGCTATCCTCTTCAGGTCCTCCTTCTTGCACCTCCTGACTGCCATGGCTCCCACTTCTGTAAAGTACTTCAGACAAAGGTCATCTATCCCTCCTGTTGTCATGACAACATTAGCACCAGCAGAGAGAATCTTCTGAATACGTTCTTTTGTAATGTCCATTTCTCTATTTCCAAAGTAATATGTCACATGACCATCACATGACCATCACATGACCATTGTGTGGCTACTTGCCTCCTCCTGACTCCATCCAGCTTGTCAGGGTCCTCAATCAACACTTGCACTCCCATTGCCATTTTGCTCTTCTGCAAACTGAAGTCCAAACAAGCAATCTTTGCCTTTGAAACTCTTTTTGGCATCTCTATGGGAACCACACAACTTGCTAATTTATACTATTCCAATAACATGAAGACAATATAAATTAACCCTGTGAGGCCACTGTACAGTTGAGTGCATATCCATTGACCAGCACGCTCTCCTTGCTGCTCCGACCGTGAGCCTTTAGGATGTTGACTGCATTCACAGGCACCTTTACCTCTCCCTTCTGATTGGTCCGTTTGACAGCCGCTGCAGCCTCCACCACCAGACTGGAGAAAAACTCACTGTCCCTGCAGGTAGGAGTGGCCAATGGTTCTTTGGTTGCTATGGTTACATGTGTCACTATGGTTACTTACACTCCGATAATCTTTGAAGACATGGAGGTCTTGGCAGCATTGACCAAACAATCTTTACCCAAATCTTCCACCTTCATGGAAAGGTTATCTTGAATGTACTTGACAGCCTCCCTACACACCAGACCAGACACCCATCACACTATACTACACTACACAGTCAGTCCAGCACTGTCCGGCACTCACTTGCAGGCGACTCTGTAGCCGCTGATGATGGTGGTTGGGTGGATCTTGTACTTGACCAACTCCTCAGCCTTTTGGAGAAGTTGTGCTGCAATAATCACCTTATATGGAAAGGGACACAATGACAGGCCACACCCCCTGGTGGACACGCCCCCTCACTCACCACTGATGTTGTTCCGTCCCCAACCTCCTGGTCCTGTAGTTCCGCTAGCTCCACCAGCACTCGAGCAGCCGGATGTTCCACCTCCAACAGCTTCAGGATTGTAGCTCCGTCGTTGGTGATAGTCACATCCTAATATGGACATGCATTACCTTATAAGGGCATACTATATAGCGAATTTAGCACTACACACACACAGACAAAGAACATACAAGTTGATTGCATTGTATGGCACAAATTGATAGTCACTCACTCCAACATCGTCCACCAACATCTTGTCCAGTCCTACGGGGCCCAAAGAGGTCTTCACTATATTAGCTAGCGACTGCGCCGCCAACACTGCGAGGAGGTGGGACACGTGACGACTAGCTAGATGGAGTGTCCTATTAGCGCTCACCATTCTGGGTCCTAATGCTGGCGCCACTAGTTCGCTCTCCGCTAACTTGCAATGTACCTTCAGTCGACATATCCGAACCTTCTAGCTCTGCAGTGATATATACACGTGCGTACCACGTGGGTTGCCAGCAGTTCCAAATTTGAAATCTACTTTTCCATTTTCGTTCGGGAGTCTGGACCAATGTTATAGAGCATGATTTGTATTGATTGCTACGCCTATATAATGTAATCAAATGCTTTTAATACAGTTATAATAACTGTATTAATACTGTATATAATTACGGGTAACTCCCACGTTTATTGATAAATACGAATTTGAAGGGCGAAACGTTACATGATGAAACAGAATTTTGAGAGAGAATAAGCGGATTAATAACATCTCTCTTCTTCCCCGGGACCTCTTCGGAAAGTTAAAGAAGATCAAATCAACGTCATCCTTTTCTTGCAGTGGAAATCCTGGCAGCTCCCTAAAGATGGTCGTCTGGTCCGCGGGCTTGTCACTCGCACGCGTCCTGCTACTATGTACAGTGTTCCTTCGTGTCGCTGCGTTACCATCGCGCCAGAGTAGCGAATGCCTCGTTGTGCATCAAGGATCCTGCGACAAGATTGAACACGATCAAATAGGATTATCGACATGTTGTGCACTTAGTGTAGCGGTCCGTGACGAGAATGTGGACACTACCAGCTTGAAGGAGTGTTCTGTGGAGAAGAGGCGAACCGGGGAGATTGCGGTCCTTCGAGACAGTCGAAAGGTATGCATTTCATTGCATTAGGTGACGATGAGGAAGCATTGGAGCGTGCTTTGAAGTGACTTGTTAATGGCAGTGTTGAGTGAATTGTACATTTTAAGCAGATTGATGAGAGGAGAGAGAGAGATGGGAGGAGAGAGAGGGATGGGAGAAGAGAGGGATGGGAGGAGAGAGAGGGGCAGGAGGAGGAGGGGGAGTTGGAAGGTCATGATTGAGGAGAGGGATTGTGTATTCAATGGAATTGGGTATCACGTTAATGAAAACTGTAGTTATCAAATAGTTTCACATTCTGTTTTCACATTCAATCTGTTTGTCTCTAGTGGTGTCAAAACTTGGAATGTTTTGAAGGAATAAGAAAGAGAGTTTAGAAAGAGATATAATTTAGGAAATTAAAGTCATGTAAAATGTTATGTAATAACCCATATCTGCATTCCAGCTCCAGATTTGTAGTTCCCCTAGCTAGGAATGCATGGGGTGACATTTTTAGGTACTTAAATATTAAATTTCTTAAATGGAATGCCATTAAAGTGTGAGGTAGTTCAGTAGATATGTGGTCTGTTGTTAAATTGATTAACATTCCTATCAAATCCAGGTCCTGTTAACCTGTTTCAATTCCACTTTGCCTCCAAGCCTTTGGATCAGTTGTGAGGGAAGGCTGTATTGTGTGCTGTTGGCATCTTCCAAGAGAACTGAAGGTGAGTTAGTCAGAGTGAGAGTTGGAGGTTGTTTGTGTTGAGAGAAGATGTGTAAAGTGTAAATGTGTGTGACCATATTTGGAAGTGTAAACATGAGTTGATCGCTAAGTAGTTTAATAGGGACAAAAGAGATGCATTTTTATTTAGTGCTTCTTTGGAGTCAAAACTTTCATTTACTCTAATTGTGTAAATAATACACTCTCTTATGTGACCTGTTGTTCGCAATAGTCCCTACTGAACCGGTGCAGTACTGTCATCGTATACGTATATATGTACTATGTACTGTGTCAAGTGTTCTGTGTGGGATTTGCTAGTCTTGTATTGGTACAAAGTGATTTGTAAACAAGTTTAATACACTATGTTCGCCTGTTGTCACATTTAGCTGGTAATTGTGTTTTACTTGTTTAGTTGATGAAATGGAATTTGGACATATTAACAGAAGAACCCTTAAGGCGACAATGTTGAGTGATGAGAGCATTGAGGAATCAACCATCAACGGCCATTTTATTGTGGGCGTGGTCATAAGTGTAGCTCTCATTGGTGGTGTTCTTTTGGTGCTTGTGATCCTCTGTGCAGGAGGCGGGGACAATACCACGTCCAAACAGAATCCTCCTACAAGTACTACAACTGCACGGCAAAAAGAGGTAATCCACCCATCCACCCATCCACCCATCCACCCATCCATCCATCCATCCATCCATCCATCCATCCACCCATCCATCCATCCATCCATCCACCCATCTATCCATCCATCCACCCATCTATCCATCCATCCACCCATCCATCTACCCATCCATCCATCCATCCATCCATCCATCCATCTATCCATCCATCCACCCATCTATCCATCCATCCACCCATCCATCTATCCATCCATCCACCCATCTATCCATCCATCCACCCATCCATCTACCCATCCATCCATCCATCCATCCATCCATCCATCCATCCACCCATCTATCCATCCATCCACCCATCCATCTATCCATCCATCCACCCATCTATCCATCCATCCACCCATCTACCCATCCATCCAGCCATCCATCCACCCATCCATCTATCCATCCATCCACCCATCTACCCACCCATCCATCCACCCATCCACCCATCCACCCATCCATCCACCCATCCATCCACCCATCCATCCATCCATCCATCCATCCACCCATCCATCCATCCACCCATCCATCCATCCACCCATCCATCCATCCACCCATCCATCCATCCATCCATCCATCCATCCATCCATCCATCCATCCATCCATCCAGCCATCCAGCCATCCATCCACCCATTCACCCATCCATCCATCCATCCATCCATCCACCTATCCATCCACCCATCCATCCACCCATCCATCCACCCATCCATCCACCCATCCATCCATCCATCCATCCACCCATCCATCCATCCACCCATCCATCCATCCATCCATCCATCCATCCATCCATCCATCCATCCATCTATCCATCCATCCATCCATCTATCCATCCATCCACCCATCTACCCATCCATAATACAGTTTATTGAGACAAAGGTTTAATTATATAATAACAGTTTAATTTATTGCTAATTGTTCTGAATAAATAAAAGTGACTTTTTCATAATATACTGTTCAATTTCAATTTGCTTATATGGCAAGTTTATTAAACATAAATAGCTTTATTACTTAGAGACACTGCTTAAGTGTTTAGAAAGTGAATTGTTTTCTAATGGAATAAATGTGTCTGTGTGTACAAATGTATCACTACCAATTAAAGGGATATACCCATTACATCTGTACTATAATGCTACTTATGTATGTGATTTGTTTTTCATATATTTTCCATTAGGAGAATGAAACTGTAGTTATTAAGATTGAGGAAAATGGTAATTCTGAGATCCAAGAAGCTATAATCTCATTGCAAGGGCAGCAAGATAACGATCAGGGTTCTCCTCAGCCTGAAGCAGAGGCTCCGCCCCCACAAGAGGTTGAAGGGGAGATCCACCCGAATGAGATTGAGCTCCATGTAGCTCCATCTCCTCCTCCAGAACCAGAGGACGAGGACAATGAGGATGACCCTAGATATGAACCTGTTAATATTGCCCTTCCCCACCCCCAGGAAGAGGAGAGGCAGCAGTCCCCGCCTGCCCAAGATGACAGCAAGATCTCATACGGGGTTGTGACATCACATCCAGGTCAGCCTCCATATGCCTCAGTTGGTGAGGTCCTCCCTCAGCCAGACCTGACAGACAAGATGGAGGACCAGCAGGATGAGCAAGGCTATGACCTAGTGAGGAGTGATGAGGAGTCAAAGGATGACTATGCTGAAGTGAGGAAGGAGACAACCACTGTCACCATGGCAACTGAGACTGCTGCTAGGAATGTGGAGTACGATACCATTGACAGAGACTCTCTGGAAGGAGACGGAACATATGACACTGTGAAGGATACCGTCAGTAAGGACAGTCGGACCGCCAGCCAGGGGTCAAAGGACAGCATGTATGAAGTGGTCCTTAGACCCTCTGTTGGAGCTCCATTGTCACCACGGCAACCAGAGGCAGCGCCAGATCTTCCTCCAATGAGAGTAAAGATGCCCTCAGCAAGTGAAGATGACGTATTGAAGCACGACAAGAAAGATGGAAAGAAGGCTGCAGCTGTTGGTAAAGAGAAGATCGCTGTTAGAGAAAAGGACGGCAAACACTCAAAAGACGTAAAGCATATAAAGGACAAGAAGTTGAGTGGTATCTTTAGGAGTCGTGCCAGCACTGTGTCCAGTAGTACTAAGGGTGCAGCCTCCACCTCAAGCAGCACCTCTCAGGAAGTAGCCGAGGGGCCGCCTCTCCCTCCCAACCACCCCGCCCCCAACACCCAGCGGGCTGCCACCCTCATGCCAGGGCTCAGGGCTCCTATGGCACTGCCCTCAGAGGAGCTGGAGGACGATGTCTATGATGAGCCATTTGATAGTGGCCCCCGGACCGGGCCGCCTCGCAAGGTCAGCAATGTGGCCAAGCCCGGGGAGCCATTCAACACTCGAGGAATGACCATTTCAGTGGGAGGGAGGACAGCACCTAATGTACCACTACCTGAGGTTCCCATGGCAACTGCATCACAGGAAGATCCGGAGTATGAGAGTGTTACCCCAGCAACCAAAAAGAAGATAACTGCCCACGACCCTAAGGATGAGAAAGGGGGTTTACCTCAAGATGAGGAAGAAGGGGAAAGTCCCTATGACAGTGTCACTAAAGTGCCTGGAACAGCAATTGCTGTCGGTGTTGGTAGTATGGATGAAGTGAAAACTCAAATGCAGAATGGAACTGGGAATGGAAATGAAGATGATGAAGAGACTCCATACGACACAGTTGCTCACATACCTGGCACTTCAATACCTCTAACAACAAAGGCTTTGAAACCAACCATTTCAGCTGATGAACATCCATATTCTAAAATTAAGAGAACTGTAAGTAATGAGATCTAGTGCTCTTCAATTGATCCATTACTTCACTGCCCTAACAGTATGTGTGTCCATAAGTCTCACCAGATCTACTTCCCTTTAGCTAGAATAGATGCAACATGTGGAAAATGGTGCGTTAGACTATCAATGTGTCCCTTCCTTGCAGACGAAACCTGAAGTGTGGTCAGACGATCACAAGTACTCGCTGGTAGACAAGAGTCTGAAGCAGGCTGTCCAGAAGAAGATACTCAAGGAGGCGTCCAACCCAGTTGAGCATGATGAGATGGGCTACGCAGTGGTCAGTGAGGAGTTCAAGAGAGCGCGAACATTGTCCAAAGGTCTCACCGACATGAGGAAGGTGTCAGGAGGGGAAGACCCTTACTCAACTGTGAATGATGATCTAAGATTGGATATTCGACAGAGAGCGGCCACGTCTCCTCCGTCGTCCACTCCCTCCCCTCCCCCTCCCATCTCACCTATCAAGGACACAGACATCATTCAAGAGTTCTGTCCCCCGCCCACCCCACCACACCCACTTTTAGAATCCAGCTTGATGTCTGATTCCATAACTCCCACCAGACAATTGGATGTGGGAAGTGAGGACAACTTGTCTCCAAAGGCAACAGACATGGTCAACCACTATGATGTCATCGATGATGATCTGCGACTCACTGTCTCAGCCAACTCTACACACAACAGCGAATGCACTAAACTATAGTGTAGTACAAACTGAATGTGTATTATAATACATAGTGTTTGGAGTTTGTAGTGTTGTATGCCACCGTATTGTCCTTTTTTACAATGTACTCCAATAAGACTTAGCTCTCTGTGATAATGAAAGTTGACAATAGCCACAGAACAGTTTCAATTCTAAATTACTAGAAACTACAAATATATTTCTTGCTTTCAAAAATGGAAATTTATTATAACTAAACTCAGTTTTCACCAAGTAGACAAACACCTGCTCCATATTCAACAGGAAATGTGACCATCACTGGAATATATAATTTTGCATCCAGAGTTAAATATGTTGAGTTGTATGCAATGGCAGACTACATTACTTGTATAATTACAATTCCTGAATGCATGCTCTAAATGTATATACCAGTTTAGACTGTGTTTATTAATAAATATGAAGTACATAATACATGTTGTATTAATTAGCTTTTAACAAAGGAGATTTCTCGTCAGGTGGGAGGGTCGGATAAAGAGATTGTGGCTCTCTGGGAGTGCCTATTGGAGTGTTCCGCCCACTTCCATTTAAGGTGGGCTTGTTCCAATTTGGAAGTGAGTCTTCGATCAAGTGCTTGGGTTTGGGTCTCCATCTGGGAGTGGGTCCTGAAATGGGAATGGGAATGGAAATGGAATGTGAACACGTCCACACAGGACTGCTCCTAATGATCACACCTACCTAGACAGCTGAGGAGCACCGGAAGGAAGATCAGACCATGAGCTGCTCCCAGTACAACCATACACATGTACATGCGAAAGTAGTAGATCTACAGGAAGTGGGATTGAATGGTCAGTCACATGACCAACAGGAAGTGGATTGAATGGTCAGTCACATGACCAACAGGAAGTGACCTTTTTTGTCAGTTTTACCTCAAAAAGCTGTGACTTTGCAAACAACAAAATGAACACTCCCAAGAACTTGGTGATAGTTATTCCGCTGATCACCTGCAGGGAACACAACAACAGCAACTCACTGTCAGTCCATCAGGTCTGGTGAGGCTACTTACTGAAGTGCCCATGTGTTCCAGGGCGTCCTGGGCTCTCTTCACTTTCCCCGGCTTGTCAGAATAGTAGAACCATCTCACAATGTGTGAACAGAACTCCACTGATATACCCACAGTCTACAACAGGATGGTTACCATGGTAACAATACATGTGAGGATTCACTATTGACACTAACCATGACAAGATTGACGAGGGAGACAGCGTTCATGTTGACACCAAATAAGGCCATACAGCCAAACATGTGGAGGATTATCATGACAACTGTTACCATGACAACACAAGTGGCTCCAATACTGAACTGAAGGAACAGAAATGTCATAAAAGCCACAGCTACAAAGGATGCTCCAAGATTAATCAGTGTCTGCGACACTATTGTCAGGTACTGCTCATAGAAGACTATATAGACACTACAGGGGGAGGAAGGGGCGTTACTTAGTGAGGGGTGTGTCATGGGTGGGAAGGGGTGTGTCTCGGTGTACCTGTATCCAAACACTTCATGGTTCAATTCTTCAGAAATGTTACGAGTCAACTCTCTTATATGTTTGATGGAACTGACATAATCGTCTGAGGTCTTCAGGATTGAAGTGTATGACATGAAATAGGTTGCTGCAGACAACAGCAAACAGTTAAACACTTGTTTAATCCTTTAAGCACAACTGGTGCAAACCTCCAATTTCTGAGATATTGGACGATCCTTCATTGGGAATCATTTGAATGGCATCATTAAATGCGGCATGTCCACTACATACAGAAAACAGTTGGATGAAGGTCGGGTCAAGGGTCAAGGGTCAAAGGACAGTCGGACCTACCCTTGATCACAGTTCACATCTGGAATGGACACTTTAAAAAGTGGCAGAAATTCCAAAAAGGCTGTATAGTTTGGATGTGTTGACGGGCCAGTGGTATTCTTCGGGAGGCATTGAATACAGTCTGTAATGGCTACGTAAGAAGAGTATACACATGTTACCATGGTAACAAGACACCAAGCTAATTCTTACAAGTATTCCAGATTTCACAAAGTTCTAAACCTGACTTATTGGCGTAGTAACCACAGCACTTAGCAACAGGATCCACCCACGCAAGGTATGAGTCAACCCAACTGGAGGCTGGCTCTGCTATAGAAGAACTACACACAAAGAGTGTAAGGTTAGGGTAGGGGAGGAGGAGGGGGAGGAGGGAGAGGGGGAGGAGGAGGAGGGAGAGGGGGAGGAGGAGGAGGAGGGAGAGGAGGGAGAGGGGGAGAAGGAGGAGGAGGAGGGAGAGGGGGAGGAGGAGGGAGAGGGGGAGGAGGAGGAGGGGGAGGGGGAGGGGAGGAGGAGGAGGGAGGGGGAGGGGAGGGGGAGGAGGAGGGAGAGGAGGGAGAGGGGGAGGAGGAGAAGGGAGAGGGGGAGGAGGAGGAGGGGGAGGAGGAGGAGGGGGAGGGGAGGGGGAGGAGGGAGGGGAGGAGGAGGAGGGAGAAGAATAGATTTTCTTACTAATTTGGCTGAAGTGCAGCAAAGGCTACTTGAACTCCAAGTGAGTTGTTGGAGCATCCTCCAGACATGCATATCTTGTTCCACTGCTCTGGTACTGTGTAGTTGTAGCCATCCTTGACCACAAAGTAGACTGGAGGGCCAGTGTGAAGGTATTTGTACATGTCATTGAAGTAGTTTAACAAGTAAGAATCCTGTAAAATAAGAGCCCTCATTTAAGAGTCCTCATTTAAGAGTCCCTACAACATGTCTGTATGCTTATGTACATACCTTAGGAAGTGCTACAGTCTGGTCCAGTCCAACTGGAATTCCATTCACCACTAGCGCCACAGACAGTATACTTGTGACTCCAAAGAACATTATCTAAAGATATGCCATAGTGACACACTTGTGTACCAGTGTGTGGTGCAGTGACACACTTGTGTACCGGTGTGCGGTGCAGTGACACACTTGTGTACCGATGTGCGGTGCAGTGACACACTTGTGTACCGGTGTGCGGTGCAGTGACACACTTGTGTACCGGTGTGCGGTGCAGTGACACACTTGTGTACCAGTGTGTGATGTAGACTTACCACAATTGGTCTGACTGACCAGTGGAGGATAACTTTAGAGTATTCTCTGACAATCTTTTGTAGCAAACTTATTCCATTTATCCTCCCCAGGCGGTAGAACTGCCTTTCAAAACAGCCTAAACAGCACTTTGGATGGAGAGAGAGAAAGAGATTTATTGGATGAAGTTCATCTTTATTGCATAATGCAGCTCTTACTTTAAGCAAAGTCATGTCCACCTTCAAAATGCTAATGAAAACTGTAATCTGAAATTGAAATGGAAACAGAAGACTCAAGTATAATGAACACAGGCAAATAGAATTGCCATGGCAACCAACCTGTAATAGGAAGTTGAAAAGGACGGCACAGCCTGCATAGAGAGAAAAGGCTCTGACGGCTGGCATCTGCGAGACTGCCCCGAGGAGGAAGGCGCAGGATTCAGTGGTGGCAGTAAGAGTGATGCTCGGCGCCACAGTGCCCATTGCCTTACTGATACACTCGTTGACAGAGATGGTCGGCTGCTCCCTCCTCTGCCGCTAAAGGGGGCAGGGTCAGAGAATTGAGGACACACCCCCAGCCACACCCTCCCAACCTACCTCATAAGCATGCACTATAATAAACAGGTTGTCCACGCCGACTGCCAGCACTAGGAAGGGGACCACCTCAATGATGATGAGGCTGGCAGTGACCTTCATGTAGCTGAGGAACCCGAGTGAGGCTAGGACAGCCAACACCACCAGCAGAACTCCGCACAAACCAGTGAAGTACAGCCGGTCAAACTAACGTGATGGACACTCACATCATGTACAGGATCCATCAATTAATACTATAGCAACTCACTACTAATGTATAAAAACTTCTGAATCCTGCAATAAACAGTACAATGTAGAGCAACATGAGACAGTAACTAATGGCAACCGTGAGGACATCACTCTCGCTCTCCCGAGACAATTCATCTTGTATAGATCGCTGAAAATGAGAAATGGAAACTTATAAAATGGAAACACAATGTGGATCTACATGCATACATACCTGGGCAGAGTATGTGAAGTTAAAGAACTCAGATTTGTAATTTTGAAGGAAATTTAAAAATCTACAAAAGTATGAGGTCATGTGAGATCATGTCTGACTCAGTGCTCAGGGGAGGGGCCACTCACGCCTTCTCCCAGACCTCCGCCTTGGCATTCAGCTCCTCCTCCAAGTGATTGGTGACAATGAAGGTTAGGATGAGAGCGGTCGCATTCCCATAATCTGGTCCAACACTTTGGTTAGTAGAGGCTACAGGAATGGAATATCACATGAGGGTCAGGCTGCTGTCATGTGACAGTCATGAGATCACTCACTGTTAAATCCGCCTAGAATAACATTTGGATCCACTGGTCCGCCATATTGTGACATGCAAGGAATGTCCAAGTCAGACATGTTGAGAGATGAGGGACTCCTGCAAATACAAAAGGGAATTAGAATGGTTTCCATAGCAACAGGTGCTGGTACACTAACTTGGTGCATAGGTCAATGTGAGATATGTAGTTGCCATAAAAGAAGAAGTAGTCACTTCTAGATGCATTTAGCAGCTCCTCTGAGTTCTGAAAGTACTGGAAAACACTTTGAATGGCACAGTATTGGTTGACTGGCTTGAAGCAAATGTCTGAGAGAGTGATGTTTTCCTCCGTTCCATTCTTGTACTTGAAGGGGACCGACATGTTGGTCAAGTAGTTCTGCAGCTCCAACAGCTAAAGGAGACTAGAGATAAGAACTGAGCACTCACCGCTGTCTCACACTACTTACCTCAATCAGCAAGGTTTTATTGAAGATTGGGCCTAGAGTTATATTAACCTGTCTGTTGTCAATTACAAATGTATGACCAACATAATCTGAAAGATTAGTTGTGACAATGATCTGTTCTGTTCTGTAAAAGGGGCCAAATTTCTCATCAAAATAGTTCTTCTCCTCCCTGGCCTGGCTGTGTGGTGCGGACCACAGCTCCACTGGGTCAGTGGTGATCTCAAACTGGGTCAGACCAACCGCTAGTATACCAACAATTATGGCCGCTACAGGAATCACAATAAACCAAAACTTGGCAGCTATGAAGCCCCATTTCTCAAATCCAATCCGAAGCACTCTATCAAAATGGTATCCAACAAAGTCGAGCGGGACAAACCAACAGCTCCAGAGAAAGGGGCAGGGGCAGGAAGAGTGGACCTGCTCGTCCTCAATGTTGTGTTTCTTCTTTGTGCAGTACACACCGCAGCCGTAGCCGTACATGGCAGCTACCACTACCATGCAGATAAAGATCCAGGCGGGGACCACCAGGAGGGTGTAGAAGGCCCCCGCGTGGATCCCCAGTACGGTGGGGATGACGGTCGGCTGGTGGTGGGGCAGGTCAGGGCACACCGCAGGACAGTCGGCACAGCTGCAGGTCTCCTGATTGTAGAATGGATCAGACTCCCAACAGTTCACTTGTGAGGCGTTGTAAGGAACAGTTCCATCTGGGAGCTGTTTGGCAGTGTTCAGGTAATTGTAGTGTATTGTGAAGGGCACAGGACTGCCTCTGGTGGGGTCCCCCATAAAGTTCAGCCACCCCTCAGCCGTGCACTGATCCGCACTGGTGCCACACATGGAACCAATGACACGTGTCCCTGGAGGTGGGGCAGGGGCGGGGCAGGGATTCACCAACTAAAGTTGCCATTTAAAGCACATCAACTTACCGTCTTGTGAAGATTTGACATTTTTACACGAGTCAAACAGTGTCTCTACATATTCTGTGAGCATATACACTTCTACTTTTTTAATAGCATTTTTGGAATTGATATCACCCGATGTGACATTCATAAAGGTAGCCGCATTTGGGTCACATGTTGTGGCACAGAAGAGCTACAGAAAGGGGAGGGGCAGGAGAAGGTGGGGGAGGGGCAGGAGAAGGTGGGGGAGGGGCAGGAGAAGGTGGGGGAGGGGCAGGAGAAGGTGGGGGAGGGGCAGGAGAAGGTGGGGGAGGGGCAGGAGAAGGTGGGGGAGGGGCAGGAGAAGGTGGGGAAGGGGCAGGAGAAGGAGAGGGAGGGGCAGGAGAGGGGGAGGGGCAGGAGAGGGGGAGGGGCAGGAGAAGGTGGGGCAGGAGAAGGTGGGGGAGGGGCAGGAGAGGGTGGGGAAGGAGAGGGTGGGGAATGGGCAGTATGTTTCATGCTTGTATATATTTAACCTGGTAAATCTAATTGATACAGTAATCAATCAACTGAAATGTGATAGTCTAACCACAGCTCACCTTCATAAAGTTAGTCATGCACCCGGGACACTTTTGTAGCAGCTTCTGAGCAGCTTGCACTTGCGTGTTGAGAGTCTGTAGCATCTTGAGGTCGCAACACAACTTTATGTCCTCTCCTATGGCGTACCACGGACATGTGTCCTGGAGCAGGCTGTATATGTCGCTCGAGCGGTCGACACTTCTTGCAGGAGTGTTATTGTAACAGTTCAGAGCGCCGCGATCGTTGCTGTCGCACTGACCGTACCAGAGGCAGAGTCCCGCGGTGTGGTTGACTGGCACGAAGGCGGAGCACACCTAACGAAAAAGAAATTAATTGATAAGAGGTCAATACAGCTCTTGTCAGATACGCTCGCATGGCGAGCCACATGTACAGGTGAAAACGAATTCGCCAACAATAATCCAAGCGCATCACAGATTATTTGCCAGTAAATCGTCTACTGAAATGGAGGTCGTACACATATGCACTCAAAAGAATTCCTTAAACCATAGATATAATACATCTATGGTTTAAGAGCCCAAGATTCCCTAAAGTGGTTTCACTTGCATACACCACTTCAACTGCAGCGAAACGAGAGATGGCACACTCACTTGGACAATCACAATAGCGGATAGCGCCAACGACACCAGATGAGAATGTTTCAACATCTCCACGCCTCTACAGATCAGTAAGAGTCACTAAATATTCTATATGTGCGCTTCAGATGCCTGTCAGGTATATCCAGCGACTTGATCATTCGAACGACCGTGATAAGGTAGATCACAAGTCCGTGATCTGATTGGACGATAATGTCACCTCATTATTGCCCAACATCCAAAAACCGGAGAAGATGGCTACCGTTTCTTTGGATGATATTATTAAAGCGAGAGCTGTTATATACGCATCAGGTCACGTCTTCCGAACGCCACTGGTGCAGTTGCCCGGCGAAAGACTAGGCGTTTCACCGAACACAAAGTTATACGGGAAAATGGAGAATATGCAAAACACGGGTTCCTTTAAAGTTCGAGGTCTGGTCAACATGATTGCCAGGGCCCCGCAGGAACTGCGAGATGGTCACGTGATGCCCATTACCATGTCTGGTGGCAACTTCGCTTGTGCATTTGCACAAATTCTTTCGAGTATGGGATTACGTGGGCGTGTGGTGATGCCAGACACAGTACATGAAGCGCGTGTGGAGAAGGTGAAGGCTTACGGGATCCAAGTGGACCAGACACATGTCAGCAAACTGGAGGATGTGATAAGGGACCACATGGACAAGGAGGACATGGTGTACCTGCACCCGTATGATGACGAGGACCTCATTGCCGGTCACGGTAGTGCAGGCTTGGAGATCTTGGAGGACGCGAGTGACATTGATGTAGTGGTTGTCTGCTGTGGAGGAGGAGGCCTCTTGGCCGGAGTATCGGCAGCTATTCGGCAGACCCAGCTGTCTAATCCACAAGGCAAGCAATCAGTTATCTTTGGAGTAGAGCCTCATACAGCTGACACCATGTACCAGAGCCTCAGGGAAGGTCGTGCTATCAAAAAGGATACAGTTCGGTCGGTAGCCTCTGGACTGTGTCCGCCCTATGCTGGAGAAAAGACGTTTCGCCACATCAAGGAGTATGTCAAGGAGGTGGTGTTAGTGTCAGACGAGGAGATAGTGGAGTCAATGCGGTTGCTGTACAGTGTGGGGCTCCTCGTAGAGCCGTCTGGGGCAGCATCATTGGCAGCAGTTAGGAGTGGGTTGCTAGGCAACCTTGAGAACAAAAAGGTAGTAATAATGCTGTCTGGTAGTAACATAAGTCCGACTGAGATGGCAAAACTGTTGAAAGTTTAGCATTAAATTTTAAAGAATATTGTACAATTAATGAATATTCACGAAACACAAATATTTTCACTTTCACAAAGTTATACGACAATGCTCAATTGTGCATACAGTTTAGCTGAAACACACAGGTGCTCACATACAATGAGAAGGTTACAAGGATACATACATACAGTGAGGCTATGATGTGACAATACACCAAAGTTCAATTCCAATAATTTGAAAATCAGTTTCAGTTGCCAATGGTTCATTTGCAAAGGTCTTGCATGGATAAGAGCTTCCATTCAGCAGGTCCTCACAGATCCACAGACCACAGCGACCCCTGGGAGGGGGTGGGGAGACATGTGGCTATGGTACTAGTTCAGGTACATAGCTACAGTACTCACTCTCCTCCTCCGATCATAAAACCTTCTTTGCCTCCTTGAACCACAAAGTCATTCTCCCCCGTCCACTGGTAGATCTGAGAGACACAGACGTACTACATGAGCTGGTCCACCATGCAGACAGTGGCACACTCACTTGGAGTTTCCCGCTGTCTGCAACTAACTGGTAGAGGAACGACTCCCCAGAGCCATAGTAGTGCTCCGACCTCTTGATAGTGCAGGGCAGACCTGCACCAAATACCTGGGGGTTGCCAAGCAACAGAAGTACAAGTAAAAATGACATGATGACATCAGCTGACATGTCACACCACTGCTGATGTCACACCACTGCTGATGTCACACATCACTCCTCTTGTGAGGGACATTCCTCAGTAATGCACTCACTCCACACTACATACCATCTCTCTGGTGGGACTAACCGAATTACTGGTGTCCTTAACAATGAGGACTGTGGGACAGTCATCATATTCAGCCATTTTGCGATAGAGAGTGCTCAAACTGTATCCATCCCGAAAGGAACTGTAGCCTAGTTCCCATGGCAACCCAACTGCTCTTGAAGGTATAAAATTCATGAGCTATATAAAGCCAACAGAAGTGAGCATAACTAGACATGTATATGAAGTGGGCGTGTCTGTATGAAGTGGGCGTGTCTGTATAAAGTGGGCGTGTATGTATGAAGTGGGCGTGTCTGTATAAAGTGGGCGTGTCTGTATAAAGTGGGCGTGTCTGTATGAAGTGGGCGTGTCTGTATAAAGTGGGCGTGTATGTATGAAGTGGGCGTGTCTGCATGAAGTGGGTGTGTCTGTATGAAGTGGGCGTGTCTACAATGAGCATTCAAGGTACTTCTCTGTGAAAGGGCTCCGATAGAAGGGTGGCAGGTTCGCTTGTTGGAGGTAGAGGAAGGTCGTCATCCATATCCATACTTGGTATACTGGAAAGGAGAGCAAGAATTGGTTATTTGGATGAGCTGAATCACGTGCACTTACGTCACTGGAATGTCCTTCCAACTGATGTTCTCCCACGAATAGTGATTACTTGAAACAGTTAGAGCCTACGTACATACACACACGAGAGGAGTTTGGTGAATATTGTATATTGTATATTGTATAGTAGCCATGGTAACTGCATAAGTAGCCATGGTAACTGCATAAGTAGCAATGGTAACTGTACGTATATGTGGGTTGCACTCACGTTATCCCCGTCTACGTCCACCATTACGAAGCAGCCGTCCTCCCACTGATGTGTATGATGCAACTTAATACTGGAGTGGTGTTCGGTGAAGAAGGCAACCACATGGTGTACCCTGAGGGTCGGTGGGACAGACAAATGGTACAACATTAAACACAGCTGTGTCCCGCATACTTGTCATCTGGCAAGGTGAACCAGAGGTCTCGTCTGGACCGGGTCGGACTGCCTGGAATGGAGACACCTCTCTCCACCGGGCAGGGCAGGGTCGGATGGGAAACCTTTATTTTGAGGTACTTTAACATTCCCAGTCCGAGAGCTGCTGCTTCTGGCCGGTCACTGGGCGGTGTGGAGCTGCTAAAGTCTGGCATGGAGACTGGCCTCCTTCTCTTCCCATCTCCCTCCAGTAAAGTGTTTAGCGCTCCTTCAGCACTTCTCTGTCGACCAGGTACTTCTGCAAAACACACTAAAGTTACATGGTGGACACTAATTGGAACACACTGAGGAACCTACTTTCTGAAGTAGCTTCCGAAATATCTTCCAAACAGGTATCGCCTTCTTTTCTTTTAGAGGTTTCCATGGTAACCACATCATTCTCTCCTTCGCATGGTTTTCCAGGCTCTGTGAAACCAGAGTCATACGCTTCGGCAAACACTTCTTCAGTAAAGCTATCCATCTCTGGTTTCCTAGCAACCACTTCGCTGGATACAGAATTTGTTGCAGCTTTGGGGGTTGTGGGCGGAGTCTCCCGAACAGGTCGGCCAGGGAGCGGAATGGGAGGCTGATGATTCCACAGTATTGACTTTAAGCTACACACACCAATAGTATTAATCAGTATAAATAGGATCACACATGTACCATTTTGGACAGATGGTACTCACCCAGTGTCAGTGGGAAGGTCCAGCTGGTCGCAGTCCTTCACTATGGCAGCATATATAACATCATTCATAGGTATCACCGAGCTAAAGTCAGTCAAAGGCTGCTCCCTAATGAGAGGGTCATCCTCATTTGGAGAGAATATGAGCTCCTCTTTGTAGAAATAGAGCACGCCCTTCACACATCCCTATACAAGTCAGGATAACTCTGTAAATTTCTGTATACTGTTAGTATTCCAATCCATACCAATTCATTAGTCAGCTGCTTTGATTGGATACTGAGAATATGGCTTCTCTTCTCCTCCTCCTCCTCCAGAGGAGTACTCACTACCTTCTGGACTGTCTTCAGAGGAGTTCTGCGATTGGGGTCTACTACAGTTACCACCTACATGTGACAACATGGCCGTCAGCTCTGGGCTGGCCCTACAGACATGCACTACATGAGACAACATGGCCGTCAGCTCTGGGCTGGCCCTACAGACATGCACTACATGTGACAACATGGCCGTCAGCTCTGGGCTGGCTCTACAGACATGCACTACATGTGACAACATGGCCATCAGCTCTGGGCTGGCTCTACAGACGTGCACTACATGTGACAACATGGCCGTCAGCTCTGGGCTGGCTCACCTGTCCTGGGTGTATGACCCTGTTCAGCTCTAGTCTGTTGAGGTAGGTGAACTGGTTGGCAGTCATGTCAAACCGGAGGGCCACACTGTTGATGGTGTCTCCCGGTCGGACTATGTACTCACAAGTGTGAGACAACCTACGGCTATCCACACAGCTGGATTTGGCTTGGTACAAGCTGGGACCTGTGAAGGGGGAGGGGAAGTGGGAGGGGGGAGGGGAAGTGGGAGGAGAGGGAGGGGAGAAGGGAGAAGGAGGAGGGGAGGGTAGATTCCTGATTTTAGAGAAGGCAAAGTAAAAATGGTATAAATTTCAAAGGAATGACCTAATATGGCAATCAACAATGTCACCAGCTAATATCAGCTTGTTCATTAACAGCAAAGCGCTTCAGTTGTCAAAAGTCAATTCACACAAACACAAGTTTGGTAAACTACCAGTCAATACGTGACTATACCAAAACATGGTCCATGCGTATATACAATATGTTACCATAGCAACACTCACTCTCAAGAGGTGTTTCTTCACTAGTGCTATTGGTCAGATTCTGTTTTGAGTCTGAATCTGGTTCTTTAGATTCAGAGTTGGTCCTGGGGGGCTCCATGCTCCTACTGAACTCTTCATCCTTCCACTTGGGACACTTCTTCTGGATAAACTCGGGTAGGGTGTCCCACTGAAGTGGGTTCAGCACGCCCTCCTCGCTCTGGACGAAGAGGGACTCGTCCCTATAGCATACGGGTATATACCTTATCACAATATGACATCGATACATTCCATCAACCTGGAATAATCACTTTTGTATATGTTCGTGTATTTATGGTGTAATCACGATTATCTTCAAAGTCGACTTACGTTTCCATTTGGTTGAAAGGAACTTTCTTTTTGGACTTTTTCAGCCAGGTACTCATCCTACCTCGCCGATACGTTCAGATGGGCCTGAGGTGGCTGCGGGTCTATGACCGCAAATCTCACGTTCTTGAACAGTGTAGCGTCGCGTGACGGTCAGTCTCTTTCTGTGAGAGAACTACACTGTAAATCTATTCTAATTACACTAGCTGTCTCGAGTGAGTGACCTTTGAAAAACAAAATGGCGCTAGATTAGCTATTTCTATACTACAGGTCAGATCAAAGTCTACGCAATCTGCCACTTTCGTTCCGTCTCGCAAAGCAACCAGCTTTGTCCACGTGTCAAGCTATAAACACAAAGGATTCTCATAATTGGATCCGAATACCACTTTACTAATTAGTTTTGTCGCCATATTATAAGGCGAGATTATGGCAGCCAAAAGCCTGCAACCCAAGTTGGAGGATGTGAGCAAAGAAGAGATGGTAGATGTTTTGGAAAGTTTTCTCAAAAGGAAGGCCGTGGTAGAAGGTCTATCCAGTCACGACTATTCCAGACTGGAGAGACTGAGGGACAACTTGACGTCCAACAAACAATCAATGAACTCTACATTTTGTAAATCAACTAAAGGATCTAAACATTAAATTTTATAAAATTTATTTGTTTTTTTGAAAGTTCACATAAACACTTAAAATCACTAAATGTTTTCATTTCATAATTGATTGCTAAAAATATTATTTTACACTTAAATAATTTCTAAACAGTTCATATACTGCGTTAATGATGCCCCACGACATGACAGATCTGGTGTAGTTCAGATGGACTCCTCTAAACATCTTCCTCCACTGCCGGCCTCGCTGGTTGAACACCACTATGAGATTGTGTCGTATTCCTGTAAAGTCTCCTCCTAAGTGCGACTGCATGTGGTTCTTGACCGTGTTCAGTGGGTAGAAGATGGTGCTCAGCATGGCCCCAAGCCCCGCCCCACTCACAAAGTTTGCCACGGTGACGCCAACCTGAGACTGTGAGTGTGGCAGGGAGCGTTGTAAGGGCTCTCTGAGACCCAGGAAGAACACATTACTGGGGCCATTCCGGAGTAAAATGGCTGACAGACCTCTGTAGTACTCTCGTATCCCAAAGCGACGCAGAGTGGTGAATGCGTGGGTGGTGTTTGCAACCATGTTGTGGTACTTTGGTGTCTGAAGGAGAACTTGGATTCGTTCAAATGGGGAAAAGAGTGCTTCTGTAGTACCGGCGGCCATTGCTGCAGTCACGTGACCTAGGACCCAGGGATGGCTGGGTAGCGCCCTCTGATAAGCGTGCAAGTACTGCGAATAGGCCCCAAACATGAGCGACACTGTCACTGTTCTGGTCATCAGCGGCGGCCCAATTCCTCTGTAAAGGTAGTATATTCCTTCTGAGTGCAGCTGATTGACTGCCTTTCTGAAACGCATTCCGTAGAGCTGTTGTCGAAACATAACTTTGTACATTGGAAACGTTACCAGAATGTTGACAAAGGACGCGAGAGCGCCACAAATAAACTCGTTACCTCGCTCATCATCATGATTTACCATCGTTCCACTTCTATCGTCTACTCTGCCCTACTTCCACCATAAAGTCACTAACTTCTTATACTTCTGTATATACGTAGCAACAGGGAGACGGCCATTTTAAAGATGAACCGTATTGAAACGCTAATTAACGTAAAATAAATTTATTTCTTATATATATAAAAGCCTTGGGCCATTTATCTCCTATAAGTGGAGGTTTTCATTTTCGAGACACCTATAGTTTTTAATTGTCTGGTGAGTTCTTCTATTTTCAAATCTTTAATTTGCACAAGGTGTTCCAACCGTCGTATCTTCATCTGGAGCAACTGAATGGCTTCCTGCGACTCCATGATAATTTGGTCCTTTTCAGCCAACTGCACTCTCCTCTGTGCGCTGGCCACTCGTACAGCATCCTCGCTGCCCAGCCTTCCTCCTGTCCTGCATCGGAGGGACACATCTCTGACACACACACAGCTTACAGTTAAGTGTATGCCAATGACTCAATGAGTGCTAACTTTAGATAACTGCTGTTCTTGTAATTGTGATTGCTCTTCCATGCCTGCGGAGCAGAATTGCTCTTTGTTTTCTGAACGATTGGTGGCAGAGAGGTGACTTGACTCTGATAAGGCGTCCTACTTGAGACAGGTAATTTGGATTGATATTCTTTGTTTGCAGAACTGTATTTCTTGGAGGAGTGGGTGGGAGGATTGGAGTGGGTGGGAGGATTGGAGTGGGTGGGAGGATTAGAGTGGGTGGGAGGATTGGAGTGGGTGGGAGGATTGGAGTGGGTGGGAGGATTGGGGTGTCGGAGGTAGTCCTGGTGCACCTCGACCATCTCACTGTGCTGAGGTGACCTCTGAAGGACTTGTTGGCCGTCCAGTGAACAGAGGGTAGCGGGGTGTTGGTAGAGACCCATTGTACTGGATGGATTGTCCTGTGAGTAATGTCCATTGGGGTAGCCACTTGCATATGCGTCTGTCACTTGTGAAGATGACCTCATCTGGTATCCCTCCACCTAGACCAGACCAGACGAGATTGAACACATTGTACAATCTACAGGTACAGATTTACAGCACATACGTACGTACCTGCTGCCTTATTAGGAAGAGGACACGCTCTATAGCGCCTGGTTTGGCGGTCACTACTGCTTCCAGTAGCTCCTCGGGGACGGTCGGACCTAGTCGGACCAACACCTTACCTACAACACATACAAACCTCGTGATACCAGATGCAGTCAGGTCTCATCGACAAACTTACGATTTAACGTTCGCCAGTTTTCTAGTTTTTGTTGTTTTCCGTTGGCCGGAGAGTAGTTGTGTAACTCGACAAATTTTGGAAAGAAGTTGTGAACTATTTCCGCCCCCAACACTAAAGAGAAGTGCGACAAGTTAATACCTCGAGACTACTACATCTCACACGATGTGCTAAGTAATTCTTACCTCCGTCACTAAAATCTCTCGCAATGTTCTTCTTTGGCCTAGATAGCGGTATCTTGTCAATCCACTTGTAGATGTCCTCTAGTTGGTCCGCAGACATGTCATCCATTTTGTTATTTCTATGGAAACGCAACGAACCGCGTTCAGTATACGGAGTAACGCAGTAAATTGTGTTATTTTTCGTATCCTATAAAGACCACGGTTCTTTCTATTCCGAGGTTAGCTGAGACAATCCATATAACTCACCGCCTTGGTCTTTTGAAGGTACAAGGTTTAGGTAGTCATTCGATAGTTGTTTCTCAATGAGTTTGATGGCTACATTTTCTATTCTTCTCTGTGTACAGGTGAAGAGATGTCTTGTGTACAGTATATGTTGGCGGTTTGGGTTTGTGTCATTTCGTTATTTCATCAGTCAAAATGTACATCGAATTACGTTACGTGTTCCTCCGTACTAAAGCTTCAGCACGTTAGAACTGGCCACAGGTTGCATTCGCACGAGGTCAACTATGGAAGTGGCAGTGGACAGCAGGTATGTCCCGTGTGGGGTGGGGTGGGGATGGTGGCTTTGTCAGTAGTGTATCTCCCGTGTGGGGTGGGGTGGGGATGGTGGCTTTGTCAGTAGTGTATCTCCCGTGTGGGGTGGGGTGGGGACGGTGGCTTTGTCAGTAGTGTATCTCCCATTTGGGGTGGGGTGGGGTGGGGACGGAGGCTTTGTCAGTAGTGTATCTCCACATA
Organism: Chondrosia reniformis; assembly: GCA_947172415.1. Lineage (NCBI taxonomy): Eukaryota > Metazoa > Porifera > Demospongiae > Chondrillida > Chondrillidae > Chondrosia > Chondrosia reniformis. The sequence goes on along the minus strand of OX359195.1, from coordinate 8,335,886 downwards.
TGTTTGTACAAGAGTATAGCTTGTCAGAGGATCTCTTGTTTCGTCTGCAGTCGGTGACGGGTACTTCTCATGCAGATGATGTTAACAGTTACTGGACCATTAAAGGGTTGCATGGAGAAAAGTGCACACGAGGGTGAGTCGGTGGTGACATGTTGTGAATTGAGTTACTGAAAATGAATGCAATTGGTTTGACTCATTGTTAGATTGAGTGTGTTAGCCTCTATTGAAGAGTTGTGTACTAGCTAGCACTTCCTCCTTGTTCTCCAGTGATCCAGTGAAGTGTGGCGATGTTATTAGATTGCAGCACCTACAGACACACAAATACTTGCACAGTCACTACTTCCAGTCCCCACTCTCCCACAACCAAGAGGTCAGTGCCTTTGGAGGGGAGGATGGAGGAGACAGCGGTGACAACTGGAGAGTGGTGTGTGACTATGAGTACTGGAATAGAGATAGCAGCGTCAGACTGCAGCACGTAGACACTGGAATGTGAGTGCATTTGCTAGTAACTTGTTTGATGCTAAAGACTTTAGTAAGACTTGTGTGTGTATCAAGGTATTTACATTCAACGGGACACCAATATGGTCGACCCATAGCTGGTCAGAAGGAAATATCTGGTTACAAGTATGCAACTGACGACAACCTTTGGAAGGCTATGGTGAGTTTCAGGATCTGTGCCTGTAGCCACCAGGTGCATGACACCTCCTCTCTCCTTATTAGGAAGGAGTATATTTGAAGGCAGATGCAAAGGCTGTTTAGTTCTTTCAATTTTCTCATAGGAGACACTTTACAGTAATTACCTTCATTATTTAACTCATTTGTGGTTAATTATGTAGTCATATATTTTCATTTTGGGCGTGTCTGTGTACTCTACTAGTGTTCAAGGGGGCGGGGCTGTATTTCATATATACAAGGATAATGTCGTTTGGTGTATCGCATCTCCCTCCACTGAGGGCCGAGCAGGCTCCAGTGGTAGGTAGAAAGAAGACAGAGGCGAGACAACCCTTTGATCCTCACTGGAAAACCTCAATCTTGCGGAACGAGTTCGCTCGCATCGGCCGCCTTGCGAGGAACTGGCGACAGCCTCTCCCTCGCCCCGGGGACGTATACCGACCTACTTCAAAGGATTGGCACAAGTCACGCCCTCTAGGGCTTCTACCGGAACGCAATCCGGACAGAATGGACCTGATTTGGTTAGACATTCGCTCCCAGCAAAACAGACTTCCTTTATCGCTGTCCGCAGTGCTCAAAGGCAGCAGACTGGACGACTCGCTAGTGGTTCTGGAGGACGCTCCTAATGCGACGCGGAAACAGACGTTACGAAACAAAAAGGCGTCATTCGACGAGGATGGGTCTACCGCGAACCTTCTCATACCATACAGATCCGGCACAAGCCTGATTGGTGAGGAGAGCGAGGTCGTTAGGCGAGGGACACCCCCCCAGCCTCCTGCTCACCGTACACTGGGTACCACGCCCACTAGGTCACACCCACCAACAGCCCAGGAAGACAGTCTCACCAATATGAGGCCGCCACTCAATGTGAGCTTATGATGGGCATGGCTGAGCAATACTTGTTTCATAATGTAACTCTCCTGCAGACTCCGGATGGGCAGTCTTGTCCTCCAGTGCAGCAGAAGTGAGTGAGAAAGCTCACTAGTGGGTAACTGTCATCTTGAGTGACTCTTCCTCCTCAGCTGCAGAACACAGCTGGCTCCCAGCAGCTTCTTCTCCTTTGTGAACCAAGCTACCTTGAGCCGCAGAGAGTGGGGACTGGATCTGAGGCAGCCCCTGGATTACATTCCCTGCGCTCGCTGCAGACTGAGAGGCGGAAGGTGAGGTCACATGACTGCTGCTCTGGCAAACACAGCTTCTGGCTACCTGACTTTAGGTGCTCAAACTGCAAAGTTATAAGGACAGGCGGAGGATATATTATACTGGAGGATCAAGAGGGTTCCCATGGCAACCCATTGAATGGTATATTTAAATTGTCCCAATACCATTGCATACTACCATATTTGGTGTGTGTGTAGGAGAGGTTTGTGAGTGCAGCAGTGAGCTTGGGAATGACTCCCGCTCCCTAACCTCAGTAACTGGGAGGAGTGGAGGGGGCAGGGGGTGGGACAGGAGTGGGAATGGAAAGAGGTCCAAAGGATATGGGAATAGGGACAGTGACTCTGGAATGGGTTTGGGTTCTGGTAAGCAGTCCGGCTCAGGTCAGTGGACCAGCGGGAATGCCTCGGACAGTCACACGAACAGTAGAAGTGGCACTGGTCCATCAGATACAGATCTTGAGAGAGGTCGGCGGGAGAATGGGGGGAGGTCAGGACAGCACAACCAGGAGGTAGGTGGACAGTCAACAAGATGAGCAGTGTAATTATGCCACCTTCCTCGATAGAGTGTGGGCGGGTCTGACAGCAATGTTGATCACCATGGCAACAGTGATGACTCCCAAGGGTATCAAATAGGAGGTTTGTATAGTATGTCCAGTTGGTGTATCTGTTGTCATGTTTGTGTGACATACAGGAGAAGAGTTGGGGAGGGGGACACTAGACAAGTATTCCGCTGATGGTCTCCATGGCGACAGTGGAATGAATAAAGGTGGTACTGGATTGGCTGGGGATGGCAATGGAGAGGGAGGAGGTTACAAGAGGTCCACAAAGGAGAATAGAAGCTCCAATTTAGATGTATGCTCCTCCGATATGTTCACCTGTCCTATCTGAAAAAACTCTGTTCTTTTAGAAACAACATGGCAGGGGTTACCGTGGTGATGGTGATGGACAGGATGGTAACCACGGTGAGGATGATGGACTAGATGGAAAAAAAGGGAAAAGAAAAAAGAAAAAAGGAAACAGAGATGAGGTGCATCTCATCTAGCTCACCTGGTGAATGTGTTCAAGCGGCTACTGTTTGTGTAGGATGCTGAGGGTGGCAGTGAGAGAGATGATACAGGCACGAGTCTCAGAAAGCTCACCGGAGAGTACTCTAAAGAGGAAGATGAAAGCAGAAAGCAATTGCCTCAAGGAGATCTGTAAGTAAATACACCTGTGGCATGGCTCTTAATGTCAATATCCTTGTGGGACACTTTAGTCGGAAGTTCCGGTCCAAGAAGAGTGATGTGAAGGCTCTCAGTTGTACTCTTAACGAGCTCAAGGACATTGATCCCCTGGACTACCTTGCTAAATACTGCATCCTGGAGTAAGCACCTCTGTTAGCTATTGGAGTGTGTCGCACTCATGGTCATTGCTCCTTACAGCCCAGAGAAGATGCCTCATTACAGAAGAGTGTACGACAACGTGGACAGGGACGAGGTTGGGATACTTTGTGCGTCAAACTGGAGTGGATGTTACTGTCTAATAATCCTACAGGATGATGAAATAAATATCATTGAACTGGACTTTGCTCTTAAATCTGTAAACTACGATTTGATATCAGATCCAGAGCTCACATACGTTCACAGTGTAAGTTGAAGGGGATTTATATGTCAATCCTCACATGTCTCATTCAAGTGGTACCTCATTTCAGATATTGGAGTTGGCAGGAAGATGGAAACTCAATTTCAGACTGTTTTCCTTAATAGCAGCTTTGTCTGAGAAGATTGTTTCATTAGAGTAAGCATCCAGCTGAAGTGTACCACAGACTATTTAACATGCTTTCCCAAACTGACAGAGATATGGTGAAGAAGCTGATCAATGAAATGAACTTTGAAGCTTTGCAAGTTAAAATGAAAAAGTGCAAAGTTCGTGGAACTTCCTATTGTATCAGTGTAGAGTGTCAAGTTCTGTCATGTGACCTCCTTACAGGAGCTGTTCTACCTGTTGGATAGCATGGACTCAACTGGTCGAGGGGGCGTGGTCACCACCAGCAGTTTAGCAGTGGAGCTTCAAGCTGGAGGACTCACATCTGAACATGTGGAATATGTGAGATGTCCATTTAGCTGACACGTCACTCACTTGTCCATTTAGCTGACACGTCACTCACTTGTCCATTTAGCTGACACGTCACTCACTTGTCCATTTAGCTGACACGTCACTCACTTGTCCATTTAGCTGACATGTCACTCACTTGTCCATCCATTTCAGGTTGTAGACAGACTGAATTACGAAGGCAAAGGAATTGTTGAATTTCTGGACTATCTGACGTATGTTCCACTGTTTATTGAAATCCACGATTATATCTGTGGAAATCCTCTAGACTTGTCAAGGAACAAATAAACTTTTCGACACTTGTTTCTTTCAATTCTATGTTTTTTGTATTGTGAATTATAAACTGCAATTATAGTTATAATTGATGGGCGGGGTCAAGGGAAATAAAATGGACGCCGGAAAAAAGGTACGGAAACTACTCGTGTATTAAGTCGTCTGTATCGTAATGCATTCATAAATAATTCCGTAGAGTCAAAGCTTCTTTGATAAGTCAAAGGTTGTTGAGAAAGCTAAAGCGGTTATGATTGGCCGGGGGCGGCAGGCGACTCGCAGTGATGGAGTACCCCCTCAGAGGGGAAGAAAGCGAATGGCATCTACCTACGGGTACGCGGAGAACATCCAAGCTCAGGAAGAGCAGTTTGTCGAACAGTCGAAAGACGGCTCTATGGCGCAGGGAAGTGGTTCCAGAGATGCGCAGCCGCCTTTGATTAAATCCTTTAAAGCAACTTCAGAAGGACACAATCCATTTCTGGCGAATCTTAGATCACAAAAGTCTAGTGGTCTTGGACCTACCCCAGGGAGGGGGAGAGGGGGGATTGCTGAGAGAGGAAGAGGGGGGTTCTCCGGGAGAGGGAGCGAATGGGGGGTCTCTGGGAGAGGGAGCGAATGGGGGGTCTCTGGGAGAGGGAGCGAATGGGGGGTCTCCGGGAGGGGGAGAGGGGGGATTGCTGGAAGAGGAAGAGGGGGGATTGCTGGAAGAGGAAGAGGGGGGATTGCTGGAAGAGGAAGAGGGGGGATTGCTGGAAGAGGAAGAGGAGGGTTTGCTGAAAGAGGAAGAGGGGGGATTGCTGGAAGAGGGGGAGGGGTCAGTGGGAGTGAGGAGGGGCTGGCTTCATCACTTCATGTGAAAGGGATTCCGGATGAGCTCAATGTAGAAGCTGTTTTGCAAAAGCACTTTACTCAGTTTGGTAAAGTTACTAATTTGCTGTGTGTTCCACAGAAGAAGTTTGCACAAGTGACTTTTGCCTCAAATGTTAGTCAATAGGTAGCCATATTACTATGTTTCTATGGAAACCATTTTTGTCATTCACAGAGCGAAGCCATGAATGCTAAGCGATATGGGACAAATATAGAGAATGTACAAGTAAAGATATTCTGGAACAACCAGCAACACTCGTGGGAAGGGAGGTCTGGTCCAGTGGAACAGGCCACTGGTCCACCTTACAGTAGAGGGGGAGTGGCCACTGGGAGAATATTTAAAGCAGCTATTCCTCCTACTGGAAGGGTAAATCCAGGAAGTCATGTGACAGGAAGTGACCAAAGGGGTAATCCATTTACTCCACCCACTAGTGGTCCCCCTGCAAGAGGTGAGTCATGTCCTCCAGACCCTCCTGCACTGCTCATAATGTAATGTATGTAATAGGAGCTGTAGTGTACGATGAAGGACTAGTCTTTGATGAGGATAACATAGCCACAGAGGATTACAGTTACCATGGTAACAGAGGGCATGAAAGAAGAGAAGTCAGTATCTCTGCAAATGGTTGTGGTTGTCCTATCAGTAATGCCTATGTCTGTAGGTTGGTGAGTATGTCCCTGGTTCTGATGATGAGCAGCAAGAGAATGAGGACAACAGGGAGGATGCCAGTCTGGCTGCCCAGGTGGTGAGGGAGCCGGTACAGCCAACAGACTACTCACAGAGCATGGACACTATTCAAAGGAGGCATCTCTCCCATCAGTATAACCTTCGCTCCCTCCACCGTGGGGGCCAGGGGGACAGTGCCAGGAGCATGACACTGCAGTCTACCCAGATCCTCAGCTCCCTGACCCTCCCCCTCCCCACCCACCCAGGGGGACTGGCAGCCAAGAACTTCTATGAGGCCCTGAATGAGAGAGACAAACGTATACGTGACAGATATATCAGTTCTGAGGGTAAGGTAGTTGGGACTTGTCCGGACATGTGTCCTGAGAAGGAGAGGTACCTCCGTGAATACCAGAGAAGGTTGAGCCAGTTTGAGATTGTAAGAGGAACAGAAAAGGTCAGCCATTTTGATCAAGGTCTATCTGAGGGATATCACGTGTGTGTGCTCTTCTAGGGCCCGCAAGTGGACCACAAATTGGCAGTTAAGGAATACTGCAAGTCTGCTGCGGATCAGGTATTCTGCACAAGTGTAGCGTGACCTCTCGACCTTTAAACTTTGAACTGTGTGCCTTAGGACACGCCCCTTCCTCATGAGCTCCGCCCCATTCCTGTGCTTCAGATGACCATGGACTACTTAATAGTAAATATAGTCAGTATGTACGACCGTGTTTCCAAGGAGCTGTGGTATGACTTCCTGTGGGACCGCATGCGGAGTGTCAGGAAGGACATTCGTCTTCAGAACCTCTGCTCTGTTGAGACAGTTGACATAATTGAGAAGTGTGCTCGGTAAGTGAGCGAGCTCTCTGGAGGAGTCAAATTTATATTGTTCTTATGGCTAGGTTTCACATATTATGTGGTTACCTGTACTGTGAGGAGGAGGAGATGCATATTTATGATCCATCCATCAACCAGGAGCACCTAATGAAGTGCGTTCAGAGCCTCATTGAGGGCTACAGGGACCTCAGAATACAAGTACATACCTCATTTTATATTGTTTATACAGCATACCAAATGTAATAATTGCATTCTGTTCCTGAAGGGAGTCCACTGTACTAATGAGGCCGAGTTTGCAGGCTACGACATTCTCCTCCACCTGACAGCTGATGACATGATGACCAGGGTGACCAAGTACTCACACAACACCATCGGAACTGGTCCTGTACAGTTTGCACTTCAAGTCTCTAAAGCTCTTCAAAGTGGAAACTTTGTCAGATTCTTTAAGCTGACTCGGTAAGTGTGTCATAGCAACCAGTTTCCTAGCAACCAGTGTCATAGTTACCCATGTGCTGTGAATATACCTGCATCTCTCCCTCTCTCCCTCTCCCTCCCTCTCCCTCCCTCTTCCTCTCCCTCTCTCCCTCCCTCCCTCTCTCCCTCCCTCTCTCCCTCTCCCTCTTCCTCTCCCTCCCTCTCCCTCCCTCTCCCTCTCCCTCCCTCTCCCTCTCCCTCCCTCTCTCCCTCCCTCTCCCTCTCCCTCCCTCTCTCCTTCCCTCTCCCTCTCCCTCCCTCTCCCTCTCCCTCCCTCTCTCCCTCTCCCTCCCTCTCTATTCCTGCTATTTATTACAGAAATACAACATTTCTTAACAGTTGCATATTACACAAGTATTTTTCAAAGGTAAATTGAATTTTCTCAATCATCAGATGAATTAAAGGGTTTGCCTCTCTAGGTCCGTAGCTCCGCCCTCAAAGTGATAGTGCAGAGTCATTCTACTCCCGGAAAGAGGCAATTGATGCCTTTGGAAGAGTTACAGGGCCTTCTGGCTCTTAGCACTGACAAGGTTTGATCAACCTTCATATTGTCCCTCCCCCTCCACTGGTGCCACTCCCCCTCCACTAGTGCCACTCCCCTTCCACTGGTGCCACTCCCCTTCCACCGGTGCCACTCCCCTTCCACTGGTGCCATTCCCCTTCCACTGGTGCCACTCCCCTTCCACTGGTGCCACTCCCCTTCCACTGGTGCCACTCCCCTTCCACTGGTGCCACTCCCCTTCCACTAGTGCCACTCCCCTTCCACTGGTGCCACTCCCCTTCCACTAGTGCCACTCCCCTTCCACTGGTGCCACTCCCCTTCCACTGGTGCCACGCCCCTTCCACTGGTGCCATTCCCCTTCCACTGGTGCCACTCCCCTTCCACTGGTGCCACTCCCCTTCCACTAGTGCCACTCCCCTTCCACTGGTGCCACTCCCCTTCCACTGGTGCCACGCCCCTTCCACTGGTGCCATTCCCCTTCCACTGGCGCCACTCCCCTTTCACTGTGCCACTCCCCTTCCACTGGTGCCACTCCCCTTCCACTGGTGCCACTCCCCTTCCACTGGTGCCACGCCCCTTCCACTGGTGCCATTCCCCTTCCACTAGTGCCACTCCCCCTCCACTGGTGCCACTCCCCCTCCACTAGTGCCACTCCCCTTCCACTGGTGCCACTCCCCTTCCACTGGTGCCACGCCCCTTCCACTGGTGCCATTCCCCTTCCACTGGTGCCACTCCCCCTCCACTGGTGCCACTCCCCCTCCACTAGTGCCACTCCCCTTCCACTGGTGTCACTCCCCCTCCACTGGTGCCACTCCCCCTCCACTAGTGCCACTCCCCTTCCACTGGTGTCACTCCCCCTCCACTGGTGCCACTTCCCCTCCACTGGTGCCACTCCCCTTCCACTGGTGCCACTCCCCCTCCACTAGTGCCACTCCCCTTCCACTGGTGTCACTCCCCCTCCACTAGTGCCACTCCCCCTCCACTAGTGCCACTCCCCTTCCACTGGTGCCACTCCCCTTCCACTGGTGCCACGCCCCTTCCACTGGTGCCATTCCCCTTCCACTGGTGCCACTCCCCTTCCACTGGTGCCACTCCCCTTCCACTAGTGCCACTCCCCTCTCTCTTCTTTATCAGGTGGAGGAGCTCTGTCAGCTCCATGGTCTGGACACAGACGGAACACAAGTGTACTTTCAGAAAGGTAGTTGCATGACTCCGGATCTCAAAGAAATGTTTGACAGAGATTTGGTGGATGCCAAGTGTAATACGAGTTATTCCATTGTGAGCTCTTAACCTTCCATCAATGCCTCCCCTGGCCCCTCCCCCAGCCACACCCTCAGTCAAATGTTCCTTCATGTATGTGGATATCTGTATATGTAGGTGGTTTATGGCGGACCACTCCCATCTTTAAGAGACCACGCCCCCCAGTTGAGTTTCAGTCAGCATGGCACTCCAGTAGATGTACAAAAACCAACTCAACTCCCGAATGAGGTAGGTCAGCTGTAGTGTGAGGCTGGTAGGTCAGCTGTAGTGTGAGGCTGGTAGGTCAGCTGTAGTGTGAGGCTGGTAGGTCAGCTGTAGTGTGAGGCTGGTAGGTCAGCTGTAGTGTGAGGCTGGTAGGTCAGCTGTAGTGTGAGGCTGGTAGGTCAGCTGTAGTGCGAGGCTGGTAGGTCAGCTGTAGTGTGAGGCTGGTAGGTCAGCTGTAGTGTGAGGCTGGTAGGTCAGCTGTAGTGTGAGGCTGGTAGGTCAGCTGTAGTGTGAGGCTGGTAGGTCAGCTGTAGTGTGAGGCTGGTAGGTCAGCTGTAGTGTGAGGCTGGTAGGTCAGCTGTAGTGTGAGGCTGTTAGGTCAGCTGTAGTGCGAGGCTGGTAGGTCAGCTGTAGTGTGAGGCAGGTAGGTCAGCTGTAGTGTGAGGCTGGTAGGTCAGCTGTAGTGCGAGGCTGGTAGGTCAGCTGTAGTGTGAGGCTGGTAGGTCAGCTGTAGTGTGAGGCTGGTAGGTCAGCTGTAGTGTGAGGCTGGTAGGTCAGCTGTAGTGTGAGGCTGGTAGGTCAGCTGTAGTGTGAGGCTGGTAGGTCAGCTGTAGTGTGAGGCTGGTAGGTCAGCTGTAGTGTGAGGCTGGTAGGTCAGCTGTAGTGTGAGGCTGGTAGGTCAGCTGTAGTGTGAGGCTGGTAGGTCAGCTGTAGTGTGAGGCTGGTAGGTCAGCTGTAGTGTGAGGCTGGTAGGTCAGCTGTAGTGTGAGGCTGGTAGGTCAGCTGTAGTGTGAGGCTGGTAGGTCAGCTGTAGTGTGAGGCTGGTAGGTCAGCTGTAGTGTGAGGCTGGTAGGTCAGCTGTAGTGTGAGGCTGTTAGGTCAGCTGTAATACATTTCAATGTAGATTGTGGAAAGTGGTTTTGAAGTGGTTCTGAGTGAAGTTCTTTCGGAGGAACTAGTTGGTTTGGTGATAGATGTTGTTGAAGAGAAGAATGTAGAAGAGACAGTGGTTCAGGAAGCGTGTACTCAACTCTTGGTGGGTGTGGTTGATGAAGAGACTAATCTGTCAGTTCAACAAACATTGGCAATTCTCAAAGAGGAAGAGCTGGAGAGAAAGTACATTTTCCAACCTCAAAATATTGGCAGCTGACACAATAGTACCTTTCTGTGTAGAGTTGCTAATGAGACTGTTGCTATGGAAACATTCCATGAAATGTTAGATGATACTGTGAAATTGGATTGTGTATCAGCTGTACAAGAAGCATACGAGTAAGTGGGTGTGGCCAGTGGGTGTGGCCAGTGGGTGTGGTAGAATGGTAAATAGATGTAGAGGTTTGCCTTTCTTCAGTTGTGTTGTGTCTGAAGTGGCTTTTGAGAGTGTCACATTTAGTGAATCAGTTGCCTACTTGAGTGAGGTTGTGCAATACCTCTTAAAGGGCGTGGCTCAGCAAGTGCTGGAAGAAGAGAGGCAGGCAAGAAGGAGGCGACTTGAAAGTGAGTACACATGACCACCACATTACGTCACATGACCACCACATTACGTCACATGACCACCACATGCTATTGATGGTGGTTATCTTTGTTGCAGAACTTGCTAAACAGATGCAAAAGCACATTTTAAAGAGGTTCTTTAAGCAATGGCATTGCATGTATTTGAGGTGCATGTACGTGCACAAGCAGGAAAGGGGATTTCCCGTGTCCGGTCCCAACCTTCCATTGAGTCAACAGGTGGCCACACTGTGCAGTGACAGCTCCACCATACAACCTGCCCCTGACATGTGAGTATACTAGGAATATACTAGAATATACTGAAATAAGCTATTATCTGAATGGGCCTGTATGTATAGGACAGAGAGGGAAGATTTGTTTGAGGAACTTCAGCAAAGCATTGACCAGAGCCAAAACCTCCTGTAAGGACTGAGTATGTCTCTGTAGAACCGGCTCCTCATGGCATCTTGTGTATTTGTCTGTAGAACTGCTTACAGGAAGCCTTTGGAAATGTGCAGTTTAGTGGGAGAACCACTTTTAGCCAAAATGGTTGGAAAGCAATCTGATTGGACATTGTCTGTTATGGATACCCAAATCAATTCTAAAGATGGAAAGTTGGAGTGGGAATGGCTAATTAGCAAACTCAGTAGTCCAGATGTAGTTTCAAATGTTCAAAACATTTCCAATTCAGGAAGAGATCAAGTTAGCAATAGCTGATCATTTAATGTCAACCTTCCACTCCCCCCCTGTGGTGTAGGTGTTGCTGTTGGAAGAAATTGTTAATGATAAAGGAAATCTAAGGCTCTGTGTAAAGGTATAGGCAGTGTGTTACCATGGTGACATACGCATATATTATATATAGGCAGTGTGTTACCATGGTGACATACGCATGTAGTTGCTTTGTTTCAAATCCTTTAGGTTGTCTCAAACACTTTCAGTTCCGATGGACCTTCTGAGGCTATGAAAGGAGTGTCAGCCATTTTACTACATCATGTAGTCACCATGGAAACCAGCCACACCCTCTCAGCCTTCCTTACCAAAATGGATCGTGCCCTTTGGTCCTCTCCTCCTGTTCCTGTGATCATCCTTGTTCTTGGTAATGAGGTGGACCTAGTTCACAGAATTGCCTCTTCAGGTGATAGATGACCACCTTGTAGGAAATACACTTGTATATGACTAGTTGTACTTAATTGTCATATATATTAAATAATTGTACTTAATAATCATTTATGTAAATGTGATCACAGGACACTTACTAATTTTAAACATTTCCTGACAACTATAAGGATTCCTAGAAATTACTAAATCCTTTTTTTTATTTTTAGTCAAATTAGGAAATGTTTCACAAATTGTTGTCCGTCCTTTCCATCATGGAGTGTCGTGGGAGGCCATTGAAGAGGTAACAATTGTTAAGAATTCGGTGGGCACTCCTGGAAGTACACTTGTTATCTGCAGGTCCAATCTGCTGTGAAGTGGCTGGCAGAGAATAGTACCACTACTCCAGTTGTACCAATTGAACTGTCACAAGTTCTGCAGAAAGGACTATTTGACATTTTGATTGCAAAGCTACATCAGGACGCTCTACGGAGATCAACTTGTAATGCATTACCACAAGTAAGTAATTTACTATATCTCTATATTGTATTACTATATATGTACGTATACTACCTACGTATATATACATACGTATTTATATCTGTATTATTACATATATTACTATAATAATGAATCTAGCATTCATTGCACAATCATATTCAAGTCATTGTTTTGTTAATGAATTATAATATAGAGCAACATACATATTAAAAATTGCAAATGCATTAAAAATGATTGTTTGGTTAAAAAGGCTGAAAGTGATTCTGTTGAGTGTGTCCCACTGGAGAGGCGTGTTCACTCTAGAAACCCTCCTCCTGGAGCAGGCTGTACTCTGGTCCTTCTCTGCTCTGTCCTTGAGTCGTGTGTGCATTCACAAGTCATTGACATGGTTGTGAGGCTAAACAGGCCGTACTCTGTGTTCACTACCAAACTGCTATCCGCCTTCTCCATTTGAATGATACCCTTGTAGAAGTCTGCCTTTGGGCTATCTTTGTTGAGAGTTTTAGTGGAGCTACCGTCACTCACAACCCAGTTACACTGTGCCTCCTTCTTCCTCGGTTCACACTTGACCTCCAGGATATTCACTTGAAAGTCTGCCATGCTCACAAGTGCATCACACCCAGCCATCACCCTCCTGACCCCAACGTCACTTGACTCTTTGCATTTCAGCTCATCAAATAACTCAGAGACTGTCAGTTTGTCCTCCCTCTTCTCAATGGGCATTCCACAGATCCAGTCAATCGTAGCCACCAGGAGCAGTGTTCCAAAAAGTGCTTTGTAACCTTCAAAAGCCATTTCTTTGTCTTGAATTAGTTCTTGTAATAAGTATATCTTTTTACTTGCTGTTTATCTCTTACTGACCAGGAGTGCTGCCTGACCATTTATATATCAGTTGCTTACGACTGATGTCAGGAGTGATTTCCTCCAGCTCATCATCACACACATCTAGACACATGTGTGCTGCAAAAGTGTCAGAAATACTTCATATCCTACTCTTGTATGGCTTCAGGAATACTACTTCCTAACTGTAATCAACTCTATAATAAATGTTCTGTGATGTGTTGGCTGTCCTGTACAGGGTGCCAAGACTGTGGTTGAGTTGTACAATTCAGTGGTGGACCATGTGATAGAGGTTGTGACTGGTGAATATTTGAGGGAAATGTCATATCCAGATGCCCACATAGCCGAGCACTTTGAGGGTAAGCCCCTGTTAATTTGCTGCTGAATGTGATGCTATAAGTATGTGTGTTACAGGAGGACCGTCCTTTCACTGGAACACTCGTGAACAACTGGATAGTTTGAAGAGACAATTGTTGCTATTAAAGCTTCCATCACCTCCTGTTGTCCACTCTAGTGCAGGTAAGTATGCCCCACTGGCAGGAGTGGGGTGTGTAATATGAGAAGGTGTTTAACTAATAATATTAATGATTTCACTGCCAGAATGTTGTTCAAGCCAATATAATACACTTATAGGTCCTGTAAGTCTTCCTTTTCTGTACTATTAATAACTTGGTAATTTGACAGTCAATTTTCTGCTGGATATGTTCTCATATGAGGAATATGTAACTGATGTAATCTTGCTGTATATGATCTTGTCTAGAGGTGCCATCAAGTATTAGAACATACTTCAACCACTGGCTGGTTACTCTTGGTGACAAGAACCGATTCCTTTTCCTCTCTGAGTGAGTACAATTGCCTGTCTGTACTTGAGTTCTCCAGTAGTTGTACACCTCTGGGAAGTCTGCTGCCGCAAGCCCTTTGACTCCTGAGAGACCTAATGGTTTTGGGGTCACTAGGATAATATAAACACAATTTTCTTGCAAGGAACTTTACCAAATATGGTCGTGCAGCAGTCCTTCATTTAGTGTTGTCATTTTATTATACTGCAGAATTGATGTAATACTTGCAGCATCTGGAGTGAGGACAGTGGGCGATTCCTATAGGGCACACCCACCCTGGCCCCAGCTAGTGGTTGCTGTTGCAATATACATATGTCAGCTAACAGACTATTCTACTATAGTGTGGTTACCATGGAAACAGTGGGAAAATGACTTGATGAAATTTGTGGCTCCACTGTCATGGCAACTAGCTGTTCAATCTACTGATGAATGCGAGGCTCTTTGGGTAGTACAAATGAAAGATAAGAAGTATGTCCACATAAGGCTAGCTACTACCAGACCTAGCTACTACCAGACCTAGCTACTACCAGACCTAGCTACTACCATTGCTAGCTACTACCATTGCTAGCTACTACCAGACCTAGCTACTGCCAGACCTAGCTACTACCAGACCTAGCTACTACCAGACCTAGCTACTACCATTGCTAGCTACTACCATTGCTAGCTACTACCATTGCTAGCTACTACCATTGCTAGCTACTACCAGACCTAGCTACTACCAGACCTAGCTACTACCAGACCTAGCTACTACCATTGCTAGCTACTTCCAGACCTAGCTACTTCCAGACCTAGCTACTACCATTGCTAGGGTAAATAGGATTTTATGAAGACTATCTGATTACAATGTGATTACACTTGGAATGTGACTGTCATTAATGAAGTCTAAAGTTTAAAAGCATCCATTGATTACTAATAATATTATCTTTGAGTGTTTTATTATTGATTATGTAACAAAGTTGCCAGGAGATGTGCTATTTCCTATGTGTACCCAGAATGACATTTAAAGAGGAAATGGGGAGAGTTCAAATGAAGAATAAAAAAAGTAATTTCCTAATAGTCTCAATTAAGTATTAAGTGGTATGTATATATTTGTATTAAATTAGTAGGGGCTCACCCCTCCCAAGTGCCACCCACACTCAAGCTGACAGAGGATGACAGACAGAGTCTCAATCACTTGACGTTGAGCCTTCGACAGGAGAGAACGCTGACCAGCAGGTTTAGTGCTGACCTCAGCAATGTGTTGGAGGGAGATGGGACACCTGCAGCAGCCGAGGACTCTTTGTCACCTCCCAAACTGCTGGAAGGGGGCGTGTCTCCCAAGAAGGGGGGCGTGTCACTTGAAGAACAGCTTGAGCAGCTCATCAAAGAGATGGAGCACAGCAAGTTAGTGAATGTCCTCCTCATATTACACACTCCATCTCCACTCTTCACTGTGTATGTGTATGTATCTAGGCGTCATCTCAAGCAGTTTGGCCGCAAGCTCGAACAAGAGAGTTTACTTGGACTGTCAAATGCCAATTGATTTAGAATTTCTTGTAACCTAGCTTCCATGCAATTCCAGGATGACCTGCCATCTATAACACTATAATGTTCACAAGATATTTTAATTGCACATCCATTCATTTTTATTATTACTATATACATGGCAACAAGCAGCATGTTAAACAGTATAGTTCAGAAATTCTAAAGTTACACTACAATATAGTCCATTAATGCCAACGGCTCAAGGCTTATACATAATGGCCATTGTCATAAAGTCTTCATAGTTGACAGTGATGCGACCATTGACATTGCTATCTCGGGCACGAAAGGCCTCTGTGAGGCCTCGCAGCATCACACAGGCTTGAATGAAGTCGTCAAATTTGAGGGTACGCTTGCCAACCCGATCAAACTTGACCACCATCATCTGCGTAAACTGAGGAGACACTGTGTAACCCATCTCGTTTAGAGCAGTGTGCAGCTCATTCTGGTCAATGTTGCCAGATCTATCTCTGTCATATCTGTCAAAGACACCTCTCCACTGCTGAATGTACTTCCATAATTCATTGAACTCCTGCATGTTAATCTTACCATCTCCATCCTTGTCAAACAAACCTAATACAAGACATACAACACAAAATTAAGTGCATTTACTGAATTTAGACCACACCCCCTGAATTTAGACCACACCCACTGAACTATAGACCACACCCACTGAACTATAGACCACACCCACTAAACTATAGACCACACCCACTAAACTATAGACCACACCCACTGAACTATAGACCACACCCACTGAACTATAGACCACACCCACTATACTTGCCTATCATCAGACGACAGGTTTCAGCATTGAATTGACTCCAGTTGTTGTTGTGAAGAGCGCTTTGGAGTTCCTGTGCTGTGATGTAGCCACTCCTGTCACTGTCCACCGCATTGAACCAGTCAAACACCTCACGGCTGACCCCAGGGGGACAACCTTGAGGAGCTTGTCCGTACCCCTGGGGCTGCTGACCATACCCCTGGGGCTGTTGTCCGTATCCCTGGGGCTGCTGTCCATATCCCTGGGGTTGTTGTCCGTATCCCTGGGGTTGTTGTCCGTATCCTTGTGGCTGTTGTCCGTATCCCTGGGGTTGTTGTCCGTATCCCTGGGGTTGTTGTCCGTATCCCTGGGGCTGTTGTCCGTATCCCTGGGGTTGTTGTCCGTACCTCTGGGGCTGTTGTCCGTACGGCGGTTGTTGTTGATGTTGACCAGGTTGTCCTTGATAGTACGACATTTTGTCTTGCGTAACGGGAACGTTTCACAACTAAAATGGCGACGAACACTGAAGTTGTTGTTGGTAAGAAACGTAAGAATTTTGTAGCTCAAGATGCTCCCCTGGGCTACGTAGCCGGTTTGGGAAGAGGGTGAGTGAAATAGTGTAGTTATCACGTGACCATGTACAAGCAGTCCCCTTTTGCTGCAGTGCTCACGGCTTCACCACTCGATCAGACATCGGGCCGGCGCGAGAAGCGACAGATGTCCCGTAAGCCCGACCCTCACGTAGTTAGACGAACTTTAGCCATGTGCATGTTTATGTTTGTCCGTGATTAGCGACGAGAGGTCTTTTAAACCAAGTTTTAAGAAAAGCAAGACGCAGGACGAACCAGAAGAAGATGAAGACCTGAACGATTCCAATTTCGATGAGGTAAGTCATCAGACCCGCTTTCTGCTGCCCTTGGTCACTCCACATTCGTTGGCAGTTTGCTGGATACGGAGGCAGCCTCTTCTCCAGTGGTCCGTACGAGAAGGACGATGCGGAGGCAGATGCTGTTTATGATGCCATCGACGATCGGATGGACACTCGCAGACGAGAAAGGAGAGAGTTAAAGTTTCAAGAGGAAATTAAGAAGTTTAGAAACGAGAGACCCAAAATTCAACAGCAGTTTTCAGACTTAAAGGTGAGCACGCACATGTACTACACATACACTGCAATGTTACAAATAGCTTTGCCAACCCGTGTAGAGAGCATTGTCAGATGTTACTGACAGCGAATGGCTGAACATTCCTGAAGTCGGAGATGCTCGCAACAAGAAGCAGAGAAATGCCTTCTTGAGGCCAGACAGGTTCACTCCTCTCCCAGACACAGTTCTGCAGAGGTCTGCCAGTGCAAGCCAGCGGGTCAACTCACTGGATCCCAGAGGGTTCAAGACACCTCTCCCTGGGACTATCACTCCAGGCTTTGCTACATCTGCCAGAATTGACTTGAACCAGATTGGAGAAGCCAGAAACTCAATGTTGGGGATCAAGCTGGATCAGGTCAGTTTACTTCTGTGTACCTGTAAACCTGTGTCACGTGCTCTTTTCACGTGCTCTTCTCTCGAAAGGTCTCTGATTCAGTTTCAGGACAGACTGTGATTGACCCTAAGGGATATCTGACTGACCTGAACAGTATGACACCTCAGATATCTGGAGACATTAAGTGAGTACCTCCAATGTGTGTCCTGGTGTGTCATGTGACCTTCCCCTGTGTCATGTGACCTGTCATGTGACCTGTGCAGTGATGTGAAGAAGGCCAGGTTATTGCTGAAGTCTGTCATTAGCACGAACCCCAAGCATGCTCCAGGATGGATTGCAGCTGCTCGCTTGGAGGAGGTGACTGGTCACAGTCAAGCTGCTAGAAACATTGTGATGAGGGGCACTGAAGTGTGCCCCACCAGCGAGGACATTTGGATTGAAGCCATCAGACTGATGGTGTGTGTCTCTGGGGGTGTGTCAAGGGGCGTGGCTCATTCTACTGTGTCTCCTCTTATTAGCCCTTGGATCAAAGTAAGCTTGTTGTATCGCAGGCTTTGCAGCAGATTCCAGAGTCTGTCAAGATCTGGGTCAAAGCAGCCGATCTGGAGAGTGAGGTTCCTGCAAAGAGAAAGGTCCTGCGGAAGGCTCTAGAGCAGATTCCTAGTTCAGTCAAGTTGTGGAAGATGGTTGTAGAACTAGAGAGCCCAGAAGATGCTAGAATATTGCTAGGCAGAGCAGTGGAGTGTTGTCCAACCAGTGTGGAGGTGGGTGTGGCAGCAGGACAGCAGTGGGCGTGGGCTCCAGTATGTTGTACATCTCCCTACAGCTGTGGCTGGCACTCTCCAAACTGGAGAGCTACGAGAATGCTAGACAAGTGCTGAACAAGGCAAGAGAGAGCGTGCCCACGGACCGTCAGATTTGGATAACAGCTGCTCAGCTGGAGGAGGCCAACGGGAACATTCAAATGGTGGAAAAGATTATTGAGAGAGGTGAGCAGAGGTGGCCCTTAGTGGTAGACTATTGAGAGAGGTGAGCAGAGGTGCCCCTTAGTGGTAGACTATTGAGAGAGGTGAGCAGAGGTGGCCCTTAGTGGTAGACTATTGAGAGAGGTGAGCAGAGGTGCCCCTTAGTGGTAGACTATTGAGAGAGGTGAGCAGAGGTGGCCCTTAGTGGTAGACTATTGAGAGATATTGTATTGTGTTCCAAGCTCTGACCAGTCTGCAAGCAAATGGTGTGGAAATCAATCGGGAGCAGTGGATCAAGGAGGCTGAAGCAGCCGAGAAGAGTGGGAGTGTTAACACCTGTCAAGCCATCATGTAAGACTTCCTTATTAGGAGTATATAGGATGTGCCTTTAGAGTAGGTCCGTACCTATTACAGTCGGAACATTATTGGAATTGGAGTGGAGGATGAGGATCAGATTGACCAATGGATGGAGGATGCTGAAAGTGTTAGTTCTGCCATTCTATGCTACTGACAATGTGGTACTCACCCTCCATCTGCAGTGCACGTCTCACGAGGCCATTGAGTGTGCCAGAGCTGCGTATGCTCACGCTCTGACTAAATTCCCCAACAACACTGACATTTGGCTGAGTGCTGCATATTTTGAGAAGAACCACGGATCTCGGGAATCACTGGAAGGTTTGCTACAGAAGGCTGTCGCTCACTGCCCAAAGGCAGAAGTCCTGTGGCTCATGGGGGCCAAGTCCAAATGGCTTGCAGTAAGTTGTGATGTGTGCCCTCAAACAGGCATTTACATATCCTTTGGGACAGGGTGATGTTCCTGCAGCAAGATCCATCCTTGCTCTGGCCTTCCAAGCCAACCCCAACAGTGAGGACATCTGGTTGGCAGCAGTCAAGTTGGAGAGTGAAAATAATGAATTTGAAAGGGGCAGGTACGCTCAATGCTTGTTGTTACTCCACACCTCCTAGTACATACCACACCCCTCAATGTGATATTTGCCACTCCTCCACAGGTTGCTACTGCAGAAGGCTCGAGGTAGTGCACCCACTGCCCGAGTGATGATGAAGAGTGCAAAGTTGGAGTGGCAGCTGAACAACATTGAGAAATCTGTGGAACTGCTAGAAGAGGCAGTTAAACTACATCCAGACTACCCTAAGGTACTCACTGGTTGACTCCTCTCCCCACCCCCACCCCCTGTGTCTACATAATTCTGGGGTGCCTGCAGCTGTGGATGATGCTAGGTCAGATTTATGCTCAAAAGGGAGAAGTATCTCAGAGCAGAGACTGGCTTAATCAAGGCTTGAAGAAATGTCCAAATTCCATTCCTCTCTGGCTGCTGCTGGCGAGGCTAGAGGTTAAGACAGGTGAGTAGTGCCTCAGCCAAAGTACCCTGCTCAGCCTCATCAGTTCTCACTTGATCAAGGTGTGACCACAAAGGCTCGGTCAGTGTTGGAGAAAGCACGACAGAAGAACCCAAAATCAGCAGAATTGTGGTAAGTGTACATCTCTTGATGGCATGTGCACAAAAGATGTTCAGAATCCCCTTGATCTCTCTTTAAAGGTTGGAGTCTGTTAGAATAGAGGTTCAGAGTGGAATGAAAAATATTGGTCTGTCAGTGATGGCTAAAGGTAGTCCAATATTCTGTCCGCCGGGTCACATGACATCAAGGAGTTCTTCTTCCCAGCTATGCAGGAGTGTCCAAATTCAGGAATACTTTGGGCAGAAGCCATTTTCTTGGAAAACAAACCGCAAAGGAGAACCAAAAGTGTTGATGCACTAAAAAAGTGTGAACACGACTCCAGCGTTCTCCTAGCAGTGGCCAAGTGAACTATGTCCTTTGTATGCATGTTTCTAATAACTTAATACCTTTTATGTTGTTAGGCTATTTTGGGCTGAAAGAAAAGTGAACAAGGCTCGCGAGTGGTTCACAAGGTTGGTCTAGCCATAGTGCATGCAAAAGAGCTTTTAACTTTAGTGTTGTGTATTAGAGCTATCAAGATTGATCCAGACTTTGGGGATGGATGGGCTTACTTTTACAAGTTTGAATTACAGCATGGCACAGAAGTACGTCCCACACTTATATTAGTTTGCTCAACTGCACACTTGACAAGGGAGTGTGGTTACGACATAAGGAAATCACAAACAAAAATAATTTTTTTGAATGACTAATAATTGAGTGTAAATGTGTGTATTTGTTAGGAGCAGCAGAAGGTAGTGCTAAAGAAGTGTGCCTTGGCTGAGCCCCGGCATGGAGAGGAGTGGTGCAGCGTCTCCAAAGACATTGCTAACTGGAGGAAACACACAGAAGAATTACTTCCGCTTGTTGCTAGTGTCCTCAGTACACCAACATGAACAAGAACCACCATCTTTTTACAAACAGTTAATTAGATCTGTTGAATAAGTCAAATTTGAGCGACTAAACTGTATGCGTTGCTTCTATATTTGGATGCACATTGATGGCTGAAGTTTAAACATTAATGACGGTAATAATGAAATGCTCCTGCACGGACCAGTTTCTATATCCTCATTGTTTGTGAAATATACTAAAGTAGACACATTCTCTATATTAGATTGTAGCACAACCGTGTGTCAAATTCAGTACTTTTAGTGGATGAACATTTTCACGTCAAAGTGCACATGCAGTTAATTCATTTCAAAGAGATCCCAGGTGCGGTAACACTGGGGACTTTCCCTTGAGCTGCCGCTAGTACATTCATGTACGCATTATCATTATGACCATTTACATGTTATGCAATAGTTTACAAGAGTATACTAATGCTGTATACATGTTTAAAATTATAAGCTGGATTCGAGCTCATTTTGAATTCATCATTATCCTCACTTGGGATTGTAACGATTGTACAATGATTACCTGTAATAATAATAATAATAATATATCTCGCTTAGTTACTTCTTTCAGATACATATATATACCTTCCCTAACTTTTCAATGTTTTCATAACTATGTATTTGTTATGCAATAATTTACAAGAGTATACTGGATGCTCATTTTGAATTCATCATTTTCCTCACTTGGGGATTGTAACGATTGTACAATGATTATTTTGTTTCACAATTATTCTGAAATATACATAGTTTCTTTTTACAAAATATTAAGGATAAACTGTTCAAACAATAGTTCTTAAATTCTTCATGGTCGTGAAGAGGCCATGTTCTAGCTTTGTTTCTTCTCCTTTTGAGTGGTTACTGGATTGTTGCTTCAGTACTTCTTTTTGCATCACTTTACTGACTGTAAAGGTGACCCCAGGGCACACCACGAGGAGGTAGAAGTACTTCGTGCCCCAAAAGGCCTCCGGTTTCTCAACTCTGTTTGACACTTCCACTACTTGCGTCGTAAGAGAAGCTGCTCGGGAACGGTCCGGCGTACCTGACCGACCTGTGACCAGTTACTAGTCCTGCACTGCCTCACGCTACGGACAGAACAAGCCCGACCCTGGCGGACCACAAACTCCCACCAATGAGAATCATCATGTGCACACAACGCAGCTTGAGAGCACTGTACACAGACTTTAGCTCATTGAGATCGGCCAGGTTGCTTTAGAGTAGGGACCCATCGATGAACTATAAGAAAAGAATTAGAGAATACATAAATAACAGCGAACATAAACATTGAGCACATGAGCATGTAAAATTCCAATTGTAACTGCATGCAAAGTCTTCCAAACCAACCTGATGCGGCAGCCTACAATAGCTTCCTGACCGACTACGTAGTGGCACTGGACCCACGCTCCTCCAGGTACGGGTCGTATAGCAAGAATCCGCAAGTGCCAATTTAACACACAAGCAGGATTAATAGTGAGATACATCTCCAGGCACTAACCCATAGGTAGAGAGACCACCCCACTATACGAACACCGATGACCCTTTGTCGCATGGTACCATGGTCGTGCTCCTACCACGGTTGGCGCATCGATCCACACCAAAGTAGACCTCCAGAGTTGATAGCCCGGAGGCCAAAGACTGGAAATTTCCTCGACTATTTATTAGAAATTGTCGGCGGGAAACTTGGTGAACTTGGCGGAAAATCGTGGAATTGAAATTTTGCTTATTGTTTTCGAGGTCCTATTCAAGAACAATAGACAACATGCAGAACATGACCCAGCCTATTCAGCAAGTTGTTATTGTTACTGAGTAAACATGCATGGCTATTCAGCTAAGCAAATCACTGCATGTAGATACATAATATCTCTTTGAACTTTTAATTCATTTAGCGTAAATCAATTTTTAAACACAGGCACAACTCTTGCGAGCACATGAATATGTCATTGACTTGCAAATCTTTTGATTATAGCATGTACAACACAGGACGTTGAGAATCAATGATACAGATGTAGTTAGCAAGAATCACAGGTTCCTAAATTATCATATCATTAAATAAAAACAACGAAGAGCATTGACCATACGTCCCTTGTACCTTCTGTATGACGACTTACATGCAGATTCGCGAGGTATAGCGTATAACCTATTTAGAAGTACATCTCCAATAAATCTTTACCTATATAAAAGTCATTCAACTCTTGGTTTATAATTGATGTGCAATTATTCTATTGCTCAATCAATTTGTGAATCCAAAATGGCCGTTGCTTCAGACGCTCAATTGCTAGTTTGAGTAACTTTGGCGTTGTACATATCCTACGTAAGCTACGCTAATTGGTAGGTCGTCTTGTTTAGTGAATCAGACAAACTTTATATATCTATAGCTTCTTTAAATGATGTGTTATTTAACATTAGTCAATTGATCATGTTTAATGTTTGTGTCCTTAATGTTATGATTAGCATATTATTTAGCTTCTGTAACTCGTATAAGAATGCTTATTTATGAGACTGTTCAAAATCTAATTTGAACTCGAAGTACAATTTACATAACTAACACTTGATGTGCAGCCTTTACTTTATTTGCTGTATATTAATTCATTACAGAAGTGTCATAGTAACTCCTAACAACATGTTCAATTTAGAATAAGAAGGACTGAGTGGTGGGGGATCATTACAGTTATTGGCTTACCCCATTCAGGTGGGAAAAGATAGTGAGGAAAGATATTATAAAGGCAATCTGGAATCAGCAGCAGTGAGTATAGCAACTGTAAAGGTCCTGGACTATGCTTGTCCAATGGGACTACCAGATTTAGCAGGTTTCCCAGTCCCTAGTAACTAGTAACTGCTAGCTACTGTAGTTCAGTTAGGGGAGGTGTGTAGTACATGCTTGCCAGATTCTCTGTATCCTCAGATCAGTTTGCCTTGCTATTTGGCTATGAAACTGTTCGATCCCTAGATAATCTAGTTGTTCTACTCTTCTGAGTATCCATGGTAACTAGATATTGAAATACTTCAAATGACCTAAAAATAGATTTGTCCAACTGGTATACCTGATTTAGGAACCTTTCCAGCTCCTAGTAGCTATGGTTACACTCATTTGGGGGAGTGGTTACAGTGCTGGCCAATCTGAGATGTAAAATGTAGCAATTCTAATTTGTTTGCATTCTACATCTTGTTTCAGAGAGAAAGTCTCCATAGCAACCAGGTGCAGTTCCCTGGCAACCATTCAATTAGTAATCAATTGTTCCTATGACTCTCACTTGTAGAACAAACTTCACACATGTAAGTCAAGACCTAGTCAGCTGATCCCAATAATGAGTTTCTCCAAAGTCATTTATTAATGGATGTACATGAAGAAACAACATTAACTTGTTTAACATAAAAATGATGTAGTGTGTGTACTTCATGTGCATGTTTTAACAGGTCCTATCTGTGACTGCTATTGGTAGAGAATTACTTGGTAGATTATTAAACTGTTATTATTTAGACATTTTCTGTCTATCTGTTTTACTGCAACAGCACATGACAGTGATTGATTGATTCAACTTGGGAAGGATTTGTATCTGAGCATGCACTAATTGAATAACAACTGTTCTTTGTGGGTTACAATGCCTTCTTGTTATAAGTTTAAAAACTTAACTTTTATGATGAATTTAATGCTCTATGCTATGGGGCACCGTTTGTAGAAAAAAAGATCAAAAATGTGATATATGATAGATCACGATCTGTAATCATACATCAGATCTATAATCATACATCAGATCAAATTTCATTGGATATCCTTTATGGATGTCTGTGAATCCACCAAGTATTAACTACAGCACTAAATGTGTACATTAATATATGGTGAGAGATAAGAGCATATATAAGTCGACATCAAATTTTTCCAAACTTCTTGGACAGACTTATAAATGTCTGTGAATGCTGACGTGACAGAGTATCAAGCAATGATTTCAGGGAAATGGTTTAGAGTTAAATACAAATCCATAGATCGTTCCTATTGCTCAATCTTACACACCTCAAGTCCACCCATCAATCTAATTACTAGTTATGTACCTCACCATATGGTACCACACGGTTCTAAAGCATAACTCTCTCCATTATCCATATGTATATCATTCAATCATAGACTTTGACACTTTTTAGTGATATAATAATTGA
Source organism: Chondrosia reniformis (assembly GCA_947172415.1). NCBI lineage: Eukaryota > Metazoa > Porifera > Demospongiae > Chondrillida > Chondrillidae > Chondrosia > Chondrosia reniformis. The sequence goes on along the minus strand of OX359195.1, from coordinate 8,310,906 downwards.
ATACAAGAGCCATTATAAGCAGAAATAGAGTACATAGTTAGTAAAGTCCTAAAGTTTCCTGTGAATAACAGATCAAGCTGTTTCAGTCATCGGAGCAAGTGACAGAGAAGTGTTGGTCTCCTTCTGCTTGTGTGCCTCCAGAACAGCCATTGCCTCTTGCACTTTGTCATGAAGGTCATCCTGAGACTCCAACAAGTGAATGATATCAGAATTGTCCATTTCCAGCAACATTCCTGTAATTTTATCAGCCAAGTCCAAACCAGTGTGCAGCAGAGGAGTGATGTTCCTGTACAGCTTCTCTCTGAGGACTTGCTTCTGGTTCTGTGGGTCCATTGAGGATAGCTCAGAAAGAGAAATGGAACTTTGGATCTGAAGAACAGCCATTGTCTCTTGCACTTTGTCATGAAGGTCGTCCTGAGACTCCAACAAGTGAATGATATCAGAAATGTCCATTTCCAGCAACATTCCTATAACTTTATCAGCCAAGTCCAAATCAGTGTGCAGCAGAGGAGTGATGTTCCTGTACAGCTTCTCTCCGAGGACTTGCTTCTGGTTCTGTGGGTCCATTGAGGATAGCTCAGAAAGATTTTGGATCTGTCCCCCTGGAATGGCTTCGTTGGCCAACTGGCCAGGTCCTACATACACAGTATAAGGAACACATGCTAACACTGAAATCTTTCCAAGTCCAGTCCACACACGGTACCTTGAGGGGTGGGGTGGTTCCTGGCAGTGGGTGTGTACTTGACCCCCCTGACTGGTCCCCCGGGCTGCTGGACTCCCTGCTGGATAGGTCTCTGCTGGTTGCCCATTCCCCTGGGATTCCCCTGCTGTTGGCCAACATTGCGGGGACCCACTTGGCCCACACGCCCCCCTCCCCTGGCCCCTCCCCTGTAACCACCCTGCCCATAGGGCCTGGTGGTACCACTGCTGACCCCTGGGGTGGGCCATGGTGGGCGATACTGCATTGTTGGTGGGAAGAAGGGTCTCTGGTTCTGAAGACAAGATGTTAAAATGAAGAAGGCCTCAATATAAGTGTGCATATTCAAACAGAATGGTCAACTAACCGGAGGCACCATTGGATACATCTGGTAGAACGGCATTGGACCCTGCAAGTGAGAGAGGACATTGTCACTGTCTCAGCATCATTGTACTACTGTGCACAGTAGAGCATACCCCACTGGGGAATCCCCCTCTCTGGAAACGGGTAATTCTCTGCTGAGCCAACTGTGCTTGCCTCTCGTCCTTCCTCTGGTGCAGAGCAACGTAGAGTGGCTTTGACACAACAATCCTTCCGTCCATCTCTGTGACCGCCTTTGTGGCCTCCTCGGGAGAGCTGAAACAGACAAACCCGAAGCCTTTAGTAACACCTCTCTCGTCTCTCATCACCTGTCATAGGATAACCACAAATCATAACACATGACTCCATGTCAGGAAATAAAACTTACTTGAGCACTAGTAATGGTCCCGAACTTCTTGAACTCCTCTCTCAACTTTTCATCTGTTATCTCTTCCTCTAGATTCTTGATGTACAAGTTGACACCTTGATAGCGCTGCTGTCTCTCCTTGGTCTGCTGCTCCTTGAAACGCTTCATCTCCATCTCCCTTTCCCTCTTCTTCATTGCTCGACCAACAAAGATGGTCTTGTCGTTCACCGTCTTCCCATTCAGCATCTCAACAGCCTTGGCTGCTGATTCATGGGTTTCAAAATTGACAAATCCAAATCCTCTGGACCGTTCCTCCTTGTCCAGAACCACAATGGAGTTTGTGATGATACCAAACTCCTGAAACAAGTTGTTCAGGTCACTGTAAGTAAAGTTCTCTCCAAAGTTCTTGACACACACATTAGTAAAGCGAGGGTTATTGCTTTGCTGGGACCTCTCATTTCGAGGGACAAAGTGGGTCACATGACTACAGACACACAACAGTAGAGATACCACACAAGTCCAAACAGACACTAACACATACACTACAAGTCAATATTGAAACATTAGACAATACTTATGAAGATGAAATTGCTCTATTCTTTTTAATACACTGAAATTGCTCTATTCTTTTTAATACACTGAAATTGCTCTATTCTTTTTAATACACTGAAATTGCTCTATTCTTTTTAATACACTGAAATTGCTCTATTCTTTTTAATACACTGAAATTACATTTGTTGACAGTCTGTAAATTGACTGGCATTTGATACTAGTAGACACAGTTCACAAATTGAATGACTGGTCTACTTACACCTTCTTGTTGTTTAGCAACATTCCATCCACTTTAGAGATTGCAGTGTCAGCTGCATCCTGTAGCTCAAAGTGTACAAACCCGTAACCCTTTGAGTTGCCCTGACTGTCTGTAGCCACTTTGCAGGAGAGGATACTCCCGAAGGCACTTAGGGTGTCATACAAGGTCTTGTCGTCAATGGCCTTGTCAAGGTTCTTGATAAAGATGGGCCCTACGCCAGAGCGCCTCAGAGACGGGTCACGCTGTGACCACATGATCCGACACGGCTTTCCCTTGATGGAGTCAAAGTTCATTGTATCCAGCGCCCTCTCCGCTACACACACAACACCGTTATAACATACATCAATACGATCACAGAAGGTCTCACACTAACTAACCATCAGCTGGCTGTTGGAAGTTGACATAGGCGTACCCCAGGGACCGCCTGGTCACTTGGTCGCGACACACTCGGAGGGAGACTACCGGACCGGCCTGACTAAACTTCTCGTACAGCGTCGCCTCGTTAACCTCCGGCAGGAGATCTCCAACATACAGTGAGGCCAACGGGTATCCCTGCGCTCCTGTACCACTCGGGTTCATCCTACTCACTCTTCTTTCCCTTGGGACTTTCCCTTGAGCTGCCGCTAGTATATACATTCCATATTGTAATCATGTACGCATTATCATTGTGACCACCTACTTGTTATGCAATAGTTTACAAGAGTATACGGTTACCGAATGCTTTATGAAAAATCTAAGATACCATTTTCCTACATGCTATGCCTATTCTGTAAAAAGAGCCTATAGGGGAACTAAACCTAAAGAGAGCTTTGGATGAAGATACAGGAGTCTTTTCTTCCTTCTTTTCCCTTATTAGTTATATTTGTCAACAAGTTGTGTATTTGCTATAGGTGGAATATTAGCTTTCATGAGACTCAGCTGAAGAAAAAAAGCCAGTATTGTTGAAGAACTTGTCCAAAATCTCACTACTGCTGTGCTGCAACCAAATGGTTCATCTTCTAGTACAAAGGAGCTGGCAATGAACAACTACTTTGGGATTGGGATTGACAGTCAAATTTCATATGAATTTCATATACAGCTCGTGAGGAAAACCCTGAGAAATTTAATACTAGGTGAGTCGGTGGTAACTTTGTTACATTACTGTATGCAACTGTATGTGTTGATGATATCATTTAGTGAAATAAAAGTGTGCCTTTTGATATGCATATGTAGGTTCAAGAACAAGGCACACTATTTTCAATTGAGCTTGCAAAAGTTTATTTCAGGAGGAAGAAGTGCCCTGGATCTCCAGCGACATCTCAAAGTCACAGTTGATGGCAAAGCTCTGTCTCTCCCAAGCCTTCAGGGAATTGTCTTCCTCAATATCCCAAGCTGGGCTGCTGGTGCTGACATATGGGGCACTACCCATGATGAGGTAACCATGTGGGAAGGGGGTGTGTGGTAGGTGCATGTGTACATTAGTAGTGTTCCACATACAGAGTCAACAGTTAGCAATGATCATCAACTCATGTTATGTCCATATTATATATATAATTAGTTCCTGTCTGGCCAATAGCTATATAGGCCATGCAGAGCACATCTCCTTTTGTATATATCACAGCTCAAGAGAATAATTGAAGTGTTTTCCTTAAATGTTATTTTGTGTGTATGTTTGGCCAATTCCCTGAGTCACTGATGAAGGGCTCTCACTAGTTTTAGTTCCATATAGGCCCTTTACTCTAAAGTAGATGTACCAAATTGTTCATATGTACTTGTATAGGTAGTGAAGCATGTACATATCCACATATCCATATGTACGTTACGTCGTATGTACGTACGTATGTATTATTATATTATTGTACATATTATGTATGTATTATTACAAATCTGTTTCTACCTCTACAGCAATTTGCTCCCGCCTCATACAATGATGGTAAACTAAAAGTGGTTGGTATATTCGGTGTTATTCATATGGTAAGTACACTTTAATTATAAACACATATATACAATTGCAATCCAAACAAGGGATTTCCCCTCTTGGTTACTAGATTCACAGTGTAATAAGGAATGGTATACGATTGGCTCAATGTACGTTCATTACAGAATCACATAGTTACATAATGAGTGCTCCCTTTCACTCTTCATATTCCCACTCTACTCTGTTGTCTACTGCACACAGATAAAGATTCAAATGGAGACTGCTATAGCAGTCCAGGTTGATGGAGAAGCATGGATACAGGATGCCGGACCCTGCCACTATAACTATATTGCCTACTCCATATAAGGTTTGACCTACATGAATATAATTAAGCTATAGTAAAGTATGTTTTCAATATAATCTCATTTCTTCTGCTCTCTCTCTCACTCTCTCTCTCTCTCAAGGCGGCCATGTTGGTCAGGAGCAAGAAGCACCCCCACTTGACAAAGGCCTTGTCAGATAAGCAGTTGAAGAAGATATCCACTGCTCCTGAGCTGTTAAAGTCTCCTTCCATCAGCTCCCCTCGCTCTGGGAAGAGTAAGGATGGTCCTCTGGAGACGTTTAAGGAAATGAAAGAAGAAGTAGAAAATAACTATATTCATAGCATAGTGTATAGTGCTGCTTTCTATAATATATAACAGTGCATCAGTAATTTATATGTAATTAAAATTGTAACAAATTAATCAGTTAATTCAGATCATTGTTCTATAAAGTTTATTTGTAAGTGCGCGTGCTTTGTTCATGATTGTACATACTTATCAACATAGTACATATTATATGTAAATACATTGTATTATTTGACATGCATTTTATACCGCAGATTTGACTTGCCTTGAATGTGAGCTAGGAGTACCGTTGGTTGCTTGCATGCATTCACATAAACAACAGGGTTAGAGACAATTTGGTAACTTGCACACAGGGACATAAAGACTGGAGCCTTTAATTTATTTCATGAACAATGTCCCTTGTGTGCAAGTTACCAAATTGTCTCTAACCCTGTTGTTTATATGAATGCATGCAAGCAACCAACGGTACTCCTAGCTCACATTCAAGGCAAGTCAAATGTCATAGAAACCGAATGTTAGTTACCTAGCAACATGTCCAATTAAAGAATAAGAAGGACTGAGTGGTGGGGGATCATGACAGTTATTGGCTTACCCCATTCAGGTGGGAAAAGATAGTGAGGAAAGATATTACAAATGTAATCTGGAATCAGCAGCAGTGAGTATAGCAACTGTAAAGGTCCTGGACTATGCTTGTCCAATGGGACTACCAGATTTAGCAGGTTTCCCAGTCCCTATAGTAACTAGTAACTGCTAGCTACTGTAGTTCAGTTAGGGGAGGTGTGTAGTACATGCTTGCCAGATTCTCTGTATCCTCAGATCAGTTTGCCTTGCTATTTGGCTATGAAACTGTTCGATCCCTAGATAATCTAGTTGTTCTACTCTTCTGAGTATCCATGGTAACTAGATATTGAAATACTTCAAATGACCTAAAAATAGATTTGTCCAACTGGTATACCTGATTTAGGAACCTTTCCAGCTCCTAGTAGCTATGGTTACACTCATTTGGGGGAGTGGTTACAGTGCTGGCCAATCTGAGATGTAAAATGTAGCAATTCTAATTTGTTTGCATTCTACATCTTGTTTCAGAGAGAAAGTCTCCATAGCAACCAGGTGCAGTTCCCTGGCAACCATTCAATTAGTAATCAATTGTTCCTATGACTCTCACTTGTAGAACAAACTTCACACATGTAAGTCAAGACCTAGTCAGCTGATCCCAATAATGAGTTTCTCCAAAGTCATTTATTAATGGATGTACATGAAGAAACAACATTAACTTGTTTAACATAAAGATGATGTAGTGTGTGTACTTCATGTGCATGTTTTAACAGGTCCTATCTGTGACTGCTATTGGTAGAGAATTACTTGGTAGATTATTAAACTGTTATTATTTAGACATTTTCTGTCTATCTGTTTTACTGCAACAGCACATGACAGTGATTGATTGATTCAACTTGGGAAGGATATGTATCTGAGCATGCACTAGTTGAATAACAACTGTTCTTTGTGGGTTACAATGCCTTCTTGTTATAAGTTTAAAAACTTAACTTTTATGATGAATTTAATGCTCTATGCTTTGGGGCACCGTTTGTAGAAAAAAAGATCAAAAATATGATATATGATAGATCACGATCTGTAATCATACATCAGATCTATAATCATACATCAGATCTGTAATCATACATCAGATCTGTAATCATACATCACGATCTGTAATCATACATCACGATCTGTAATCATACATCAGATCTGTAATCATACATCACGATCTATAATCATACATCATGATATATGAATTGTACATATATCATGATGTATGATTATAGATCGTGATCTATCATATATCACATTTTTGATTTTTTTTTTTACTATGCTGAATGGGAAAATGGCTGGTATAATGAACTGATTGTATGATGTAAGACAGGGCAAATATAAGGGAATATCAACTTTTTCAAATTTCATTGGATACCCTTTATGGATGTCTGTGAATCCACCAAGTATTAGCTTCATATCTTCCATTTGATACAGTTACAGCACTAAATGTGTACATTAATATATGGTGAGAGATAGAGCATATATAAGTCGACATCAAATTTTTCAAAACTTCTTGGACAGACTTAAAAATGTCTGTGAGTGCTGACGTGACAGAGTATCATGCAATGATTTCAGGGAAATGGTTTAGAGTTAAATACAAATCCATAGATCGTTCCTATTGCTCAATCTTACACACCAACCACCAATCTAATTACTAGTTATATACCTCACCATATGGTACCACACGGTTCTAAAGCATAACTCTCTCCATTATCCATATGTATATCATTCAATCATAGACTTTGACACTTTTTAGTGATATAATAATTGAATACAAGAGCCACTATAAGCAGAAATAGAGTACATAGTTAGTAAAGTCCTAAAGTTCCCTGTGAATAACAGATCAAGCTGTCCCAGCCATCGGAGCAAGTGACAGAGAAGTGTTGGTCTCCTTCTGCTTGTGTGCCTCCAGAACAGCCATTGCCTCTTGCACTTTGTCATGAAGGTCATCCTGAGACTCCAACAAGTGAATGATATCAGAATTGTCCATTTCCAGCAACATTCCTGTAACTTTACCAGCCAAGTCCAAATCAGTGTGCAGCAGAGGAGTGATGTTCCTGTACAGCTTCTCTCCGAGGACTTGCTTCTGGTTCTGTGGGTCCATTGAGGATAGCTCAGAAAGATTTTGGATCTGTCCCCCTGGAATGGCTTCGTTGGCCAACTGGCCAGGTCCTACATACACAGTGTAAGGAACACATGCTAACACTGAAATCTTTCCAAGTCCAGTCCACACACAGTACCTTGAGGGGTGGGGTGGTTCCTGGCAGTGGGTGTGTACTTGACCCCCCTGACTGGTCCCCCGGGCTGCTGGACTCCCTGCTGGATAGGTCTCTGCTGGTTGCCCATTCCCCTGGGATTCCCCTGCTGTTGGCCAACATTTCGGGGACCCACTTGGCCCACACGCCCCCCTCCCCTGGCCCCTCCCCTGTAACCACCCTGCCCATAGGGCCTGGTGGTACCACTGCTGACCCCTGGGGTGGGCCATGGTGGGCGATACTGCATTGTTGGTGGGAAGAAGGGTCTCTGGTTCTGAAGACAAGATGTTAAAATGAAGAAGGCCTCAATATAAGTGTGCATATTCAAACAGAATGGTCAACTAACCGGAGGCACCATTGGATACATCTGGTAGAACGGCATTGGACCCTGCAAGTGAGAGAGGACATTGTCACTGTCTCAGCATCATTGTACTACTGTGCACAGTAGAGCATACCCCGCTGGGGAATCCCCCTCTCTGGAAACGGGTAATTCTCTGCTGAGCCAACTGTGCTTGCCTCTCGTCCTTCCTCTGGTGCAGAGCAACGTAGAGTGGCTTTGACACAACAATCCTTCCGTTCATCTCTGTGACCGCCTTTGTGGCCTCCTCGGGAGAGCTGAAACAGACAAACCCAAAGCCTTTAGTAATACCTCTCTCGTCTCTCATCACCTGTCATAGGATAACCACAAATCATAACACATGACTCCATGTCAGGAAATAAAACTTACTTTAGCACTAGTAATGGTCCCGAACTTCTTGAACTCCTCTCTCAACTTTTCATCTGTTATCTCTTCCTCTAGATTCTTGATGTACAAGTTGACACCTTGATAGCGCTGCTGTCTCTCCTTGGTCTGCTGCTCCTTGAAACGCTTCATCTCCATCTCCCTTTCCCTCTTCTTCATTGCTCGACCAACAAAGATGGTCTTGTCGTTCACCGTCTTCCCATTCAGCATCTCAACAGCCTTGGCTGCTGATTCATGGGTTTCAAAATTGACAAATCCAAATCCTCTGGATCGTTCCTCCTTGTCCAGAACCACAATGGAGCTCGTGATGATACCAAACTCCTGAAACATGTTGTTCAGGTCACTGTAGGTAAAGTTCTCTCCAAAGTTCTTGACATACACATTAGTAAAGCGAGGGTTATTGCTTCGCTGGGACCTCTCATTTCGAGGGACAAAGTGGGTCACATGACTACAGACACACAACAGTAGAGATACTACACAAGTCCAAACAGACACTAACACATACACTACAAGTCAATATTGAAACATTAGACAATACTTATGAAGATGAAATTGCTCTATTCTTTTTAACACACTGAAATTACATTTGTTGACAGTCTGTTAATTGACTGGCATTTGATACTAGTAGACACAGTTCACAAATTGAATGACTGGTCTACTTACACCTTCTTGTTGTTTAGCAACATTCCATCCACTTTAGAGATTGCAGTGTCAGCTGCATCCTGTAGCTCAAAGTGTACAAACCCGTAACCCTTTGAGTTGCCCTGACTGTCTGTAGCCACTTTGCAGGAGAGGATACTCCCAAAGGCACTGAGGGTGTCATACAAGGTCTTGTTGTCAATGGCCTTGTCAAGGTTCTTGATAAAGATGTTCCCAGCGCCAGAGCGCCTCAGAGACGGGTCACGCTGTGACCACATGATCCGACACGGCTTTCCCTTGATGGAGTCAAAGTTCATCGTATCCAGCGCCCTCTCCGCTACACACACAACACCGTTATAACATACATCAATACGATCACAGAAGGTCTCACACTAACTAACCATCAGCTGGCTGTTGGAAGTTGACATAGGCGTACCCAAGGGACCGCCTGGTCACTTGGTCGCGACACACTCGGATGGAGACTACCGGACCAGCCTGACTAAACTTCTCGTACAGCGTCGCCTCGTTAACCTCCAGCAGGAGATCTCCAACGTACAGTGAGGCCAACGGGTATCCCTGCGCTCCTGTACCACTCGGGTTCATCCTACTCACTCTTCTTTTTCTAAGATTTTCAAAACTTTTTCACTTTTTATGGCTTTTCAGAAATGATTGTTCTTTTTAAGTAATTTTCCTGTATTTTCTTCTTTTTATAATTTTTGAACTTTACGGCTCTTGTCTACTAAATTTTAAGTTGAGCGACCGAAAGAGGAAGCGAACACGTGGCCTCCCAGTTATATACTCGCAAAGCTAAGCAGTTTGATTGGTCAACGTGACACATGACATCACTACAGTGGCGACAGAGAACCCCTTATGTCATACTGTATATAAATTTAATATCGATGAATATTGATTGAATCAGTTCTGACTCAAATGTCAATGATGACATAACACTCGTGTTTCCTTTCTGAATCATAAATCTGCATATTTGAATATGTTATAGCTTTCACTTCAGTACCCTGGGGAGGGGGGGGGGAGGAAGAATTTGACACACACAGAGAGCCTTACAACAATGCAACTGACTTGAGGGTGCTTTTGAAGATCAAACACCTCCCCAAACCTGTGGAAGTGAGGGAGAGATAGGTTGCATTTAAATGGTTCTTCAACTATGTATTGCTACCCTTTGGATTTGATGGTGAAGTTTGTTCTGTCTAAATCTGTTATCTTTATTTTCTAAACAAATAAACACACTAAAGTAAAACGTTATGTATTGTATTGTATTGTGGTCTAACTTTTGGAATAAAGAATGGATCTGCAGAGAACACAAAGAGCCACTCGTCCAAGAAGTGGTACAAAAGTGATTCCAAGTCGTCTCCTGCAATCCAACAACATTACACAACTAGCACAATTGACTTATAGAACACTATAATGTATTTAATGTTTAGTTCTTCAAGCATCCTATCATATTCCAGTTCTTGTCACAAACAGGTAACCAAGGTAACCAAGGTAACCAAGGTAACCAACCTTTTGCCTCCACTTCCTGTGTCTCGTGTTCCTCCACTTTCTCAAGATCTGTCATGTAACCAAACATTGCCACGCCCACCTACACCCCAGCACTACTCAACACTAGTTACACACACAAGAAGATGTCACTCACTTGTTCGAAAGCTTCCTCCAAGGTATCCCCCCCTTGATCAAGTTAAGAGAAACACAGATAAGGATAGAACAGCACGTAGTGGAGTGTTACTCGTAAAAGGATACAAGAGTGCAACCTATAGACACAGATCAAGAGTCCATAAGTGGTACTAGTGGAGAACCATCTACTTACTGTACATCAGCTGTGTGGTCGAGGTCTGTAGAGCCAAAGGGACGCCATTTTATATAAGTACATAGAATGGATAAGCATTTTACGACACGTACATTCGTATTTGCCCCCCTTCACCTGTCCTCTGTCTTCTGGGGTGATTTGCGAGGGTAAATCGCAAGGTGCTTGATAGGCAGCCATTTTATATACAAAGGGAAAAACCCTTGGAGAAGGAGGCGCGTCCGAAGGTATCAAATGGAAGCTCTTTTGCAAGTAAGTGGTAATTGCTATTCTAATTGTACGTGCAGTCCAGCGAGTGTGTGTCTGTTTCGCTGTAGGCTCACGTGCTGGGGCGGTACACGAGACGCAAGCTAGTGAGAGAAGTTAGAAAGGAGTATCTACAAATCTGTGGAGAGATTGAAAAGGATTTTGAAGCAGACAATATCACTTGGAGTAAGCAAGAATCTCTTTGCTTGCCAAAATGGAGTTGCTATGGCAACCATGTTTCACCTGCTCCTCGACCAACAGAACCTGAGCAAATGACATCTCAAGATAAAGAGTCTCGAGATGCCAGCCCTTACAATGGCCCTACCCGTCACCTGACAGCCTCCCCCAGACCTGATCATGGGGAGGTGGATGTCACTACTGAGCACAACCTGGTAACTTCACTCAACAGTCTGTCTGACCGTGCTGGTGAGGAGGACTGGAACTCCTTTCCTCCTAGCTTAGTAGGAGACACTTCAGAGGAGACACTACTTGGTCACGTGATTGGTCACGTGACAGTCAGCTCAGCTGATGCTTGTCAGTCAAAGTGCTCCAACCAAACAACTCTCTTGACTCCTGCATCAGACGAGACTACCTTGTCCTCAAGTCCCAGTTCCACTTTCTCTGTGACACACCCCCAACCTGTGACACACCCCCAACCTGTGACACACGCCCAACCTGTGACAGAACCCCAACCTGTGACACACCCCCAACCTGTGACAGAACCCCAACCTGTGACACACGCCCAACCTGTGACAGAACCCCAACCTGTGACACACGCCCAACCTGTGACAGAACCCCAACCTGTGACACACCCCCAACCTGTGACACACCCCCAACCTGTGACACACACCCAACCTGTGACACACCCCCAACCTGTGACACACCCCCAACCTGTCGCACACCCCCAACCTGTGACACACCCCCAACCTGTGACACACCCCCAACCTGTCGCACACCCCCAACCTGTGACACACCCCCAACCTGTGACACACCCCCAACCTGTGACACACCCCCAACCTGTCGCACACCCCCAACCTGTCGCACACCCCCAACCAGCAATGTCTACTGATTTGACAGATGAAGTATATTTTCATGAAATTAGAAAAATTATTTTAGAAGCTGAAGAAGAGGGAAAGAGTTATGAGGAACTCAGAGAACAGCTGGTGTTAGAACTGACTTGGATCAGACAGACCATTCACACAAGACAACAGGTAAATCAGTAGCTGTTCTTCTCTTTCAACTGCTTTCTAATTACATCTTTCTCTCTCTCCAAACACAGCATTTGTTGCAGAATCAACAGACAAACTTATGACATTCTCTATTGGCCCTCTCCCCCTCACCCCCTCACCCCTCTCCCCTCACCCCTCTCCCCTCACCCCCTCTCCCCTCACCCCCTCCTCCCCCTCACCCCCTCTCCCCTCACCCCTCACCCCCTCCTCCCCCTCACCCCCTCTCCCCTCACCCCTCACCCCCTCCTCCCCCTCACCCCCTCTCCCCTCACCCCTCACCCCCTCCTCCCCCTCACCCCCTCTCCCCCTCACCCCTCACCCCTCTCCCCTCACCCCCTCACCCCCTCACCCCTCTCCCCTCACCCCCTCTCCCCCTCACCCCTCTCCCCCTCTCCCCTCACCCCCTCACCCCTCTCCCCCCTCCCTGTATCTTGACATGATTCTTCAATCCACTCCCATACAAATCACAAGATGATTAAGTCACATTAGTCAAGCTGGAACAATTTGAAGAAATGGACATTAATCCCATCTCCTCTATGAATGTCCAGTGTTCACTATACTTCACTAATGAGTTCTTATCTGTTTTTGGAGGAAGATACTACCTACTACCAATACTTTGATCAATTTCTTAATATTGTCAATACAAACAATGAATTGGTCACATGAAATCATCAAACAGATTACAGTACACATCCCCCGCACCCACCTCCAATGGACACTGCATATGAACTATGTGTATGTACGCATAATGAGTGTATTCTATTACAAAGTTCTCTTTGATGAATGCAGTTATGGGTCATGAATATCATTAACTGCTATTATCCTGGTTAATTGGGTAAAGTAAGAATAATATTAGAGCTGCAGTCTGTGGGTGGTACAGCTTGTGTTCCCAGCCAGTCTACTAAAGGAAAGCTAGCAGACCTTGTAAGGAAGTGGATGTCAGCCTATGAATATGATTACTGATGAGCTCTCATGCACAAGATATCAGCAGGCACATCTCATCATTCCTTGAGGGACACGCCCCCGCTGTGTGATACAGTGATACATAGTCAGTTATGTATAGCACACACTATAACTGGTAGAAACAGTACACATGAAGTCACGTACCTTGCCAGGTCCCCCATCGGATAAGATTATTGAATGAGATAAGTTGTTCTTGTCTTGTAAATTTGTCATTCCATACAGAGATCTGTTGTATGGAGACAAATTAGACACTTTGTTACTTCTAGAACACCAATCAGTCTTTGGAGAATGCAAGTGGGAGGATTGAGTGGGAGGAGTAAGCTTCCGACAAACATCATCTGATCAGTCAACCAAGACACACATCATATAATGATGACCTTTGACCTCTATAAGGAGCTCTCACAACACCAATGTATTTATACTCCAAGGCTACACAGTACAAGTTATATAATTCAACTAACACTATTATATACTGTATACATGTGTTGTATGTACTTGACCCAAACCAGCAGTTGCTGATGAAGATCCTCCAAGATGTTGTAATGTTTGACCAAAAGATTTAGATTCAAATTACATTTAGAGGCTCAACAAGTCACAAGATATGCCACCCAAAAGAGATATCGTGTACTTCTCATTAGGTCACAGCTAAATCTTATAAACCACTTGGAAAAGAAATAATTACAATATGAGGAACTTGTGTACCTCTGTTCACTGAGAAAAGTGACTGCCTGTGATTAAACAAATGGTGTTGTAAAGCTACAATGAAACAATTTGATTAGCTTTTGTCTCTGTGGAAAAGGCAGTCAGTCTCCTGTTACAAGTCCGACCCACAGAGGCCCCAAGCTAATCAATTTGAATAAGGATCACACTGGCATGCAAATTCCTTTTGAAACTTGATATGTGTGGGTGTGGGTGTGACTGTCTGTTTATATAGACTGGCTGTCAGCTTGGAAGCCAGTCTTAGAATCCTGTTATATATACTTATGTTCTAGTATATCTACCTATTCAATAGCTTCAGAGAGAAGCTTAAAGAAGAATCAAGAGACTAGCAAGGATGGCTAACTGCCTTTACGTCAAGCCCAACCTCAGCCAGAGAAGACCCTCTGATATCCTAGCAGATGCTCTCAGAGCACAGAGCAAGCTTTTAGTGACTCAAGCTAGGAAAGTGTCAGCTGAAGGAATGAACAAGAAGAAGAAGAAAAGTGTTCGCTTTCAGTTGAATGTAGACCTTCATGAGTGTATTGTAGAGGGAAATAGCAAGTCCTTGAAAGAGATGATTGAAGTATATGGTAATCACATTCTAAAGGTTAGGGATCCTAATGGCAAGCCACTGGCCTTTACAGCAGTTCAGGAGAATAAGGTGAAAGTACTTCAACTGTTAGCTTCCGAGGGCTACGACTTCTCCTTAACAGACGAAAAGGGGAACACAGCTCTTCATTTGGCATCTCAAAATGATGCACTGGAAGCAGCCAAGATTATAGCAGAGAATTTTAAAGATAAGAACCTGGCAGTCATCAAGAACAAGGAAGGAAAGAGGCCAATCGACTACTGTTTGTCTGTGGAAATGGCAGATCTGTTACTGCACGCTGATTTAGAGCACTTCTTACAGGACCTGGAGCACATGTGGTCGCAGGAGGACCATTTGAAGAACACATTTGATGGAGACCTCTCAAAGATTCCATTCAAAGAGGACTATCTCCTCCAATATGTAGCTACTAATGAAAGGACAGAGGTTATGAAGTTCCTCAAGCGATTTGATAAGCTTTGTGGGCGGAGTTTGCTCCACTTTGCTTCCGAGCGAAATTATACACATCTTGGGTTCTATTTGATTGAGCACGGCCTGGGAGATGTGGACAGCCAGGACATAAACTTGTGGACACCTTTGCACACTGCTGCCTATAATGCGAGTGTTGATATGGTACTCCTCCTGATTGAAGTGGGAGCCAGCGTGTTTAAGAGGGATGCCAGTCACCAGACCCCCATGTATGTGGCACAAGATGAACTGGTTATCTGTATTTTGGCTGATGCAGCAATGGCAGAGTGCAATCAAGACTCGGACAGCGAGTCCTCCAGTGGCCCTTGGAGTGAAGAGTCAACAAGTGACCTGCAGTTTCGTAAACCTATTCAATCACAGCCAATAATCAAAGAATAACAGTATATTATAAAGTATTTAATTCATAACAGTGTGATTTTGAATCACTTTTTATTCTTTTTTGTCATACACGCACTATATAACATTATTGCTATCTTAATCAATTTGCAATTGACTTTTAACCTTCCTGCTACAATAATTATCAATTCAAGCTCACAATTAGTTTGTGTAGTTGTGGGAACAGACAGTCAAGTATACACAACTGAATGGGCTGGTGAGGTTATGACCCAAAGCATTTGGTATGCACCATCCTATCAAACATGAAAATGGACCATTTTGTATACCTTTAGTACACTTAGGCAAATTGGTTACCTCCTAACAATTAGACATGCTCTATATGGATAGACCACCGACTATTAACTTTACATACTTTGTCAATTTTCTAATTCATCTCACATTTCTGTTTACTGCTATTTGGCTAATTTGGCTAATTTATGTTTCAATGCAATATCTTGTAGCCACTCCAATCCACATAATAGAGTAAGGATTCCTTCTCCACTCCATTCCACATAATAGAGTAAGGATTCCTTCTCCACTCCAATCCACATGTCACAATATACATTGACCACACCCACCACTGCACTTATAAAGCCACACCCACTACACTTGCAAAAACAATGCTATCATGGTAACATAATTTTACATGCATTATACATATGTATACTGTACATTATACATATGTATACTATACAAGAAGTGAATTTCTAATGAACAAGTTTGTCAAGGTTCAAGATTCCTTTGGAAATGTTCTGTATCTCCTTCAGTGCACATTGCAACTCCAAGCTCATGGCAATCTCACCATCTCCATCACCATCTCCACCACCATCACCATCACCATCACCATCTCCACTACAGTTTGGGGAGAGTGGCACAAGATCAGTAGCTACCACAACTTGTGAGGTAATTGCTGCATGCAATCAACAACACATACCTGTCATGGATTTCAGACTGGTTCACTACATACGTATGATGGGAGGAGGAGGAGGGGGAGGAGGAGGAGGGGGTGTGGCTCGGTTGTTCAGAGAAGCTCTTTTCCTCCAAAGTACTTGTAACACAATCAACCTCACTCTCTTCTGTACTGTCCCTGTTCTGATCAGTGTGGCGGAGATGCAACCCTCTATCTGACCTGAGAGCATTCTGATTGGGTTAGAGCACATATCAGTCCTGGGACCATTTAGAAGATCAAATATCCTCACAATCATCAAATTTCTTTCCGCCAAAACTGAACCAAGTTTGGCCTTGTTCTGCTCCAGTTCCTGATGCAAGTGCTCCCTTTCCAGTTCCACTGAAGCCAACAGCTGTTCCCTCTCAACAGCCGCCGTTCTCTGGCACTGCTTCAGTGCAACCGCCATTTTCGTCTGCTCTCTACGAGCATCATTCAAGTGTGACTCCATTTGAGCAAACTCCTCTTCCAGTCTTCTCCTCTCTTCCATAACTGCACGATGCACACCTAAACAGGAGAGAAACAAAAGATGGATACACATCCTCCCAACTTACCTCTCCACCCACCTACACACCCACCTACACACCCACCTCTCCACCCACCTCTCCACCCACCTACACACCCACCTCTCCACCCACCTACACACCCACCTCTCCACCCACCTACACACCCACCTCTCCACCCACCTACACACCCACCTCTCCACCCACCCACCCACCCACGCACCCACCTAGTATAATAATAAACATGTATAAACAAATGTCTTTATTACTTTGTTCTGTGTCTGCGTTGAGCTGATCCAGAAGCACTTTCAAGTGGTCTCTCTCATCTGAGGTCTGTGAGACAAGTACCCTCAGCTGCTCACATTCAGAAACAGTCATTTGAAGCTGTTCCCCAAGCTGAGCATTCTGGTGGGCAAACTGAGACACCTTCTCCTCCAAAGTATTCCTCAAAGTATCAACTACAGAGAGAGGGAGAATTGTGTCAGCAGACACCCAACAGAGATCAGTGCAAGTCATCTAACTTTCTGTTTGGAGGAGCTGACAAGATTCCTTGAGTTTTGCCACATTATCAACTAAGCAGTGTCTTTCCGAACTCAATTGCCCAACCTCAGACACAAGCTCATGTCTTGTCAGACATGTCAGGTCTCCACAACTCTCAGCTCCAGTGGACTCACCTGTCTGTGTCTCCTTGGAACACTGGTCTGTTGCTAAGCAACACTTGGGAGGTGCATTCTGCCTCAGAACTATGAAATGCAAGTATTACTAACAAACTGTATTACTGTTGATGTAACAGTGAGTGAAGAGTATCACTGATTTACCATCCAACGTCCTCAGTCTCTCACAAGCAAACTTTAACCTCCTCTCAAATCCCGCTATCCGCGGCAGCAAAAGGGACAGGGACTGTCTGTGAGCTGTAATCAGCTCTGGAATGCTTCTGAGGGCCTTGGATAGACAAGAGACCTTTTGCTGAAGGCAACTGCATTGTTCTCTCATCTCTGTGAATTGCTGTTTATCACTTTCAACCTTCCTCTCCAACGTAGCCTTTCTATCTTGTTCCAGTCGAACTTCTGCAGTCTTATCCTCCAATGTGCAGCTAGCAGAGTATGACAAGTGTCTATCACAATAGCAGTGACCAGAAGTGTGGAGGTTTACTCACCTGAGAATTCCAATTTGACTCTTCAAATGATCGTGTTCTCTTTTAGAAACAACTCTTTCCTTTTCAAATAGTGCTTCACTTCTCTGAATGTCAAGGTCTTGAGACTTCAGTTGGACCAACAGTTCAAACACCTTCTCCCTCCACCTACACAAGGACCTACGTAAGCACTCCAGATGGTACACTACACTACTCTGGTTGCAGACCTCTTTAAGAGTGACTGTGAGGGTTGTGGATGCAGGCTTGTGGGAGGCCTGTCAGAAGGATCCTGTACAACCTCCATTTCTTGTAAAAGCAACATTTCATTTACAGCTTTGAGTCGTGTGTTTGTCAGGTCAACCTCTCTCTTCAACTGCTCCATTTCATGTTGCATCTCTTCTCTTTCTGAGAGCAGATTGGCACGCTCCTCTTTCCAAGTGAAGTCCTCTTTGGGAGGGGCGGAGATTCCCAGGTAACCTTGGAAACCAGCCAGCAGCCTGTGACAGTCACTCAACTCTGCCTCGTGCAACCTACACAGACAGGTTCACAAACTGACAGCTGACAGCTGACAGCTGACAACTGACAAAGTGATAGCTCAGGCATACCTCTCCATTGAAGTGATCTTCCTGGTCAGTTCTCCAATAGTCTTTGTACATTCATTGAGCTGGGAGGCATTCAGTTGGAGATTGCTCACTAAATCTTTCTCCTTCTCTTCAAACCTTTTAATTTCTTCTTCTTTGACGATAATAACTTGTTTCAAGTGAGTGATAGTCTCATTTAGCGTTGTCACTTCTATATCCTTGGCCTTCACCTCTCTAGTTCTTGCAGCCACTCTGTCGTCAGCCTCCCTCTGCCACTGGGCCTGCAGGCATGCCACCTCTTGAGCATACTCGCCCTTTAGACGTTCCTCTTGGGAGACCAATCTGTCCATCCTCTTCTGAGACTCTCCCAGCTCCTTAAGACACAGAGACAGATTCATTGGGACCACTAGCACCTGACTGCACTAGCAGGTTAGGATGTTACAGCACGTCAGACATGCAGGCACTACACGTGACGCCTGCATAGGGATTATATGCTGTTGCGTATGTCTGCACCTTACAAGTCTGCGGCACCAGAGACGGGTGAGCAGAGAGGCGTGTGCAGGACGAGGGTGGACAAGCGTTACCCACCTTGAGTCGCGTCTTCTCCAAGTTGATAGCTCGGTCCGAGAGCATACCGTTCTCTGTTCGAAGGAGCTCAATACATTCTTGCAATTGTGTCTTCATTCGCACAAATTCAGCAAGCGGAACAAAGTTCGATGCAACACTCTCCTCTTCCGTCGAGCGATCCACACGCAATTCTTTCCTACAAACAAGTGAGCAAGACACGTCACTACAACTGGTCAAAGTGTTTTCAGTCTGGACAGACTTTAACTTTACATTCTCCTCGCGCAGTGCTGTCAGTTCCGCTAGCACTTCTCTCTCTTCAGACGGGTCCTTGATGGAAGGGTTCTCCTGCGCAAAGTAAGAAGGAGGACGAAGCGCCATGGCGCCGCTACCAATAGGGTCCAGCAAAAAGCGCGAGGTTGCCGCCATATTTCACCAGATTCTGTTCCTAATTCAAAATTGCAAATCGAAACATGTTCTTACGAGTAAAGAATACATTTCTTTATATTCTTGCTACAGATCCAAGTTGACGGTAAGTTCCTCCAACTTCTGGTAAGCACTGTTAAGTGTTTTATATGCTGTACTGTTTGCTAATGCAGATGAAACTCGAATTGACCAAAGGATTGTCATCTGATGCGGCCACTGCTAACCTCATTAGAGAGCTAAGAGATACATTCGGATCCATCAATCACGCGCACTGGATCAAACACATCTTTGTCCCCGCCTTCCCCCTGATAAACATAGCACTCACCGTCACCTGCGGCATATTGCTACTGGTGGCTGGTTTCCTTGGCAACCAGCCTCTCATCTTTGCTGAAGGACTGTTCCTATTGGTGTTGGGTGTACTGAGTGTCCTCTCCCATATAAGGGAGGTGTATACCTCAAAATGCATCCTAAAGCTCAAGTTGATGGAGTGTTTGTCCAAAATAAGTCTGAGGAGGACGACGTCATCTGAGGAGTCCTCACTGGAAGGCAGATATCCTCCAAATGAGCTCCAGACTGCTCGAGGGTTCTTTACTGTTCCCACGTTGAGGGATAACAGGCTTGTACATCTTCCACATAGTCTGCTGACGCAAGGAGATGTCATTAAGCTCACAATAGACAGGGTTTCCCCCGCCAGAGTGGAGCTCTGTGACAGCAAAGAGATACTGGAGGAAGGAGACAAGCTCTCTCCGAACATGTTTGCTGCTGAAGCTGGGAGTGTGCAGCTGGTAGAGGCCAGAGAGAAGTTCTGTAGAGTGCTCACTTCCCCCCTGGTCTCCAAACTGACCAGGTCTGTGGCCATTGAGTGCTCCCCTCCAAGTCTGGAGAAGGAGGTGGCACTGATGTTCAAACTGTGGTTCTATGTCATCGTGTGGGTCGTGGCAGTGGCTGTCTGTCTGTGGAATGTTGTGAGGTATGTTGTCCTCCCAGGGGATGTACCCGAATGGTATGACATCATCCTGCAACAGAGTGTCCACGTTGTACTACCACTCATCCTCCCGCACTTCCACGTGTTCAAAGCCTTGCTCTATGCGTACTGTGCCGGGAGAACACACTATCTGATCCACAAGAAGGACAAGTGTAGAGGGATCTCTGGAAGCACATCGCTGGCGTCCTGCATAAAGCAAAAGCTACTCATTTGTAAGCTGACGCTCAAGTGTCTCTTCTCCTTGATCCATTTTGCTATGTGGAGGCTTTGTGCCTCGTTTGGCAGTGCTACTGTACTCTGCTCAGTTGACAAGGAGTACGTTCTCTCTCCAGTAACACCAATTCCAGATAAAGTCTTTTTTCTTAGAAGCAGTACCAGTTCTACTGATAAAAGTGCAAAACAGAAAATGACTAAACCTAGCAAGGACCTTGCAAGGAAGCGATTTAGTTTCCCTTCAGATCAGTTATCAGAAGATGAGATCTCTTCAGAACTCTTTCTCAGTTGTCCAACACTAGAGGAGAACCCTTTACCAGCAGAGGATAGCGAGGTTCACAGGGTTGAGGAGGATAAACCTCCCCTCCACAAGTCTGCCAGCAGCTCAAGGATTGAGGAGCAGAAGGGAGCCTCCCGTTGTCGGGTGAGATTCAAAGACGAGCACACACAAAGCCTGGAGGAACTCGATGAAGATGTCAACATTACAACAGAGACACTTGGCATGTCCACCCGTCCAGATGAGCTGGGAGAGATATTCTTTGATGACATTGACTGGAAGTCCTTTTTAGACTCTCTGAAAGCAATAGGCTTTAGCAGTGTTGCCATGTCACACCTCTGCAGTGAGCTGAACCTAACCACGGCCCATGCCCTCTCAGCCCCACTCCTCCAGGACCTCAGAGCCAGTGACTGTCTGTGTCCCCTGGGCCTTGAGATCGGAGTGACTGGATATGCAGTGACCCAATTTGAATCTGGTTCCCACTGTGAGATACTATCAGTGTGTCAATCTATTCACGGACCAGCACACACCTCCAGAAGTGTCAACCAATTATTGACTACTTTGGGTGACGACAGCACTGCTCTGCCGTACATGCTGTCAATGCTGCTCCAGCACAGGGCCGGCTCTTGTCAGCTGTTCAGTCGGAGTACCTCTGACTTTGCAGTGTGCTGTTGCCAGGAGTTCTGGAACGGAGATGACCTCTTGCCGCTGGGGCATGAGGAGAGGAAGAGGATACGAGACTTCTTTGCAAGACGTAGTCTATTGGCACATGCAGTGGTCTTCTCGTACAAACCAATCCTAGATAGCCTTCCAAGCAATCTCAGTAGTGGGTGTACTACTCTCACTGTCCCGCCAGGAATGCTGCTCCCAGCCTTTGTGGATACCGCCCAGCTTCACCTGGGGGAGCCAGACTTGGCCAAGCAACTGTACAGTCTACAACAGGGACAGATATTTCTTGGTATTGTCGCCTTGCAGTACCAGCCCTTTCAAGACATAGTTGTTTTGATTGAAGATTTAGATCAGGCGGGAATTAGATTTGTGCACTTTTCTGCGGAAAGTGAAATTAGAGAAAACATTTTCTCGGAGCGAATGGGTCTTGAAACTGGCTGGAACTGTCACATTTCTCTTGCTAAAGACAGCAAGAAGGACAGAGATGAGAACACAGATGACTCTGATGGAGACATGATGAGCAGGAGCTCCAGTGACTCCAGCTTGGGGGCGGCCATGCAGGGGAAGGCTAGCTACATCAGAGCCAAACTGCCTAAAGGGATTGCCAACATACGACCTCATCTGAACCAGATTGACAATGTGCCCCTCCTGGTCCCCCTCTTCACTCAGTGTCAACCTCCTGCCATTAGAGAAATGATACAGATAATGCAGGAGTTTGGTGAAGTGGTCATTGCATTGGGGAATGCATACAACCCAGACAACTTGGAGATCTTTTCACAAGCAAACTTGAGCCTTGGTCTCATGCCGAACGGAGAGAATCTCAACTGTTTGGCTAGCATGTATTCCTCTACTCCTAAAGGTAGGGACGGCCATCTTGTTCCAAACTCAGCATTGGCCGATGCCATGCAACTCAACACCCTACCTTGTCACTTTGTTCTACCAAGACACACCGACACCAAATTGATGACACTTATTGTAGAGTCTCGCCAGTTGCTTAGCAACATGAGGCATGCCTCTCTCTTCTCACTGGCCTCCTCACTGCTCATTTTCTTGGTACTCTGTCTTGCCACCCTATTCTACCTCCCTCCCCCTCTCTCTGGGACCCAGCTGTTTCATCTGGTCTTCTTCACCGTACCAGTCCTAGCCTCCTGGATGGTCTCTATTAGGGCTGACCCACAGCTCAAGTCCACCATGCCTGACAAGAACAAGTCTGTTTGGTCGGAAAAGACAAGACTGCTTGCTTATTTTCTTTTCACATTTTTTCCAACTGCTGTAGTGTCAGTTCTTCTCTTTGGCCTCTCTCTTAGCAGCTCCTGTGGCCAGTTGCTAGCTTTGACTAACTCCTCACGGATCTGTCATCCTATATTGGGGGACCGTGATGAGGAGTCCCAGTGGAACGGATGGAGAGGTCTATATGCTCCTGAACTGGCCTTGTCGCAGAGTGTCAATGCAGTGTTTGTCTCACTTTGTTTAGTCATCCTATCCACTCGATTTGTTCACAGAACAGTCCATATTTGGAGACTCTACCGATTCCTAGCTCCTCAGTGGGTTGTTGTGATAGCAGTTCTTCCTTTGCTTCACATTCTTCATTCGACCTCGTACTTCTCCATCCGAGACTCATCTCCATCCTTGGAGGGTCGACCGGGCCTTGAAGGAGTGCCAGTGTACGTGTGGGTCCTGGGAGTGGTCTGGCTGATTGTACTGTTTCCAGTTATAGAACTCACAAAGCAACATGACAGGAATTTGATCTCCAAATCTCAAAGATTTTTAAGGCTAGAATTTGGAACCAAACTAGGCATGAATTCGCCTTTTTAATGGCTGTACATAACTACATATATGTGTTTTGTATTTGCACTGTACATATTCATTTGGAGGTTTATATATAATTTATTATGGAAATCGTTTTGTAAGTGTATTGACTGGTCAGTTTCAGTGACTATTCACTGTTTCATGTATTCCTTAATATTGCATTACATCGTTGCCTTTGCCTGGGCAACGAGCCCCTTTTATCTAATTGTGGTACTTGTCATAGTATATGACTCGGCTGAATACACTTGCCTTAATTGAAATTTAAAGATCAGTTACGTAATGATGGCATGATGACGTGTCTGTGTGTTCTTCAATGGAGACCATCCCAAATATGCTGAAAAAGGCACTTTGTGAATAGATGATTATATGAACATCAAAGGCAAGTTTTGATGTTCATATTGTATAGTGTTATGAAATAGACCTCAATTTCTGATTTTTTTAATTTTCCCACTCAAAGGGCTGAGGTAATTGAATATTTATACCACAATAGGTTTATACAGATGGTTTACTGTTTGCTCCAAGGTCCATGTAATGAACTATATGCTAAGAGTATATCATATTCAATCATGCAGTTGAGTACAGTAATATATGTATATGGTTAAGAAGATCTACAAGTGATAGATGCCCATCGTAATGATGTCTGCACAGGAGGTAAATTATTGGTGAAATTACCGGGCTAATACATTCCATCTCAGTCTATCAGATCAAACACACTTGCTTGGCACTTTACCTATTAGAAGCAGTTGCAGAAACAGATTCCTCTTATCATTGGAGGAATGCCAGGTATCCTTTGAGGAACTAAATGGGTCCTTTTGCTCAAGTGGCCCTAGTCTTACACACCCCGATCAGACCACACAAACTGTTGACAGCTTCCAACTCATATGGTCATGTGTTTGAATGTACCTGCTAAATATAGTCAATTCAATTTCAATCTTATAGCCATTTCGAAATAACATCATTAATTAGCTACTTCATAGATAAGTTTAACAGTTGTGCCTATTATCTTCTGTATGTACTTGATATAATGGTTCTATACTGTGGTTTATATAGTGTATCTGATTTACCTATGAAGTAAGTATGTGAATGGAATTTCTATATGTGTAGGGTGAGGTATGAGTGGAATGCAGTAAACATACGTGCAAGTGGTTTTGCCATCTCATTTACCTGATTCAACCAGAGATATGGTTATATGTCATTGTGTATAGCTTGAAATAAAGATATGTTGTACTTTGTTATACATGTGATCACTTGCAGTTTTAAATTCCAAATTTGCAGACACAGAACCAAATTAAGTTATTAATAATATGTAGTCTGTGTGTGTATATATATATAAACTAATTAGTAGAAATAATATTTCTAATATAGTTCTACATGTAGCAGAACTAAACTATAATTGAAATACTTGATATACTAAGTTTGTTGCACCAGTCCATCTTTAGTCTTTTGAGTGTCTAAAGGTTCAGTTTTAAGCTCAAAAGACCAAATTAAGATGGACCATCTCAGAGATACGTATACGTACGTTTGTACAATTAAAAGAAATCCATATTGCTCCAGTAGTCACATTAGAAACAGATGTTCTTACATATCAGCCTCTCAATGGCCTTATATGGTTATATACCTAATGTTGGAACAGGCAAACTGTACACTTAGACACTTAAATCACGTGATAGTCATGTGACTAATTATATTATTAATGTACTACTGTGAGAATGCTAATTGAAATGTTGTGTGGTGAGGTTGGACCCTCTCTATATGTATAGGCAGGAGGTCATGGTTATGCCAATAATTATAAATATTATTTTTTAGGTCTTGTCCTTGTGTGTGGCTTGAAGCTATCTATTATTTTGTAACTTCAGTGAAATATCACTTGTACTTTTATACATCTATGCATGTAACAATAGCTGTAAATTGCATTTCTTGTTTCTGTGTTTATAGAGTCACTATTCAGTAGTGCAATGAACAATGCTCGAGTATCTTATGTGATTTTTGTTAAATAGCAACATACATATATCCATAGTACTATGCCCAGTCCACAAGTTAACCACATGTACATAGTACATATTTATCTAACTGGATGGAAAGAGCAGTAGTATATAGCTTTACTAAAACCAGTTGACTCGTGTAAACTTGTGGAATGTTGTTTACCTGTCACATTTGGGAGAATCAATATGTAACTGTGCACTGGAGCAGGTGCTCTGTGACTGAACATCAAAAGCTACAGTCTGATGGACTACTTTATAGTTTAGACTTTTTGTCTCCCCTTGCGGTCCCTCTTAACAGCAGCACAAAGGAGGCATGTTATCAAATCACCCCACAGTCCGCTAATGCTACATATTTTGTTAATGAAACTGCAAGTTTGTTCTAAGTAGCTAATTTCCAAATGCCAAAGTTTTCCTTGTTAAATGATAGTTCTACACATACAAGTATCTTTGCCAGGGTTATCTTAGAAACTTCGTGATTGAAATATAAACCCTTTTAAAGAGAAAACTTTGAGTAGTTAAAACAAATCCTATAAACATATTTGAACCTCCTTAACATCCTTATAAGGAAATGGTACCTACTCTAGGGAAAGTGGGCAAGGTAAAGTAGGTGTGGTTCAGCAGGTACATTACTATGTATGTATATAGTGATCTAAGGCTGTAGACAGTGATGTAATTCCCAACCCAATTCTTGCTACAGTGATGAGCTTGTGTTGAGCTTTATTTCAGGACTTTAGACAAGAGGTTGTCTTGAAGAAGCAGACAAGAGAATGAGGTAGTAGGTATTAGTTTGTGTAATCATGTCCTGATCATGTGACCATGATTGTTAACTAAGGACCCTAGCTCTCATGACACTCCTAGCAATACAGGCTTGATGGAATATGAATGGAAGGGTGTGACCCCCTAATTAGGAGTGATTGTGATCCTTTATTTTGTAATGAGGAAGTAAATCATGATTTCAAAGCATCCTGTAACAGTAGGGAATTGCAACAGTGTACTAGATAGCCTGTTGTTGCACAATGAAAATGTACAATTACACTTGTATCCTAATCATTATACTCGTAGCAGCACACTTACAGATATGTCAATCAATCTCCTTCTAGTACAAATATATAGCAGCAGCTGTGTATTGAATCACTCGCTAACTTGGACAAATCTGGCAGCTGCTAACAGTTAATGAAAACACTCTCTGAAATAGGATACACACAACCTGTAAAAATGTGATAGTTCAAATTAGCTCATACAGAACCAGTGAACACAAACCAATTAGCCTCTGGAAACGAATACAAACTTGTTAGATGTAGAGAATGAGAACAGACAGACCTGAATGTTGGCCACATTGCAAAGTATAGACACCATTGACTGTACATTGAAGAGTGATCTGTGCCAATATATTTGATGCCTTTTGAATTGTTCTTGAACGAAATGTTTTACGTATATTATTGTCATTACAGAAAATAGTTCCTTTATTATATAAAATTAATATACAACTGTAAAGGATTTTATGAATTAACTACTTGTAGTGAGTACAGCAATATGAGTACCACTTTTGCTTAAATGTTATATACGTAGGAGCATCTTTTTACTAATCTTCACTCGAATTGCTAATAAATTAACATATTGTATTTAAAGTGTATATACGTATGTGTAATACTTTGACTATTATTTCATAAAGGTATGATTACATTGACATGGGCTGTATTCAGGTGTGCTGTATCATTATAGTGAAAGTAGTTATGTCATGTATGTGTAATGTACTTCATTTTCACTGCCATCATTAACCTTATCACTTTTACACAAATATATTGGTGTATTGAGGCATACACCAATTCAAAGGCAAATGTGATGTAACCTAATTGAGTATGAATTAATAATTGGAGATGCCTATAGAATTTCATGATTTAAGGAGGAGGTTCTGCTGTAAATGCATTCTACCTGGGAGTCACTACAAAGTGGTCACTAATAGATATATGAAACTAGGAAAAGCAATATGTTGGGGGCGACAAAGATAATGATTTAACTGGTGAACTTCCAGATATACCCTTTATGTACACAAACGCCCACCAGATTGTGTGGGGAGTACTATATTGTATCTTTTGATCTCATCCCTCAGCTATGAATATTATTACATGTTTGGTATTTTTAGACACTCTATGATTTTCTAGCATTTCCTGTCCATAGGAGTGCATTACCTCACTCTTCTAATTAGTGCCCACCAGTTTGGTCTACTATTCACTTGATGTGCTATTGCAAGAGAGTTTGTGTGTACCATTCCCATCCTGTCCACCCTTGGCAATGAATATCATTAACAAAGAACTTTGTGCCATTGGTTGTTTACATTAGTTAGGAACTGTATGCATACATATGTACATTGCCTGGGTGCAATGATAGGGAATTCTTCAAGATGAACCGATTGAGTTACTGTATTTACATTACAGTACTTGTTCCAAAAATTCTTGAATTTTCCAGTAGCGACTTCTGCACGTAATTGTGGGATAGTGTTTTGTACGTAAATGTGTAATATGCACGGCAATTTGAAGTATTGTAGCTCATATGTAGAATGGAATACTCATGCACAGCTTGTATTAATATTGCAATACACATGTACAGCTTGTATTAATATTGCAATACACATGTACAGCTTGTATTAATATTGGAATACACATGTACAGCTTGTATTAATATTGTTAGTTGTCACACAAGAGCAGATGTTTGACACAGATGTACGTATATGGTGAGAGATGGTTGTTTTTCAGAGTGTAAGACAGTTTGGAAGTAGTACGCAGGTGCTGCTATTGCTGTATTGTGTACGTATCCATACAACACTAACCACCAGTTGCACCCCCCCCTTGTGAGGTGTAGGCTTCCTATAGCCGCCTCTCATCATTTACAAGTTGATACATTCTTTGAATTAATTATGTACTACAAACAAGAATAATATCAACTGTACAGATGTTGTGTTTGCATTCCAAAAAAGGAAAGTATATTGACAGAGCAAAGTGGTCAGTGTACTAAGTTATTGGCCAGTGACTCAAGATGAAGTATTATATTCAATGTGTGTGGTAGGTATACTTTTCAATTCCGTAATCTCAAGGTTAATTTTTAGCAATAACTGTCCTTCTTAAATAAAATAACCTCTGACCTTTATAATATAATCTGTACTGTGGTACCATATAGTTTATATAATATTGCTGAAGGCAATATTGCAAGCTAGTGTATACGTAGATATGCAAATTGTGATTATGACCTTTGCAAGCTACCACATGTTGAACTGAGTGTGGTTTTGTTTTTTTATGTTAATCAATGAGTTGCTGCATTGATTTAATATCATTGCACAAATGGTTACAAATCTGCTAATGTGCTCACAATGGTTGTATGCTGGTAACAGACAGCCACTGCCCTCTTACCTCAGGGGAGCTATAATTTGAACAGTCTCACCCATTACCTACATTCTGAATGAATTGTCTTCACATTCAATGGTCTGTAGGAGGGTTAATTTCATTAAACTTTATCTTAAACATTTATTAGTTGCCCAATTATTTGGATTAAATGGTGGCAAACCTGTTGTCTACTTACACAGGATAAGAGTCATTGAAGGAAGGAATAGAATTATCAGTAATTAAACTCACATTGAACCAACTATCGGACAGATGAAGGAGGCAGGCTGATGGAAGGATGAAGGAGGCAGGCTGATGGAAGGATGAAGGAGGCAGGCTGATGGAAGGATGAAGGAGGCAGGCTGATGGAAGGATGAAGGAGGCAGGCTGATGGAAGGATGAAGGAGGCAGGCTGATGGAAGGATGAAGGTCAAGTTTAATATATTATTGTACATGTGTACGCATCTTGCCTGCACTTATGCATTTGGTGAAATCATTTCATATCAGTTGGTAGACCTCCTGTAATGCAGTGAGCACATGACCAGATGACCTAGCACTGTACATGGTAAACATGTTTTCAGAATGATAACGGCTATTTGCAAGCACTATGGTGATGGTCACAAGCTACAAGAGGTCACATGTGATTTGAGGTTATACGTATGAATATACATTCAGGATTCATCTAATACACCATATATGTATGTTAGAATATTACTTCAGAGTGTGCACTATATTTAGCATGGAATATTATTGAAAAGGCGATGCGTGGGCGCATTGCAGAGACAGATATGTGGCACATCCGGCCGTCAGATATAAAAGCACTCCTTGGGAGGCGTGCGAGTATTAAAGAAGTGAAGTTTGTTTTGAACCAATAAGATACAATAGCGAAATGACTCAATTACTAAGACGTCCTTACTGCAGCAGAAGACCGTCAGACGTGTTGAATGATGCTTTGCGAACCATGCCTGATCCAGTAGCTGAGAAGAGACAAAAGAAATCAGTTCGGTTTAGTTTGGAAACCGTCTTGCAACAGAATGTGGTGGATGGTGAATTGGACGAGCTGAAGGGGCTAACGCAAAAATACGGAGCTTCCATCGTAAACAAGTTTGATTCCGTAGGACTTCCTCTGGTCCTCCGGGCAGTCATCGAGGACCAGACCAAGGTTCTGGAGTATCTGGTGCTCCAGGGAGCTGATCTTACTCTGCAAGACGAGGAAGGATGGACTGCTCTTCATGCGGCCGCCGCCTGCGGAGACATTAGAGCAGCAAAGTGCATCCTGCGATGTGGCAATCCTGTTTTAACAAACTTGAGAACCACTAACGGAATGAGACCCATTGACCTAGCCGAATCGATTGAAATGTCTCGCCTCCTGCTCTCGGCCGATCTTGCTGCGTTCAGAAAAGAGTTTCCCGCCCTTTCTTCCATAGAAGATCCGAAGGAACAGCAAATAGCTCTCTCTAAAGTCTGTGCCTCCAACGATGAAGCAATTATTGTTTCAACTTTAATGTCAATGAAGCGAAAGGAGGTTGTCAAGTATATTCGAGAGAAAGAGTTTCACTTGGGTCACAGTCTGCTTCATGTAGCCGCTTGTAAGAACTTTGCCAAACTGGGCTTGATCCTTCTACAGAACAAACTTATTAACACAGAACAGAGAGACTGTAAGGGCTGGACGTCCCTCCACATGGCTTGCTATTGCAATAGTCTGGATGTAGTACTGCTCCTCCGAGACTATGGGGCCGATATACAGGCCTGTGACGAGGATGGTCTCATGCCAATGTATATGACAGAAGACCCGCTGGTGAAGGATATCCTTTATGATGTCTCGTTATAACCAGGAACTGAGTGTGTTGTGTTGTGTCATTAATATTGTATGTGTTCTGTAACCAACAATTGACAATAACAATTTTATTTATGTTATTTTTGATTTATTTAATGTACTTTGACAAATGAAAAGATATTTCTTGAATGACAAGTGTTGTACACGTACAGAAACCAGCAATGTTAACACACATATAGGAGACTGGTATATGGACTGTAAAAGATTCTGAAATGTAGGAAAATTTCCCAAAGCAGTTGAAGTTGAAAACTTGCTATAGCGTACATCCTTTTGTGAAAGTACACAATTTGGAAGAACCCATTCATGTATATGCAACAATTATACTTGAGTGAATTCAATTACCATCTGTTACCGGTTGTAAATGTAATATGCTACAATTTTCAACATTTAAATGTATAGAAGATATACTTGGCATATCCTACTGGGTCATTTGCATACCTTTCAGTTTGAGTATGGAAACAGGATGTGGATAATGGCATGGAGTAGAGGGAGATGTGTCGTTGTTTATAAGTTTGAAGGTGTATATACCCCGCTGAGAATAACACTGCCTTTTTGAATACATCATCAAGCCTCAAGAATTCCAGACACACCTTATGTATACAGAGTGCAATACCTTATCAAAACTTGTTGGGATAGGAACAGGCATATATTACCATGGCTACCACCTCCAGCTTAGCCATAACTATTGGATGAGTCCTCGATAGACAGTGTTCTAATATGCATTCAGATAAAGCTATTGTTGACAGCTGCTGAGAGTATAGCCAAACATTCCCGATTGATGTGTTACATGTGTTTAAAAGAGCATCACATATCAAGGAAATTGGGACCACATTGTTGACAACTGCAGTCAGAGGAAGTCCCTTCATTTGCACTATTTTCAAGTTATAAAAGAATTTTTGCATCTTAAGAATACACAAAGTCAAATCCCCTAGTCTCGAAACCACAGGTTAGACTTTTCAATGTTTTTACTTAATGGTTTCATAAGAAGGAATGTATGTACAAATGTAGGTATGTAAATTTGACCATTCATACACAGGTGTAGAGCTTTGTGTATCCAGTGAAGTTGTGTATCCAAAGTACATTACAAGTACAAGTAATTGTAATATAATTGTGCATAATCTGTAACTATGAATATTCACTGTTCATTAGGCTGAACAGAATTGACTCCCTTTACACCTGTGTAACTGTATAGTGCATTGAAGGAAACAAAACGTATGCTTATACAAGGAAATAATTACATGAGATCAAACGACTAATAACACTTAGTATATGCATTCTCTTGCAATTGACCATAAACATGTTTATAGACCGATGTATGATGATGCATGAAAAATACTTTCAATAAAGCCCCAACATTCCTATTTAAGGGAAAGTTGATGATGATCCATTGAAACCTCGAAAATGTACACCAATATGAACATATTTCTTTTCTTACTGCATTCAGTCTAAATTAGATCTTGCTTATAAAGCTATGACTTCATGAGTATGCCCAAAATCTATGTATCTCTGATTAATGTTGTTCACACAAAACTATGAAGGAGATAAGCTGTGTACTGTGTGCTGTGTTCCTGCATTTAAACAGCGCAATACATTCCAGCACACCTGTATGTTGAATATTCGACATTAACTGCTTCCTAATAAGGGAAATATAAGAGAGACCAGAGATACCTTGCATTATATCTCACTAAGGTTTGTACATTCTTCTCACAAGTATGCCCGATAACCTCTTCAGAGCCACAATATGGCTTCTGGCATCATATCCCTGTTTATGTTCTCATGGCATTGTCATGGTAACTGTTCCTCTTGCACATCATACCTTACAGTGAGCTGTTTGGAGCATACTGTAGGTAAGGTATGCCATGTGTACCGTAGATGTTTATGTAATATGATCTGATTCGTCATGCTGTGTTTATGAATATATCAATTATATGGTTTACCATATAAGGAGATGAGATGGATGTTTATTGTCCAAAGTGTTCAGTCGTAGCAGATGTCATGCAGGACTTGGCTGACCACAAGCCAGGAACAGATTAGGTTGGTAGATCACACTATATACTGATATTCTGTGCAGAATGTGAAGTAATTGTAAGAAGCAATTGGTTAATTTGATCAGTTACTTGAGAGAGTAGTAGTTACATATAAATGTATGTATATCAACCTCTTGTTTGTAGCTGAGTAGATCAGTTGATATGTTGAACTCTCGTTCAAAACAAACTAGATACTGCAATCGCTTTACATATGCTATACTACATTAGCATAACAACATAGTGTTCACTGAATAATAACATCAACATGTATGTTCAGTGTATAATAACATCAGCATGTATGTTCAATATCCTGCACCACCTATATATAATATAGTAGTCCTATCTGTTAGGTATTAATGTGGTGGAAGCTCTAAGGAGGGAAGCCTTAAGTTTCTGAATCTAGTAGCAGACATATTGACTGAGGTGTAATAGAATATTGTCAAGGTTACATTCAAATGGTTACTTAATTTTCTAATCTCTCCAGTTTCTGTGTAATCATGGGAAACCTTCCAAAACAAGTGTCCATGTAACTGGCCCATTGAATATATTATAAC
Source organism: Chondrosia reniformis (assembly GCA_947172415.1). Lineage (NCBI taxonomy): Eukaryota > Metazoa > Porifera > Demospongiae > Chondrillida > Chondrillidae > Chondrosia > Chondrosia reniformis. The sequence continues at coordinate 8,277,633 of OX359195.1, read as the reverse complement.
TATGGGTTATCTACTGAGTTGGGTAAGGCAGGCCCGGCTAGATTATAGTTGATCCTCTGGTAGGTGTTGCCTCTCTTTGTTTCCCCTCTAAATGATGTGTACCAATTAATTAATGAGCTGTTCTATATACTTAAATCAAGTGTACAAGACACAGACAATTAGACTGATATGGTGGTGCTCCTCTTTAATCTCAACAAAAGTTAAGGTGTGCAATGATTAGTATATCAAATATCTCAAATTGTCACTTTGTAGTCTTGTCTCTAGTACTGCTAAAGCCAGGACATGTACAGGGTGTCAGTGTTAGCAAACATGTGGAATGTACATGGTGTATCGCAGAATACCAGTTGAGGTATTCATCATAATCACAAGCATGTGTGCTTCTATGCAATGCTCTGCCTTCCTACACAAACTATATGGGGAAATCATCAAGGTTTGTATGTCAATCTCTAGTATCTATACACCACCTGCAGAATATATAGTCAATGGGATATTAGGAACCCAACAAGTGAATGTATATATAGATACTAGTAATTGTGTATGTGAAGGTTACAGTGGCATGTGACAGTGGCGTACATGTGAAGGTGACAGCAACGTGCATGTGAAGGTGACAGCGGCGTACATGTGAAGGTGACAGTGGCGTACATGTGAAGGTGACAGTGGCGTACATGTGAAGGTGACAGTGGCGTACATGTGAAGGTGACAGCAACGTGCATGTGAAGGTGACAGCGGCGTACATGTGAAGGTGACAGTGGCGTACATGTGAAGGTGACAGTGGCGTACATGTAAAGGTGACAGTGGCGTACATGTGAAGGTGACAGTGGCGTACATGTGAAGGTGACAGCGGTGTGCATGTGAAGGTGACAGCAACGTGCATGTGAAGGTGACAGCAACGTGCATGTGAAGGTGACAGCGGCGTACATGTGAAGGTGACAGTGGCGTACATGTGAAGGTGACAGCAGCGTGCATGTGAAGGTGACAGCGGCGTACATGTGAAGGTGAAGTCAGAGATTTGTAATGTTGATATTACTTACTACATAGCTCACTTATCCTATCTGGCAAAGCAGGTGTCTCCATTTTGAACATTATACTAACTCTTAATTGTCATGATGTGAACACAAGTGATCTTTATAGACAGATTACATCATATTGTGATCATGATGGTTTGATTGCTATCAGAAATTGATACAAGAGTAAGCAATTACATCATTGTGACTGGGCTGAACTGCCTATAGACTTAAAGTTGTTCTGTTTCCTCACTTGACTTGGCCCATCATTCATTTTTGGGTCAGGTCAATAAGTTTAATTCTCTAATGAATGCTTTGTATTCTTCTGTTGAATCACAATGTAGCAATCAATGGATGACCCACTGAACAAGTCTGCACCTTAATGCAAAGGCCTCCCACACTGATACCATTTACTGTCTGTCTGGAATGCAGCAGGTTCAGCACATGTGTGGGTGCCAGTATTTATACAGTTATACCTGCCAGTATTACCATACTAAAGTGTGTGTGCACATGTATGGTACCAGCCAGTTATAGGAATGGCATTGTGATTTACCATAACCTATAGTGACTGGGCTCTTCTTCCCATGTGTTGCTAGATATAAGCCTTTCACTGGCTCTTCTTCCCATGTGTTGCTAGATATAAGCCTTTCACTGGTTCTTCAGGTCAATTGGTACTACGTATTTGAATGTATTCATATCCAAGTTTCATATGTGTGGATACTATATGAATATACCAATATATGCGACTTAGGATTGCCATGGACAATTAATATGGACTATATTAAGGAGAGGTCATGTGTTATGGAAAAGTGTAAGAAAAGCATAATAATATTAATTATGTGGTTAAATATAAGGAATGGGCAATTAATATATATGGATTATATGGGAAATTTATATATGGACAATATTATGGACAATAAATATGGATAATATATTTATATATTATGGACATTAAATATGGATAATAAATTTATATATGGGCAATGTATTGATAGTGTATATTTTGTAGTTTGTTTTTATATTAATATGTTGTTATATCTCTGTTTGTTTTGAAGAAAAGACCTGCGGCATTGGCTATTTTTGGGTTGTGGTCTAGTGTGGGATATGATATGGTCTATCTGCATATAGCATGTAATCTCCCTAATTGGGACAAGATAATTTCAGACATGAGTCTGCTCGGCAGTTCTTCCAATTTTGACAGCTCAAGTTCAGCGAGGCACTTTGTCAGGGTAATGAGTCACTTCCAGTAACCCCACCCTCATACGTACATACGTACAGTATGTCTTTGGAGTCTTATAGTCCCCTAGAGGTGTAGTAGGACCTGGTGAGCCACTTTGTTCCGTAGTCATAGCATGTGAGTGTACTAGATCTTAGGAAAATTGTGTTCCATATAGCACTACTAGATCTTAGCACCTGTACATCTGAAATCTAATCTTTTTACCTTTTGAGAGTATTATATTGTATATCTAGTCTACAAATTAAGGTCTTCAATGGAAGAATTGAACAGCTATGTAATTGAAATATAAAGGTGCTATATTTTTTAATACATACATACAGTATATGTACCCTTGTTACTCTTGTTACCATGGTAACCAATAATCTATGAATGTGGTTGATGATATAGCCAGACAGTTATGAGTGATGAGGCTATTGTTTTCTCAAAGGGTTTGAGCAAAACATAAACCTGTTGATAGTTGAACACAATAGCTGAAGTCAGAGATATAAACTCAGTGTTAGTAAACTGTCAGATTTGTTGTTTTGCATTCTCCTATATGTTGTGTCATGTGTGGTGAGTTGGGTCACAGAACAGGGAGGTTTCATTCAGTTCCTCTACACTCTAGATCTTATCCACATCTGTGCTATTTATAGCTCACAGGACACATTTGGTGTATATATAGTTTGTATTTGGCCAATATAACCTCTGGGTTATTGAACACATGCTATAGGGTTGTGTGTCTAATGTGAGCTAATCCGATTGACCTAATTGGGTCTGCTGCTCTCTGGTGTGTATAGAGACTTGACTATATACAAATCTGAAACTATAAGAGTATGTAATGGAGAGTGTTTATCTACTTACATATGGTGTGTGTGAGATTGAAATTTTAAACCTCTCATATACTGCTTCTTGCTCATAACAGGACAGTTACCATGGTGATGGTATCAACATATTCATTTAAAGTATTAAACTCAAGAAAAATACACTTTAGTAGAGCTTGTTTGATCAGTGCATACAGCCTGCTATTACAGCACTGTATGTCATTCTGAATATGTGTAAAGTACTCTAGTCGTGGAGGCAGGACTCACAAACATCAAGAAAAAGATTCCCAGGGTCACTGATGAAGGGTGAAATTCCCAGAAACAGCTATCTGGCCCAGTGGAGAAGAGAAGTAGAAGGAGAAAACTCTTGTATTCTCATCCAAAGCTCTCACTAGGTTTATTTCCCTATAGGCCTTCAGATGTAGCATGTATGAAAATGGTGTGTTATATAGATTTTTAATAGAGTGCTTGGATATTTTGATCCAGATCTTGAGGTCTTCTTTAATTGTTAGCAATGGTCATATCACATTGATATCTTTATAAGTACTATCTACCAATTCAAATGCTATATGATCACTTCAAATAGATCTACACCTTGTAATGATATAGCCCTGATGAATAAATTCCTTTCACAAGGATATCATAAAATGAATATAATATGTTATCACTTGTACCAAGGGGATTAAGCCACTTGTAACCCTTTACCAACTCAGTCACGAGTCCATGTCTGCTATTAGCTTGAGGGAATCTTCAGTCCTTTGACTGTTATTGTTAGACCAATCACGATCTGAGATAAAGATTTGTCACAGCGTTTTGGAAAGATGAATAAAGAAACAATAACCACAATGAGCCATTTTGCTCGGCTTTGATCTATATATTATATGTAGGTACTTAGATCTTCTGACAATAAACAAAAAAGAATGCCTAGCTTGGAGGCATGTACAAAATACGGTCCATGTGATCATTACAAATTCAGAGTACTAGTCAAATGTACGTATATGGTATCTAAGTACATATGTAACCATGGTCAATATACTGTGAAGCAGGAAAGTATTTGTGGGTATATATGTACTTACTGAAAAAGCTCTTCCATATTATCCACATGTGAGCTACTTGAACAGAATTCTCAAAAAGTGAAATTTATTCCCTTTGACATTTTCCCACTATACGGCTGAGTGGGCACTAAATGGAGACTATGCAGTGTTCTACCCCCGGCATAGTGAGTGGGTTAAAGTTGAGTGTTGTTAAGCATGCATGAAGTAAAGTTACTGTTATTTAATTGGTTAATCTCTATAATGTATAAATTTATAGTTTGTCTATACAAACCATTTCCTATAATACTATCTTAAAAATCATTTTTCCAACAAGATGTGTGAAATACACAACCTCCTCACTTGTAGCACAGTTACATGAGCCACATGCCACTTGAAGGATGAGTACTTGTTAGAGGGAAGAGATAACCTCACAACGCAACAGTATATAGCAGCGGCAGCATGTACCATGACAAGTAACAATGTTACAACTGCTGACATATGTACGTACGTACATACGTATGTTCCTTAATGTACCAATCAGATCTGATCTGAACGGGTAATAAAATGATATAATTAATAGCAAACCTACATCAGCAGGTAACACTAATGTACTAACATTAGCTCAAAAGAATGTTTTTTATTATTTAATAAAATTAACATTAACTTGCTGCTCAAATAATATGATCACACAATCTTCAAATGATGTTTAAGGTCAAAATATTTAGATTAGGTAGAATAAGGTTTAATTAAACTGTAAGCTGGTGTATCAGTTTATTGTCAAATATTAACATCAAAGCTCTGCAATACAATGTCATGTCAAGTACTTCCTCCATCCTGAACCTATTTATCAATTGTGACACAACTGTATATGCATTAGCACTTGTCCAGATCATCTGATGGTCCCCCAAATCACAAGTCATAGCTCTACATGATTATACTAATAATGCTACTGATATATAGCTTCCAAGCTTACACTAGTCCTGCTCAGAAGGTCATGTGTACACTGCTGGGCACAAACCATGAGAGAAGCGGATATATGTGGGTGTGTCTGCAGTACAGGTGGGCCTGGACCAGTATCTCAGTATTATGTAATATCAATCAGTTACTTTCCTTCGTCATATCCATTTCTTATCCTGCTTATCTTGTCCATACAAGAGGACGTGTTTACATGTTTGTGTGACATTCCTCTCATACTTGTACGTATATGTACTGTATTGGAGGGTGTGTGCTTCTGCTGCAAGTCAAGATGATATATGAAGACTTGAGATATAAGGTATATATGATCCTCTGGTACGCTTGATATGTATTTCTGTATTCATAGAGACATTGCATATATGAATGTAAGATATACGTATATACTTTCAAAATGGAAATATAGACCTGTCCGTGTAAATGTCATGCAATCCTGATATGTTGTGGTATTATTACTGTCTACATATTGAAAGGTTTAAATAAAAGTCTTTGAAATGTTTAAATGAGAAGTATGCTTCACAGGTAAATCCGTGTCAATTGCTGAGGAATTTGACAGTACATAACAACATAATTGTGACATTAAAATGAAGGATTGAACAATTTAAACTCATCAAAGTACAGAGAGATGGAATGGGGGCAGGTTACATGAACATTTAATGGTACTCTGTAGTTATGCAATAATGTATATATGTGAGACCACACCTGGTGAGTGGGCACTAATTGGAGAATATGCAGTATTCTACCACCTGCATAGTTACTTTGTGCATATAGTTGAGTGGGTTAAAGTTGAGTGTTGTTAAGCATGCATAAAGTAAAGTTACTTGTTATTTAATTGATTAATCTCCATAATGTATAAATTTATAATTTGTCTATACAAAACATTTCCTATAATAAAAATCATTTTTTCCAACAAGATGTGTGTAATATACAACCTACTCATTTGTAGCACAGTTACACGAGCCATATGCCACTTGAAAGCACTGTTGCAACTGCCTTAATGTACCAATCAGATCTGATCTGAGCATCTTATCAAAGTCAGAGGATAATATTTGTCTAGTACATCAGTTCAAAGTAGTTTCAATAAAATTAATATAAATTTGTCAACTTATTCATACAGCATGGTCACTGTTACAATTGGAGATGCTATTGGCTGGAATCTAGGTAGTCCAATCAAAACCTAATTATAAGGTTAATCCAATATCCAATGATTCATATATAATATTGCAACTAAAATTCAAATATTATTGCCATGCATGTTTTAAAAGTAAGCATACATATCGGACTTGATGATACAGAAATGTAAATGATATCCCAAATGTATAATTATAAATCACCATTTCCTGTAACTAGGGAAACATAAGCATGTCTTTAGGAAAATGGTGTCTTAAGTAGATTGTTGTACGTATAGGCTCTTTTAGTAATGTACAGTAATAACCTATAGTAATGTACAGTAATAATGTATAGCAGTAATAACCTATAGTAATGTACAGTAATTATATATAGCAGTAATAACCTATAGTAATGTACAGTACTAATGTATAACAGTAATAACCTATAGTAATGTACAGTACTAATGTATAGCAGTAATAACCTATAGTAATGTACAGTACTAATGTATAGCAGTAATAACCTATAGTAATGTACAGTACTAATGTATAGCAGTAATAACCTATAGTAATGTACAGTAGCAGTAATAACCTATATATAGAAATGTATAGTGTTGCTGCATTGCTATATACAGTAAAAACATTAGAAGCCAATTAGATACAGTTACATATATGTACATGATCTTAAAGGATTTTCTACAATGCCCTAGTGGAAGCTTTATAACTGGGTCACCTCTATATAAGACCTGTATTGCATCTATATACTGCATTAGATGGGTCTTACCAGATGATTAGGATTTAGCATGAAAATGTAGTGTAAATTTTGATTGTAGTGGCCACTTTTAGAGATAAATATTCATGATCATAAAACTTTCACAGTACATACATATGTGTATATTGAGATATTTCTATTCATACATGTCATTTAATGATAGAGATGTTGTAAGTAAAGATATTTCAACTTTATGATTTACGTTAACCTGTGACATTGGCCCATTCCAAAGTAATGTGATAATAATTACGATATTCTGTCCTTTGAAAGTGATGGTTCAGCTATTCAGTCAATTATGAAACACAAACAGATCGACAAAGCTTAATCTTTGAACTTCCAGTAAGTGGGAAATATTTCCTCTTCCTGATGACCGTTTGATGACTAGGAATGCTTTGTCATTTGGTGACCTACATACTGTATTCATTCAGTCCACACTGTTGATGAGACTATTGTATACTAAGTGTACTCATATAAAATGTAGTTTATATATTACAGACTCTTAACTCTTTATCTGCAGTGCTACACTACGTCTCTAATCTATCAGTGACAAGTCCGAGGGACCACATTTCAACAACTAGTCCATACTCAAAGATCACTCCCTATTAGAACAAGTTAGGTTGTATATACGTATCTACGTATATAGCATACATGTAATTCATCAATGTAAAGTAGATTGCTGCTTTGAAGGTCACTCTCTCTCTCTCTCTCTGTAGAGTACTAATTGATAAGGCCAAAGAATTACATGTTACAAACTGAATTGGGTTGAGCTATGACAACATTGTTTTAGTGGAGGATGTACTTCCTCTGTGTGTCTGCATAATGTATCATTTAATATATAAAAGACATAGTCCTCATCAACATTATGTCCTACTGATTAAATGATTAGCATATACATCAAAGAACTTGAGTAACAAATGACATAATGCCTGACCTTGTAAGTACTACCTCTCGTTTGTACTCCATGTTTGATGACTGTGTAATTGCTCCTTGTACTACACAGATTGTCAGCTATCCTGAGTATGCCAAAAGATAGGTACATATACGTACTATACTATACTATACTATACTATACTATACTATACTATACTATTCTATACTATGATTTGATATTGTACAGGTCTTGCTGTTCTCTTAATGTCTCTTAATGTCAGGTTGAGATATATCTTTTGTAAAATTTGTATTCCTGCAAAGTAACAGAAATTACGTACATGACCAACAAGGGTAGTAAAGATAAAATTTTGCAATATTATTATTGTATATATACGTATACTGTTTACTAGTGTTATGAAATATATTTCAACAGATTTAGTGCATAGTTCATGTTGAGTTCATCTATATTCATGTGATATCTGCTTGATATTACATGTAAACAGAATAGACCTTTCACAGCTTCATAATGCATCATAAAATACAATATTTCCATTATATATTTTTATGTAAAAAGATGGAGTTACATTGTTAAGTCTATTAATCTATTTCTATAATATTTATATTTAATGCAAACTTGTGTATTTAATTATCTTTCTTCAGTAATATGAACATTCATATCAATACAGTACATATGATATCAATTAAATACATTTCCATTTATGTAGTAGTTGCTACATTTAGGTATCAAAGTGTTGAAGGTCACTCTCAAGTGTAGCTAACATAAACCAGTGTGTTCATATGATAAGTGACAGTCAGCTACACAGACTCTCTGTCAAAATTAATTTATTATAAGGAGTTTCATTTTGTGATCATTACCACTAGTGTACACAGAGGCAGGGCTTGTATCCTCATTTCCAACCATTGGCATCTAATGTTTGCGTAGCTGAAGGTAGTTGCTTCCATGTGAGGAGTTTGGGGTTATCAAACACTTGAGGGAAGGCCTTTTATGTCACTGATATTGACTATATTAAGAAATACCATATGATTAATCACCCGCATACATGTACATACAGTGAAAGTACATACATGTAGGAAATAAGCTTATTTGGAAGGTGGGCATTTAAATGCATACGTATGTATATGCAAGGAATGTAGCAACCTATCATAGCAGTGATGTATATATATACAACAGCAGAGATGTAGTGTTTCCATGACAACAGAGGAGAGGTAAGTATACCAAATTGTACCAGCCAAGTCAACCTTAACTATTGCATCAGAAGAAACTCTTCATGTGCAAATATTATGCTATATGACAGTGCAAGTTACAAGTACTATAAAGCATACGTATATAGTAAACAAAAATATTATCTTGTACCCTGAACTGCATAATAGAGGACTAGAAAGGTACAATTTTGAATTTCTGATAAGATATATCATAGGACATTACATATAGAGCTTCTGATGATGCAATACTAATTGTTTGAAGTCTCTAGTCACTCTTCCTGTGCACTTCTGCTATCACACATAAAAGGTATGTGAATGAGATATGTATTTCAAGCCTGCATCATACACATCATATTAGTAAATGTGCTAATTAGCTGTGCTCCATGTGGACTAAGGCTTCTCCAGAGGAGACATGTTTATAGTGAAGGAAGCTCTACATATAGACATAGATACATATTTGAAATAGTGTCTACCTAATAATCAGAATGATATGTCTCCCCCTGCTACTTCTGGTGACCTGCCAATTTAGAGCACTAAGTATTAAATTGCCCCCTTTGATGTGTTGAATGGTTGAGATATATGAATAACAAGATAGAGTACCTTAAAAGTACATTTCAATCAAAACACAATGTTGACATTAAATCAAGGGATTGCTAGGGACTGACAATATACCTTTTCACACAATTGATGTCATTGATATAACTTTAATAACACACATACCAAATTGTATAAAGATATAGCCTCTGAATATGGCTTTATAGCACCAGCTTTGTATAACTCTTTGAATGATGCTTATGGAAGGTAAGACTGTTTTGGGCAAGTAATACGAGTAGATCAGTGTAAGCAAAACATTACAAAGAGAATATATCAGTATCAATATCATCTCATTAGGTCATGACAGTCTGGTTGTGAAATTAAATTAAATTATTACTACCACAATTTTAAAACAATCTGAGAACATTTTAAATGATTACTAATCTTTAAAATTAATTAAAGTTGTAGGTAGCTTAAGAGATATGAAATAATTTTCTTTTGGTATATGCTTTTGAAAGGATTCTCACTTCACATCTCTTAACACTGTACTGTAATACTATACCCTATGTACCTATAGGTATATACATATATGTACTGTATTATTGTGGCTACTAAATAGAATGGTTCACATATGCAACTAGGCTGCCTAGCTACAGCTATTACATAATGTGTTAAGGGCTGTATGGCCTCCCTGGGCAATGGGAACTTAGAGTATAGTATATTCAATTAATAGCATGTGTAATAAGAGCTTGTGAAATATTCATTTCCAGTAGTTACTGGTTTTATCCACATGTTTCATGTTGCGGCTTTATTGTTGTTATTAGGAAGAGGTCAAGAAGTTCAAATTATTTCAACTACTATTGATGTGTGTTCATTGGTGAACATTAGTCTTTTCATTTATGAAAAAATCCCTACATGAAATTCATTTCTGTCACGTCCATTGATACTCTGTAATAAGATTGTGTTTTGTTTTAATTTGACTACCTCATAATGAACCCTGTCATTATTAAGATAATAAATGTGATTACTAGGCATGACTGGTCAGGTAAGGGTTCACCTAGGGACACATCAATAGTTCTAGAAGCTTCTTTGGGAGGCATCATGTACGTAGGTATATATGCCTTGTTGTTCCAACTGTGTATTTGTTTACACTGGAGGAAATACATATCACAAGATTCTCCTTCTATGTACAGGTTACCATGGTGATGATGTCATTGTTATACATTTCCTGCTATGATGTCATCAGTACTTCCCACGTATCTAGCAGAGGATATAAAAGGAACAGGCACTAAAGTCAGACAGTAAAGCATTACTAATCCGTTTACAAAATGTCTACTGAAGTAGCACCTTTAATCAATTTCTCAAGAAGTGGTCGCCGGGCCTCAGATATCCTCAGTGACACCTTGAGGACCTTTGCTGCTAGAGCAGAGAAGAAGAGAAGAAGCAAGAAGAGAGTCAGGTTTGCTCCCAATGTTATTCTTCAGCAAGTTGTGTCAGATGGGAACCTGGAGGAGCTGATGGACTTGAGGGAGAAGCACGGAAGTGACATTCTCAACAGTTCTGACACTCACGGTACTCCTCTCATAGTCAGAGCAGTGGTGGAAGATCAGTTTAAGATTCTCAAGTACTTTGTCAGCCAGGGAGCTAATCTTCAGCTAGCTGATGAAGAAGGATGGACAGCTCTACATCATGCTGCTGATGTCAATGATCTCAAGATGGTTGCACTTTTGCTGAATGAAGACACCAGACTGACTAATATCAAGAACTTTGAAGGTCTCAGACCAATCGATTTGGCTCTAACACCTGAAATGATTTCCATTTTGATGTATGCCAATCTTCTCAGCTTCAACATGGAACTTAAGGAGCTTCAAGTGTCCCAAAAGCCCACTGATTCCAGTCCAAGGAGCATGTCTTGTCAGTTTACCAGCTGTGACTCTGAGGAGGAATGTGAAATTATTGTAACAATTGCCTCACATAAGGGTAGAAAGCTAATTCTTGATCAAATCAAAAGGATTGAGGAACAAAAAGGAGTCAATCTACTGCATCTTGCTGCAGAGAAGAGCTTTGTGCGTTTAGCTTGGCTGCTCCTTCAAAATAAGCTGAAAGGTGTCAATGAAATAGACAGCACAAATTCAACACCTCTCCATGTTGCTGCGTCACAAATGAATGTTGAGGTGATCGTCTTACTGAAAGACTTTGAAGCTTCATTAAAGGCTGTGAATGCAAGAGGATTCTTACCCGAACAATGTACTAATGACACATTCACTTTAAATGTTTTGCGATTCAGTGAACAATAAGTAATTCTTAACTTGCCGTTACTTTTTTAAAATAATGTATTTTGTTCCTGATTAAATTATTGTCTCGTAATCGAATACTTGATCGATGATGATATTTTCATAATAACACTTGTGGTTAATGAATTAGGATTAGAAAATAAATGGCATCTAGTTTTACGAGTGCATGATTCGTGACGTATGATAGCTTAGATAGTCGAAGCCATTATTTTGCAAAACGTCTTTACTTCCCAGCAAGCTATTTAGCTTCAAGAAGCAAGTGTTTTTCTTTATTTGAATGACTATCAGGTAAGCGCTCCACGAATCATCATCATCAATGCTACTTATCCTATTAGCTCCATCGATGGGTTATGTATTCAGAAACAGCTCCATCATCGGATATTGTGACACGTAAGGATTTGAGATCTGTAGCTTACGCGAAAATGAACGACTTTAGTATATTACGAGTTGTTATGATCGATGCGTCTAGCGATATATTATCGTACGTTACTTAACTTAATAAGGAGCTGAACTCATGCGTAGGATCATGTGGCGACATACTCCCTTTGGTTGCTACTAAGGTTTACTTGCGTGTGTATCTCGCGAACCTCCTCTGCTAGATAGTCTTGTCTTTTAAATGAGTTACTAGGCGCCAGCATACGGCCGAGTATTATAGTAGAAGTGTCCCTTTTCTGGACCAATAATTGCGTAATTAAAGGGCCTGATTTGGATTGGAGTTGTCGACAATTAAAATAATATAAATAATTTTTTTGAAGTTTTCTTTTTACAACACACACAAATTGCAGTTTTAGTTAAAGATGGTGATAGAGAACGTTTATAGTGAATGTGTCATTAGTACATTGTTCTGGTAAGAATCCTCTTGCATTCACAGCCTTTAATGAAGCTTCAAAGTCTTTCAGTAAGACAATCACCTCAACATTCATTTGTGACGCAGCAACATGGAGAGGTGTTGAATTTGTGCTGTCTAATTCATTGACACCTTTCAGCTTATTTTGAAGGAGCAGCCAAGCTAAACGCACAAAGCTCTTCTCTGCAGCAAGATGCAGTAGATTGACTCCTTTTTGTTCCTCAATCCTTTTGATTGCAGCTAGAATGCTCTTCCTTCCTCTGTGGCAGACGATCCACTGAATCAGTGAGCTCTCGGAGCTGCTTTGGCAACTGCTGAAATGTTTTCCTTTGGACAATTTGGTCTCGTCCTTGAGCGAGCTCTGGTAGCTTTGCAGTTCAAGGTTGAAGCTTTGAAGGTTTGCATAGGTTAAATAGTTTATCATTTCTGGTGTTAGAGCCAAATCAATTGGTCTGAGGCCTCCAAAGTTCTTGATATTAGTCAGTCTTGTGTCTTCATTCAGCAAAAGTGCAACCATCTTGAGATCATTGACATCAGCAGCATGATGTAGAGCTGTCCATCCTTCTTCATCAGCTAGCTGAAGATTAGCTCCCTGGCTGACAAAATACTTGAGAATCTTAAACTGATCTTCCACCACTGCTCTGACTATGAGAGGAGTACCGTGAGTGTCAGAACTGTTGAGAATGTCACTTCCATGCTTCTCCCTCAAATCCATCAGCTCCTCCAGGTTCCCATCTGACACAACTTGCTGAAGAATAACATTGGGAGCAAACCTGACTCTCTTCTTGCTTCTTCTCTTCTTCTCTGCTCTAGCAGCAAAGGTCCTCAAGGTGTCACTGAGGATATCTGAGGCCCGGCGACCATTAGGAATACGATTGAGTTGTAATGGAAAGCTTTGCTCTGAAATCATCTCGTCTTCCCCAATATTTACTTGCTGTTTGCGAATCCAGACTGTAGAAGTATTCTTATATAGTAGACTACGATCTAGCATATTGACGTCATTAAACTCCAGACTGAGGGAGTAGGTTCTTCAGTGGGAGTTACGGGAGCATATTATTATTATAGCTACTTTGTAGTTGAACAATTGTTGTTTAAGTGTTTTTATGAAGACATTTTATTGGATTTGAATGGAGTGGTTAGCTTCTTAAGATGAAAATTAGAATCTGTTTAATTGTATTATCTGCATTTGATGTGTAATACATTGAATGATCAGGTAACTATAAGTGTCTTTGAAGTGTCATCACTTTCCAAGTTTATAGATAACTTTTTATTCATTTCCACACTAACCACATCCTTCACATTCCAAACATTCCAAAGAATGCCACATTTTGGTTTGTGGAATTTCAAAGGTATGAGAAAAACAATCACTCACTCAAGAAAACACTAAAAGTATTTTTATTTAAAAGCTGCCTACACTTGATAGGGATGTGCAGAAGCAGTTGTTTACAGAGCTTCATACACAATTGTGTAACTTTGTATTGATATATATATATGTAGAACAACATTGTATTTATATTGTACCTATGTGTAGGAAAGTGTAAAAATGGGTTTGCTGTCAATTGGGGAGCCGCTGACGTGGGAGGAGACGAAGAAGTGGGCAGACCATGTCAGAAGAGTTGGAATTAAACAATTTATTAATCATTATAAACGATTGAAAGATCGCAAAAATGATGAATTAAAGTTTGGAGATGAAGTAAGTTATTAATAGAGCACTATCCTATAGCGGTGGTATTAATAGATTGTGTACGCATATGTATACTGTATGCATTAAACACATTTTGTATTTACTCTCATAAGATTTATTAGAGCTGCTAGATCTTACAAATGTCACTCTTTAAATGATTGCCTCACAGAATGATTTTTCATCAAACTACATTTACATAGTACGTTGTATGTATATACGTAAGAGCAAGTTCCTGCAAAGTATTATACTCTGACATATTGTGGTATAAGCAGTAACATTTTATCATGCGAAACATTTTCTGTACTTATTCAAGTTCAGTTTGGATAGTGAGGTCAATGGGTGAGTTTTGTCCTTACTGCATACATGTTCTAGAATAGCAACGAGTGGGTGTTTCATAACTCAATATACTGACAGGAGAAGAAGGATTGCTGAGCTAAAACAACAACATTCCTCCCTTTGTCAAGTTATTTTTACAAAGTTCATCTCTTAACAAGTGGAAGTACTCTGTGGTTGCTAGGTTACAACATTTCTGATTAAATTCTTTGTTCTTAATCTTCCTTAAGGCATTCTTGTTACACTAAGGCATTCTTGTTACACTAAGGCATTCTTGTTACAATAAGGCATTCCAGTTTGTTGAAGAATGTAGGCACCAGAAATTGTGTTTTAGTCTAGTTAAATGTAGAGTACATGTACTATACAATATGGCACTATATATGTACGTATACATACAATACGGCACTATATACAATATGATTATCTATGGTGCGTGTCTGCTTATAGATTGAGTACACTTTGGTTAAACTTGATCGCAAGTTGGAGGTTGCAAAACTTAGTCTTTGTGGTCCGGACATTCTTGACGAACTTCAGAAACCAGAAAAAGATAATCCGGAGTAAGTTTAACCAGTTTAAGACATCACTTCATCCAGTGGCCTGCCTGAATACTTTTAATGCTAGGTAGCTAGGTAACGTTGAATGATTATATTTTTAAGTGACTAGTAGTAAATATTTTGCTGCAGAGATAGAATTACTAGAAGACCCAGCTCTCTGACCCAGACACCATTAATTTGATATGTTATTTGAGGCTTATTGAGCATGATACGTTGTTTGTATTCAGCTGATAAGTTGTTACAGATTGGTGTGCGAATGTTTTGGCTATAGGGATCACAGTACCAAGTGGAGACCAGAGTACGCCAGCTACATGATTGAGGGTGAGCAATTCACAACATTTACTTTACCAACTTTTTTTATGAAGTATCTTGTGGAAGTGAGTATCTTGAGTGACTTGAGACAGTCATTTGCAAACGTCTGCAAATCTCTTCTTAAATATGAGTTGGCTGTTGTTATCACTGTTCTGTAGAGTGCTATCGCATTTCAATAGATACATTAGTTTTGAATAACTCCTAATTGTGGTATTCTTATCTGAATCTGTTTACTGTTGATAGTGTGAAATTTTATCCAAAAATTCAGCTAATATGTTTCTGGCAAATAAATTTAATTTTTTGGCACGCTTTGAATTGCAAAGTATTACTATATATAGTAACTTTAGGCTTGAACACTCAATCATCCCCCACCCCGCCCCACAGGGGATACCTGGTGTTTGGCTATTCAGCATTAACTGATGTCGTTTCATTGAACCATAACACAGTGTAGGAAGCGGGCCACTGATCCAAGATACACTTAGCTTTGTTATGAAGCCAAACAGTGTTGCTAATACTTGAAATGCAGTTTGTTGATGATGGGCAATGAGTTAGTGAAACAAATTGAACACAAGTTTGTGTTTAGCAAAGCCTTGCTAGGAATGGTGAACCTTGAGCTTAGCGGGTCACTGGGCAACCTCTCCTCATCTGTCTCCCTTTCATTCCATTTGGATAGCTTAGTGGTAAAGGCCATCGGGGAGACCATCCTCCAGCTGTGTACTCCTCCCTTTCTGTCCTTTCCATTTGTGAATAATGGTTTTGAACAAACTGTTCACTATTTTGATTATAGTTAGTAGTTTAGGTTGAAAGTTCAAAGTGTAAAGGTGTTTTCATTAGGTACTCCTGGAGCACAGCCCTATGGCTTCTGTGCAGCCTACTTTAATGCGGTTGAGGCCAACATGAAGTTACGGTAAGTTATTATTTAGCAATCAAGATTAGATACCCTAGTCACATGCTAGTCACATGCTTGTTTCCTAGGAGACAACAATTGCTGCACATTTTGAAAGACACAGATGTTTTCCCATTGGCCATCAGTGGGTTCCCTCGTCTTGGTTGCCATGGTTTCCTTGACCCACCCCATGATCCTACCCCTGAAAGTGGTGCCTCCAGATCTCTGTTCTTCCCTGATGAGGCCATTTGGGCAGGTCACCCGAGATTCAGGTTTGCTACTGGGAGGTGATATCCTCTGCAGTGTGATCTAGTTTGTGTCTGTGTCCCTGTAGAACACTGACCAGGAACATTAGAGAGAGAAGAGGATCAAAGGTGGCAATCAATATTCCAAGTATGTTGCCCCTAGTAACCACATCCTCTCCAGACATGAATGTCTCTAATAGAATAAGGATTCTTTCTATCTGTGTCAAACTTATCTTGTCGCTGTTTCATCTTTTCAACATCTAAAGACACACGGTTTAGTAAATCTTGTCAGATGTTATACAAAAGATTTACTAAACTGCGTCCTAGATGCTCATCGAAAGATGAAACAGCCAAAAGATGTGAATGTCTCTCTATATGACAGTCTTCAAAGATGAAGCCACCCCCAGACCTTTCGTAGAGGATTTCCCTAATGACAAAGATGGGGGAGGGTCCAGGGATGCACTTCCAGATCACATCTACATGGACTGCATGGGTTTTGGAATGGGATGTTGCTGTTTGCAGGTGAGTATCACTGACCATGTGACTGTATAGGGGTCTGTAGAAGTGGCTGTTAACTCAACTGGCCTTTAGTTTTTCCATTCTTGTATGGTTGCTAGGTTACCTTTCAAGCATGTGATGTTGAAGAGGCTCGACTCCTTTATGATCAGCTGGCTGTCATAGGCCCTGTTGTGGTAGGTAGAGTAATGGAAACATTGTGCTTCCGGGCCCACACATGGATTTTATTCTTCTCCTTCTCTCCTCCTCTCTCTTCCTTTTCACTCCTCTCTCTCCCTCCCCTTTCTCCCTTTGCTTCCCCTCCCTCTTCTCCCGCTCTCCCTCTTCTCCCTCCCTCTTCTCTCCCTCTCTCCCTCTTCTCCTCTTCTCCCTCTCTCCCTCTCTCCCTCCCTCCCTCTCTCCCTCTTCTCTCCCTCTCTCTCTCTTTCCCTCTCTCCCTCTTCTCCTCTTCTCCCTCTCTCCCTCTCTCCCTCTCTCCCTCTCTCCCTCTTCTCCTCTTCTCCCTCTCTCCCTCTTTCCCTCTCTCCCTCTCTCCCTCTTCTCCTCTTCTCCCTCTCTCCCTCTTCTCCTCTTCTCCCTCTCTCCCTCTCTCCCTCTCTCCCTCTTCTCCTCTTCTCCCTCTCTCCCTCTTCTCCTCTTCTCCCTCCCTCCTTCTCTCCCTCTTCTCCTCTTCTCCCTCTCTCCCTCTTCTCCTCTTCTCCCTCTCTCCCTCTCTCCCTCTTCTCCTCTTCTCCCTCTCTCTCTTGTCTTTCCTAACTTGTTTGTAGTTGGCCCTGTCTGCTGCCACTCCGATCTTCAGGGGCTACCTTGCTGACTGGGACTGCAGGTGGAGGGTGATTGAGGGGTCAGTAGATGACCGTACTGAGGAAGAAAGAGGACTAAAGGTGAGTCTTTAACTGATGGCTGCCATGTGGTTTACACTTGTACATTTGGACAGCCGCTGGAGAACGATCACTTTGTGATTCCAAAGTCACGTTACAGTCCCGTCTCGTACTACCTTACGACGGATGTATACAACGATGTAGACCACCCAAGGGACATGGACATGTACAAACTAATGAGAGATTCTGGTAGGTCTGAGAGATTCTGGTAGGTCTGAGAGATTCTGGTAGGTCTGAGAGATTCTGGTAGGTCTGAGAGATTCTGGTAGGTCTGAGAGATTCTGGTAGGTCTGGTAGGTCTGGTAGGTTCTCTTACAACGTTTTACACATTGATTCCTTTCCTTCTCCTCCTGTGATAATTTTGGAAGATCTCTCTCTCTTCACTAGGTATTGACCACCTTCTGGCACAGCACATGGCACATCTCTTCATCAGAGATCCCATCTCTCTCTTCAGAGAGAAATTGGACCAGGATCTGGAGAAGGAGACAGACCACTTTGAGGTACCACACTGTGTGCTGGACAGCAACTACTAGCACAGTGTTGAACCGTGTCTAATTTCATTCTAGAACATTCAGTCTACCAACTGGCAGAGCATGCGATTCAAGCCTCCTCCTCCAGACTCTTCCATTGGCTGGCGGGTTGAGTTCAGACCTACGGAGGTGTGATGTCATTTTAGAGGTTGTGTAGAGCACATGGTATTCCTAATTTAACTTTGCAGATCCAATTGACTGACTTTGAAAATGCTGCATTTGCTGTATTTGTTGTTTTGCTTACACGAACAATTCTGAGTTTTGGCTTAAACTTTCTGATTCCCATTTCAAAGGTATTTTAATTGGATTCACTACTGTGCTGATATTACCGATAGTAATTATAATATACGTACCTGTTCAAGGTGGCAGAGAACATGGTCACAGCTCAAAAAAGGGACGCAGCTCAGTCGGAGCAGTTTTACTTTCGTCAGTGTGTGGCACCTTTAGATGAGGAGGAAGCGGAGAAGTGTTCCTGTGAAGAGGATGACTTCAAGTTAATGTCGGCTGATGAGATCATTAATGGAAACTCTAAAGTGAGCGCAATGTACCACATATCTCAACTGCAGCCACACACCTCTACCACGCGCCCACATTCCCAAGCACCCATCCACCTTATATACTTGTGCCACACCCACTTATCCTGTCACACCCACCATTCCTAACTCTGCTGATTGTCTATTACAGACTCACTGGGTCAAAGTATAGTAGGTAGTTGTAGCATGTCGTTTGCTGTACCATCCTGCAGGATGGATTCCCAGGACTGATACCTCTGATAAGGATGTACCTTAATAGCATCAATATTGATGTGGACACTCGCTGTACAATCAGGCAATATCTCTCACTGATATCCAAGAGAGCTTCCGGTATGTTCCACCCTTCCACATAAGACCTCTGGCAGAGCCTTCTTTGTCCTTTAGGTGATCTGATGACCACTGCCACCTGGATGAGGAGGTTCATTTCTGAACATCCTCACTATAAGAAGGACTCTGTGATTTCAGAGAAGATTAATTATGACCTGATGAACAAGATTGAGAAGATTTCTTCCGGAGTGGAAGCATGTGCTGAATTAACAGGAAAATTACTTTCTAAAGCAAAGAGTGACTTGGCTGAAACACCAAGACGCTCACTTGAAAAACAAGCAGATAATTAAATATTCGTAACTATATATATCCAGCATTAGTCCATTTCATTTAATTTACTTTTCACTGTTTCTTTCAGTATCTTGTATAAAATCATCAACTGCAATTACAAGGAAAATCAAAACCAAAATTAATTCTTTCTCCATTGGACCAGAAATGTTGTTGAAACTTAAATAATTATATTTCCCCAAAAAACATATACATCACTTTTATGTTTCTGTGTTTGGGCATATACACCATCAGTTATCCAAGTGCACCCAAACACACAAGTGACGTGTGTGGTTCAGTATGCCGCTCTGACTAATATACTAATTTAATTTACCAGAGTATACTGAATGCTTATATATCAAGCCATCATTATTATTAATGGGGATTGTATATGAATAAACAATTGCACAGTGATCATTTTTGACACTTCTGAAATGTATATACAAATTATTTTATAAAAGGAAAAAATGTTCAAACAAACAATAAGATTGGTAATGTAGTTTAACGAGTTCGGTATAAGCAGCAAATGAAGAGAATCATTCATTATACTTGTTATGCAAAAATTTACGAGAGTATACTGAATGCTTATATACATGTACATCAATTTTATGTATTCATCATTTATAACGATAGTACAATGATTTCACAATTATTCTGAAATATACAAAATATTAAGAAAAAACTGTTCAAACAATAGTTCTTAAATTCTTCATGGTTGTGAAGAGGCCATGCATGTCATGTTCTAGCTTTGTTTCTTCTCTTTTGAGTGGTTACTGGATTGTTGCTTCAGTACTTCTTTTTGCATCACTTTACTGACTGTAAAGGTGACCCCAGGGCACACCACGTGGAGGTAGAAGTACTTCGTGCCCCAAAAGGCCTCCGGTTTCTCAACTCTGTTTGACACTTCCACTACTTGCGTCGTAAGAGAAGCTGCTCGGGAACGGTCCGGCGTACCTGACCGACCTGTGACCAGTTACTAGTCCTGCTCTGCCTCACGCTACGGACAGAACAAGCCCGACCCTGGCGGACCACAAACTCCCACCAATGAGAATCATCATGTGCACACAACGCAGCTTGAGAGCACTGTACACAGACTTTAGCTCATTGGGATCGGCCAGGTTGCTTTAGAGTAGGGACCCATCGATGAACTATAAGAAAAGAATTAGAGAATACATAATTAACAGCGGACATAAACATTGAGCACATGAGCATGTAAAATTCCAATTGTAACTGCATGCAAAGTCTTCCAAACCAACCTGATGCGGCAGCCTACAATAGCTTCCTGACCGACTACGTAGTGGCACTGGACCCACGCTCCTCCAGGTACGGGTCGTATAGCAAGAATCCGCAAGTGCCAATTTAACACACAAGCAGGATTAATAGTGAGATACATCTCCAGGCACTAACCCATAGGTAGAGAGACCACCCCACTATACGAACACCGATGACCCTTTGTCGCATGGTACCATGGTTGTGCTCCTACCACGGTTTTCGCATCGATCCACACCAAAGTAGACCTCCAGAGTTGATAGCCCGGAGGCCAAAGACTGGAAATTTCCTCGACTATTTATTAGAAATTGTCGGCGGGAAACTTGGTGAACTTGGCGGAAAATCGTGGAATTGAAATTTTGCTTATTGTTTTCGAGGTCCTATTCAAGAACAATAGACAACATGCAGAACATGACCCAGCCTATTCAGCAAGTTGTTATTGTTACTGAGTAAACATGCATGGCTATTCAGCTAAGCAAATCACTGCATGTAGATACATAATATCTCTTTGAACTTTTTATTCATTTAGCGTAAATCAATTTTTAAACACATGCACAACTCTTGCGAGCACATGAATATGTCATTGACTTGCAAATCTTTTGATTATAGCATGTACAACACAGGACGTTGAGAATCAATGATACAGATGTAGTTAGCAAGAATTGCAGGTTCCTAAATTATCATAAACAATGAAGAGCATTGAGCAATAAAGAATATGTAACTAAATCCTTGTGCCATAAAATTTTGTACCTTTTCAGTTCTGTATGACGGCTTACATGCAGACTCGCGAGGTATAAATGCACTTCAAAATAATATTACTTATAAAGTCATTGGCTTATGATATTATATTGCTCAATCAATTTGTGAATCCAAAATGGCCGTTGCTTCAGAAGGTCTAAAATTGCTAGTTTAAGTAACGTATGCCCTGATTCACTAATTGGTAGGTCGTCTTGTTTAGGGAATCAGACAAACTTTATATATCTATAACTTCTTTAAATGATGTGTTAATTTAACAGTCATTTCAACAAGTCTAATGGTTTTCCTTTAAGTTACATTGTTTTGATTACCATATTATTTACTCGTGTTAGAATGCTTATTTGTGTGTTCAAAATCTAATTTGAACTCGAAGTACAATTTACAGTACATAACTAACATTTATTGTGCAGCCTTTACTTTATTTGTTATATATTAATTCATTACAGAATTGTCATAGAAACCAAATGTTAGTTACCTAGCAACAAGTTCAATTTAGAATAAGAAGGACTGAGTGGTAGGGGGTCATTATTGGCTTGCCCCATTCAGGTGGGAAAAGATAGTGAGGAAAGATATTACAAATGTAATCTGGAATCAGCAGT
This sequence comes from Chondrosia reniformis, assembly GCA_947172415.1. Taxonomy (NCBI): domain Eukaryota; kingdom Metazoa; phylum Porifera; class Demospongiae; order Chondrillida; family Chondrillidae; genus Chondrosia; species Chondrosia reniformis. The sequence goes on along the minus strand of OX359195.1, from coordinate 8,255,247 downwards.
GAATATAGCAACTGTAGAGGTCCTGGACTATGTTTGTCCATTATGTAAGTTTGTAGATTGATTAAAATGGCAGCCATCAGTTGAAGATGTTGTAAGGTGAATACGAAATTTTATTATAACATTTCTCAGATTGATTCATTTCCTTCTACTTGTCTCACACTCGCAACTTAAATTTGCCTTTTTAGTGAAACCTACTGTAAACGTTGACAACATTTATTTTGGACTATTACAGTGTTTCCATCACTGACAGCAATCAATTTAGAATATTGGATGGGTGGGCAGTGATGGTTTGATCGAGAAGATGATGTAATAATATGTTACATATAGCTCTGCTTTTGAGTGTGAGTTTTGGTAACTAACACTAAATATATACAGTTAATTTGTATGTAATGTAGAAGCCTTATAAAAAGTAATTAGACTTTGTACTAAATTGAACACATGTAATTTAGGTCTAGTATCATTTGAATTTCTATATATATACATTATGTGCATATTGTGTGTATGACAAGTCCTACCTAGCGGGTGGAATTCCCAAACTTTTGTTACCTCCTAGGTTAACTTTAATTACTATGGCAATGTTGTTTTTTACTTGTAAGGCAGATGGATTATTGATGGTCATAGTTCAGATTATATATTATCCAGCAAGTCAGAATCATTTGATTTCTTCTTGGAATGTCCATACCAGTCCATTCAGGTTGCTTTTAGCAATATTCATTCCTATAGGCAAAAACTATATATAAGCTTTTGGAATTACAGAGTTTGCAATTGTTTTATCATAATCTTCTTGTCTTTAATTATTGTATAATACATTTTTCAAAGCTTTAATTATTGGAGTGATTTGCATGCATGGTTGAATAATATGGGAATCTTGTAAGATCTTGGCAAGTTTGTGTATATTATTATTATTATTATTATTATTATTATTATTATTATTATTATTATTAGAGTGCCCATTATATTGTCCAGTGCCCATATATTTTCTATTCAAATTGGCAATCTTTTAGCATAACAATAGTGTTCTATTTACAGGTCAAGTACGTATGTGCGACCAATTTGTAAGTACTATTTGCTATGTGTAACAATGAAGATAATAATGTTTAAACACTTAAGCAGTTGCCTAATTTGACAAAAACTAGGCCAAATATTGTAAATCTTACTGTTCTACTCACCTTTGAGGTTTACATGTTCACTTTCAATTTGATAGGTATTAAAAACTTCAAAGTTTTACTTTTTGAATTCATTTATTTAACTTATGCAATGGCCTTAAACATCTTCTCAGTTTTGTGTGTCTGTACATATGCATGTTAACCATAAGAATTGACTTCAGGAGGAAGTGACTCTTCATGTGTGTATGTGTTGCTGCTAAGCTTAATGATTTGTTCATAGTACAAGGGTTCATGTAGCCTATTGACAAATTCCTCTCAATGGATGTTAATTTATATCTGTAGAGTATTTCAAAACAATATACTCACTATTGCCATGGTAACAACCTACGTATTACCAAATTAAGAATGGTACCAAAACCAATATAGATGTAGCAATAGCAATATGTAATGTGTTTGAATGATTATCTAAAGTTTGATGATGAATTAAGTGTTGATATATAATGTACAATCAGTTGATTTGTGTTTGGTCTAGCCATGGTCATTTAATCAATTTGCCTTTTATGCTTGTACACTGTCTCCTGTTCACTTTGCTATCTTTGCATGTAGACATTGTCCATGCCTCTATTAACAATGTATGGTGAGATAGAGGGCAAATTTTATTTCAGCAAACTTTCTAAAACGTTTAGGATACACATTATGGGTGTCTGTGAGTGCTGACACATCTCTCCACCAAGTCTCACTATCACACTTTAATATTTTTCTTCATATTTGCTCATTAGATAGAGTATACATTTAAGGATGTCTCGATCTATGGCATCAGCTGATTAGGAGGCAACTGCTTCGATCAGAGTGCAAGTGCTACCAACCACAATGAAAACTGCTGCCATCATAATGATAAACAGGCAGGCCCACTGTGCTTCTGTCTTTAAATTCTTTTAAAGAAGCAAATTTTAAAAGAAATTATGCACTTGTCATTGTCACTCTTATCTCACTTGAAGAGAGTATTTGCTATAGCAAAGTGGAAATGTTTTTTTTTTTCCGGTGGGGAATTACCCTTCTCTGACTCTGTGCAGGGGGGACGTACATTCTTAGGTGTAGTTTGAATATTATATTTTATTTTATCTACGTATCTATTTTAGCTGATTAAGATTCAACTTGGCAATGAACCTCTACGACACATACGTAATCTATTTTATTCTATCATTATTTCACCATATCGCTCACTGCATGGTTGTAAATGTTAATTTTATGTTGATATTGTATTTTATTCTCAATGTTTAGTTTTCCATCTCTAGATCTCTTATTTATTATGCAATGTAAATAAATAATTAATGTTTTAATCATTTATTAAAATATTAACTTAAAAATTGTAATCAGTTATTAATTTGCATTGACTTTTTAACAAAACTTTAACATGATTCAAAAGATGGTGACACTTGATGCTGTGAGAACAAAATGACAAAAGTGCAGATTATAAAAATCTTATTTATAGGAGGTTACAATCTGAGTGCTGAAATAAAAACAGTCATCGCTACTGTCTCCTCTGTCTTGGGTCAGCTCCGTGCCAAGCTGGTTCTGAGAACTGGCTTGAGGTAGTCTGATTAGGAGTGCTGGTTGGGCTGGGAGTGTCTCCTTTGCCAGCTTTTAGGACTGAAGGAGACTGCTTAGTGTCTGAAGGGTGACTTCCTAATATGGTTTGGGCCAGTATTGGCAGTTTGGATAAAAGGTTTTGGAGCTGGCTGTTGGAGACTGCAGATTGTGATGATGGTTCGGCAGCTGTTGAGTGCCATGATGATGTCACTGAAGAGGATGATGGTTGTGTTTGTGTGGAGGAAGGAGGTATGAGAGCAGGAGATGCTGCAGCAGTTGAAATAGGCTTCAAGGTTGAAGTAATCAGAGAAGACAAGAGATTGAAAGCTCCAGATGTAGTCTGTGTTGAGACGCTATCCGGTTGGCTTGGTTGAGTGACTGGGTTCTGAGGAGCTTCCACCTCTGTTTGGTCAATGTTTGAGGAGGAAGGAGAGTACGGCTCATTCTCATGGGTCAAGTCATTCTCCAGGCAGCCTTTCTGTTCCTCTTCCTCCAAAGGAGCACTTGGAGAATAGGCAGATTCATCATTAACATCCATGGGGGTGGGACTATTGGTATCCATGGCAACATCCTCAGCATAGCTGCTTGAAGGTGACAGACTTGAGTCAGTAAGTGCTTCCTCTTTGCCCAGCTGTATGGGAGCCTGTTCTAGAGGGCTGCCCTCATCATCATTCTTTGGATCATCAAATGGACTCTCATCTTGGTTGTGTGGTGTGTCAGGTTTCTCCTCTGGTTCAGATTTCCCTTCTACACTCCCGTACATTTTAATTGTTGGGGTTATACCCTTTCCTTCTGATTCAGTTCTGGTTACTGCTGTATCAGCATTTTTGGCGTTTGGTAAGAGTAAAACCCCTTCTCCAGGAAGGGGCGGAGTTGTTTTGCCAAAGCCAACCTCAACTCGCAAGTCACTACACTGCTTGTCCTCCACTTTAGCTGACAAAGATTCTTTTTCTTTATTTGATTCTCGTCTGTGGTGACCATGTTTGTGGGTGTGTCTAACAGGTGGGTGTGGCTGATGGCTTCGTGTGGTGGACCGCACTATCACACCCAACAACAGATCCTCGTGTTGCTGGCCAAGTCCTATAAATAGAAACACAACTGAAACTACACCAAATTCTTCTAGATGGACATCTTACCTGGTCCTCCGATGTCCTGTAGTGGTCTGGGGAGTTCCTCACCAGTGAGAACTGGTACGAGGTAGAGATCCTTTAATCTAGACTTGTGAACATCTACCACTCCAATTCTCTGCCGCCCTACAAGGTAGTCCAACAGTGACATGTAGGCGCTGCGCTCCTCGTTCAGCCACTCAAAGCAGAGGACACTAACAGACTAGGGAGCACAAACTCGTACATAAATATTGCAATATCAGAGCCATATACGTACTTCGTACATAGATTAAATTCTTACTATTCACCAACTCAAAGCATAAGCTATCTCCTCTATCTGTCATCTTTACCTTATTCTGAGCCAATTTGATTTTCTCCAGATAGGGCCAAACCTCCTTAAATCCAATCCTTCCTACCACATTCAGTGTTGAAGGGAGCATCTACATATATACATACATTCAGTCATACAATGATAGAATATGCCACCTTCATCCACACACGTATGCTAACAGAGGAACAATACGGATGTACACAACACAAATGGGATTGCCTACCTCTTCAAGATCTTGGCAGTGACCTGCAACATGTCTGGCGCAAGCATTAAAGTTGGCAAGGCCGGGCTGGTGAACTTGTCCCGACCAGACAGGAGCACACATCTGAACAGGAGTCAGGGAGACTAGCTTGTCGGCTGTCAGCTCTCCCAAGGCAACCTGCTTGATGAGGTAATCAGTAGACTTCTCCTTGAAGTGACTAAGGATGTGCCTGTAGAGCTGCTTGTATTCCATGTCAGCTCCATTGCACTTCTGGTACAGGCTCAGTTCTATGCTGTTGGCAAGGTCCTCAATGGACAGACTATCGAGGTTCATCAGTTCTCGAATGTCCTTTCGTCTGTAAATGTATGTACATAGAAAAGGATCACTAAGACAGTTGTATAAAGGTAGTGTACAGGTGACCTTTGACCTTTGGGAAGGTACGAGAGATCCTTACCTATCCTTTATGATGATAGCCAGTGATTTTCTTGCCATATTTCTCAAGTCAGCCTGTTTTGTTGACCTTGGGGGAGGGGGTGGGGGAGAGTTGTCTGTCACAAGAGGTGTTGTCTGTTTGTTAGCAGCAACAGTCGGAGATCTGTAGCAATTCCAGAGGAGCCAGTCAGAAGCGTGCATCAAAAAGTATTCAAATAACTTACAAAGCTTCATAATCATCTCCTAATTCTAATGACTCAGGTGGTGTCAATCTCTCATTAGTTGGAGAAAGCTCTAGAGACCTAATATAGCGAGAAGAGGAGGTTACAGATACAGATGTGGGCGTGGCATATGTAGTTGGGCGTGGCATATGTAGTTGGGTGTGGCATATGTAGTTGGGCGTGGCATATGTAGTTGGGTGTGGCAGGTGCTTGGCTAGCAACTTACTGTTCCTCGGAGTCCTGTGTTACAGTATCAGTGGAAAGGGATTGTTGAGCGGACACTGCTCGTACAACTTTGCCTTGACAGATATCACAGTTAGCGTCAAAGAGGTGCTTGCCGTGTTCAGCTGTAGTGTTATCTTGTCCCGGTAACTCGGCAACAGGAACATGCTTTGGCTGTTCTACCTCTGCAGTGTTGGTCTCTGTAAATTCAGATTCGATCTCTTCTTCTCCCTTTTTAGTGATCTTGCGGATTGCACTGTTGGCCTTGTTCAGCTCCTTCTCCCTCTCCTGAATGGCCTCCAGGTTCTGCACCAACAGAGTAAAGGTTAAAGTATCAAAGTTCAAAGGTCAGCGCAGACAGTACCTTTTTCAGCTCCTGCTCTCTCTGTCTCTTCAGTTCCTCGGAGGCAAGCTCATCGTGGTTCATCTTGACAAGGTCACAGGGTGTAATCTCCTTGGCAACCACCTTACGAAACAGTGTGTTCCTCTCGTCTTTGAGATTAAACAGTAGAGTTCTGTAGCGTGCCTTGTACTTGGTGTTGACGTCCTGGTGGATGTTAAACAGCTGTTCCTCAATCTCCACACCAAGCTTCTCCAGCTCTGCAGTTTTCAACTTTGTGCAGTCCTCAGATTCTTGTACTCTGGAGGAGAACAAAGGGAAATCTAATTAATTGCCTGAGGAATGCATTAATTCATTATTTTTGCTATAACTTTAGCTATTTAGCAACTATGTATTTCTATATTTAATAAATTTAACACTTTTCACAGCAAAATAACCTTTTAAGGAGTGCCATGTATAAAGCCTTTTTGGCTTGAAGTCTAAGTTCTTTAGGGTTCTTTGCAGGCTTATTTGAAGCATCCTTCTTCTCCGACAGTTCCTTCTTATCTGATGGGGAAGGTGTACCCAAGTCCTGTTTGACCTTTGCCTTTTCGACCTTTTTCTCACCTTTGACCTCTGTACTCTCCTTCCGCTGCAACCTCTTAGGGTTGGGACCGCTGGGGAGGTGAACCATGTAAGATCTGTGAAGCCTTAGGAACGGGACCAAGTTAGTCCGACTAGTGGCATACATGATGACCTTCCCTGTCGCTGTGTCAATCACGTTGATTCCTCCGTGGAAGGACACACCGTACTCCAATAGAGTGTTGATGGCCTCGGCCGAGTAGCGCTGGATACACTCATCAGAACAGTACAATGTGGGAGGAAGGACCAGTTGGTTGCAACCCTTGGCAATGCAGGTCTTCATGGAGGATTTGCTTGGCAGTGAGTCTCCAACGAGAAAGCGGCGTCTGTCTTCAGCCAGTCTGTCCAACTTTGACTTGCGTTCTCCATTAAAGTCTTTAATTTTCTTACCAGACGGTTTTGATTCTGTTGAAGGTTTACGCTGCTCACTAGTTGAAGAATCTCGCTTCTTCTCCAAAGGTTTACCGTTTGAAGACTTTTTCGGAGACTTTTGGGACTCAGTTATCTGCGACAAGTCAATACAATACTATAATACTCAACTTCTCCCCCATATGGACATAATATAAACATTGGAGCACAAATCTATAGCCCTAGGCTCTTAAGAGAAAAGGTATCTATAGTCTTAGACTCTAAAAGTGGTATTTGTAGCCCTAGGCTCTTAAGGTGTTGCAGTCAGACCTTTTGGTTAACCAGCTTTTTAATTCTGTCCTGTCTCTGCTGGTCTCTAATCTCAACTCTCTTCTGCTTCTCCTCTCGTTCTTCCATCAATTTCTTCTTCTTCACATTTTCTAAGTATATGTATACATAGGTGTGTGGATATAAGAGGTGGGTCCAGTTAGGTGTGTGGATATAAGAGGTGGGTCCAGTTAGGTGTGTGGATATAAGAGGTGGGTCCAGTTAGGTGTGTGGATATAAGAGGTGGGTCCAGTTAGGTGTGTATATATAAGAGGTGGGTCCAGTTAGGTGTGTGGATATAAGAGGTGGGTCCAGTTAGGTATGTGGATATAAGAGGTGGGTCCAGTGAGGTGTGTGGATATAAGAGGTGGGTCCAGTTAGGTATGTGGATATAAGAGGTGGGTCCAGTTAGGTGTGTGGATATAAGAGGTGGGTCCAGTTAGGTGTGTGGATATAAGAGGTGGGTCCAGTTAGGTATGTGGATATAAGAGGTGGGTCCAGTGAGGTGTGTGGATATAAGAGGTGGGTCCAGTGAGGTGTGTGGATATAAGAGGTGGGTCCAGTGAGGTACCTAAACAATGAGGACAGACGTAGTCAATTCCTTGTTTTTCCATCCGCTTGCCCTCTGTGACAGTAATACCAACACAAGATCCATGAAACCAATCTTCACAATTATCACAGCAAATCATAAATCTACAAAATGGAAATTTACATTTTCATTTTTTAATGTTCTTTCAACTCAACTGGAACTGAGGACCAGAAGTGGCTGGCAAATGTAATTATTATATCAATAACTACTGACTCAACTACCGCAACTGTCAACACTAGTTACACGTTGATAGCAGTTGGTCGAAGAGCTTTCCTAATAAGGAAGTACACACGCTCTCACCTCCCGCCGTGTGGTTGTCTGCAGAGACAGTAAAGTGTGCTGTCATCCGAATCCTCTTCGCCCTCGGAACTATCGTCTTCTCCCTCGCCCTCAGAATTAGCTCCGCCAGGCGATTCCTTTCCAAACGAATCTTCTTCCTCATCCTCTTTAACCACTTTTCGTGGAACTTCTTCCAACGCTTTCGCGGGAGGTCTCTTTCTTACGAGATGGCGGTCTCTTAAACTATACTTTCGCGAAGCATTTTCATCTTTGGCTAAGGAATCCATTCCGGTCCTTTCCTCTGTTCCAATTCCGTCTCGTTCCATTTTCTCCAGGTCATCCCCTCCGTCTGCCTCCTTGCTGAGGAATTGTGGACGCTGCACAAGAACGTCCATTAATAAATTGGTGCTTTCCTTCTCTTCTTGACGAGTGAGGAAGTTCTCGTCCAACAAGTCGGCAGCTGGCGTTGGGTTTGCCAAAGGAAAAATTAAGTTGTTCTCCTCGTCGTCACTTCCTCCAAATATCTGATCCAGCTCCGGGTTCGCGGAGATCGGAAGATTGGCCATACTTTCCAGTAGACCAGGAGCGACAATACTTCACTGTACGTATTTGCAAAGTATGCTTTGGTAGCGTTCAGTAGCTCACGCGACTGACGTAAGATGTGAAAAATGGCGTCTGGGCGTGGTTACACTCAAATGATTAGTAGATCACCACATAAAATGAGAGAGTATTTGTGTGTGTTCGCTCAAGAGCATGTAGATTTCAGAATGCAGGTAACTTGATGTAGCAGCTAGTTCTGTTGATAGGTGCTTAGTATACGACTAGTATACTGAATAGACAGTGTAACATTGCTACCCACTAAACATGCAGGAATTGCTAGCTATCTGTGAGGGGCTGCGACATGAGATTCAGTATGAATCCAGCAGGTACTCTAGCAAGGTAAGATGTTACGTGTGGTTCTATTACTGCACTGGACAAGTTGTCAAATTATTGAAGTACTTTATGTAGCAGCTAGTTAATGTAGTCATCTTGTAATGTACTTTGTCTTTCATTCTGCTGATGAAATCTGTCTAGTCTCCATTTTTGGTGATCCGAATGTTATCAGATCAAGCTGTCAAAGAAGTGGCAAAGAGAAGTGTCCTTATTAGGCAAGGTCCAGTTGATAGCTGGTGCTACAGACAATGAGACTGTTCTTATTGTGACATTAGAGGATTTTACGAATTGTGGGCTGTCGGAACGTCTTACCAAGAACTTGAAGCATCATTTGGGGAAAGGAGAGAGGACCTTGTATGCAATGTTGTATTATTTATTATTTATTACATCTGTATACTTATTATTTCTAATGTATAGAATCAATACTTCAGTGAAGATGTTTCATTTCGTTTGAGAATGGATTGCTTTAATAAGAAATGTTCTTTAGCCAGGCAAAAAGCCATGCTTGAAGTAACTATCCACCAATCCATCCACCCACCCACCCATCCATCCATCCATCCATCCACCCATCCACCCATCCACCCATCCACCCATCCACCCATCCACCCATCTACCCATCCACCCATCCACCCATCCATCCATCCATCCATCCACCCATCCATCCATCCATCCACCCATCCATCCATCCATCCACCTATTTGCATGTAATTACTTGTAGAGAGTGGAGTTTCTGCCATTTAAGGGAAAAGTTAATTTGAAATCTCCAAATGTCAGTATACACTTACATGAGGATTATGGTCCATCTCCAAATGATGCTCCCCAGGACCCCTACATGATATATCTTGGTCGCCATGTGGCAGAGGGTCAGAGGCATCTCATGCAGGCATACGATGTTAGACACAGACATTTCATTGCTAATACTTCAATGGATGCTCAACTCTCCTTTATTATGGCAAACATGGCCATGGTATATCAATACATATAAATCACACTATCTTATATATGATCTATGTATTAATTGTTACTGGTGCACTGCTCACTGCCTGTCACATTTGTAGGTTAAGAGTGGAGATCTGGTTTGTGATCCATTTGTTGGGTCTGGTGAGTGTGCTGGCTGATGTAGCTATATATAGTAACATTGTATGACATAATATGCAGGAAGCATTCTGATTGGCTGTGCCTATTTTGGAGGGTTTGTAGTAGGTGCAGATATTAACAAAGTGTTACTTCATGGACGAGGGAGGCCATCTCGCTCTGGAACCAACCAAAAGTGGCGTGGTCCAGATGAGAGCATTCAGAGCAACCTAGTCCAGTATGGCCTACAGGAGAGGTACGTTGATGTGCTGGCCAGTGACATATCTACACTCTGTTGGCAGAGAAGGGAGTTGTTTGATGCCATCGTCACCGACCGTGAGTTGGTACAAATGTCATTTTGTAGTATTAATTGTTCAAAGGAAGTCCTGCCTGTTTTACAGCTCCATATGGAGTGAGGGAGGGAGCAAGGAAGTTGGGAAGGTCCAAACCAGCTGAAGAAACAGCTGGTGACAAAGATGGATCAGAGGCAAGGTTGGAGTGATGATACTTGATTGGTTCCACAACTGATGTCTGCTTGCTTCACCAGTGCACAGTACCCGCTGGTCCAGTCCTGTTCACTGTCTGGAGTGTACAAGGACCTTTTGGAGTTTGCTGCCAACTATCTAGTCCTTGGAGGTCGCCTTGTTTTTTGGTTACCGATTGTCAAGCATGAGTGTGTTAGCTGTGAGCCATTGGTGTCCTCATGTTTAGAGAGTGTGGGTGTATCTGTGTAGGTATGACCCAGCCAACCTGCCCAGCCACCCCAGCTTGAGGACGGTTGCTAACAGTGAGCAAGGCTTGGGAGGTCAGATCAGTCGAAGGTTACTTACAATGCAGAAAATTCAGAGCAGCCTCAATGTATGTAGAACTAGCACAAGCTACATATATATACATGTAGGTAACTCTATCTCTGTTGATTGTTGTAGATGAAAAGTGCAGACACTTGTGGTGTTGTTGAAAACTTTAGGTCAAAGTATTTTAAATTTTTAACTTCAAAAGACAGTACATATTCACCTTCAACTTAGTTATTAAATTGCAGCATTTAATACAGTACTAATATACATAGTATCTATTGATCTTTGAGGAAAAAGTAAAAATCTATACAAAGTCAAAAAAGATTCAAATCATCATCTTCGTCTTTTTGGTTGACTGAAATGTATTTTAAAATATCATCAGTATTCATGGACTGGACATTAAACTTGGAATCCTCCTCCTCTTCATCAAACAGGGATTCACTCTTTTTACTCTTATAACCCACGACACCTTTCTGTTTTGTCCCAGTTGATATCTTTAACAAATCATCTACATCATCCTGCACCCTGTAATAAGAAGTAGGAGACAGTTATCATTGAATGCAATCATGACAAGTGTCTTTAGGTTAGTATTTCATTACTTTAGAATTTCAGAATCTTCCTCATTTAAGAGGTTTCCATGAGTATCCAATTCGGGCAAATCATACTCTTCAAGATCCATGTGATAGGCTTTGGGCATGTTGGACCTCTTTGAGGCTGCTCCAGTTCCTGCTGTCAGAGCACAGAGCAGAAGGACAGATCTGCTTGCACTAAATGTTACAACTTACCAGCCTCCTTGTCCAAGTCTGCAAGGATATCGTCTGATTGGGATAGAGAGGATATGGCAATGTGTATTATGAGAAGTGTATAATGCGTGTGTTTTGAGTACCTTCATCATTTTGGTTGTCAAGGAAAAGATCAGAACTGTTAGCTTGAAATTTGTCCGATTTTGCCTTTTTCTCCTCTTGTTCCTTTAGCCAGCTGTTCCTCAGCTTCAGGTACGTCTTGTCCCCAGTGGGATCCACCTCCAGAAAGTCAAAAAAGGGAACACATTTGGCAATCTTCTCTGTATTTGCTATAAACTCTACAAGGGCATTGAATGCCTTTTGTCGTTCCTTGACTGTATCAACAGTAGGAAATAGGACTATCTTGCGAGGTAGAACTGGCAGCTGAGATTTGAACTGAGGATAGTACTGTATAATTTCAGAGTGCATTTTCTCAAATGCCTCATAGCTTCGTGGGACCTAATAAATGTAATATAATATGGTTTCTCTCTCACTTTAAATGTGCCCCGCCTCCTAAGGAAACCCCATTCTGAGGTCCTTGGTCACGTGACTGTCAGTCTACCACTTCATAACTCACCATAAACTGAACAACATCCTCAGCTGCAAACTCTCCGCTTTTTGGATGCGGTAGATTGGTGACAACTAGTACATGATAGAACTTCACATCCCTCGGATTATCGGCGCGCTCGTAGCTAGGGACACTAGCATCTATACCCGTGCGACGATTCTTCACTAGTCTACGTATGTCGAAGATACATACTAACAGTGCTATATATGCAATGGATAATAAATGCAGTTCATCATTGGACGTTAGTAATTGTTGTACTATGCAAGGCCTACAACCAAGACAATATCTACGTACTATCCTAACACTCTGCAAGCCATGTGATAGTATCGTCACAGCCAACCTGGTAGTCTTCTGTGCGATCACCATTTTGGGACAGTCCTACGTGTAATTACAACACTTGTGGTTTAGTTTACGATAAACATCGGTTCCACTGCGCATGCTCAATACAGTATTGTATTATTGAGAACACGTGTGTGTGTGGTACTAGCGTCTTGTTCAGACAGTTTCTGCTAAGGTCTTTTGACAACTTGCGCTTTTCCACATTTTCCTTTGACATCAAAATGAGTTCCGAATTGGCTTGTGTATACAGCAGTCTCATCCTTTATGACGACGGCATTGAAATTACCGTAAGTCTCACAGTATGTGGTGTCACAGTCGCGTATACAAACGGCTCGAGGTTTGTAAGGCAATGTACTTTGTATTGCAGGCTGACAAGATCGCAACGCTTTGTAAGGCAGCTGGCGTTACAGTAGAGACTATTTGGCCAAATCTCTTCGCCAAGGCGCTTCAAGGTAAGTGGAAGAAGGGATCAATGTTTGTTCTGTTCAATATCGACCTTTGACCTTGACTGGTCTTTAGGCAAAGATGTTGGAGCGCTATTGAGCAACGTTGGGAGTGCAGCTGCTGCCAGTGGACCTGTCGGTGGAGGGACTGGAGGTCCCAGTGGTGACGCTGGCACTCAAGAGGCGGCCAAGGAGGAGAAGGAAGAAAAGCAGGAGGAACCAGAGGAGGAAAGCGATGACGACATGGGCTTCGGTGAGTCCTTCTACAGTCACTTATCCTCCAGTAACCATGGCTACCTTTCTTTGATCACTGCCTCTTTCATGCCCATATAGGACTGTTTGATTAAAGTGTTGAGACTATGCAGAAAGTAATTTGTAATCTTTTGAAATAATTGAATGATTCAAAGATCTATAATTGGTTATAAAGCAATATAAATACAAACAGGTTTTATAGCAGCAGTGGAATGCGATGCAATGGATTCATATTACATGTACTGTACAATATGTACATCATATAAGAGGATATGGTATGGTGATTGTGGGGAACGCAAATTTCAGTTTAATAATCAAACTCAATTTCATCATAATGATGATTGACCCGAACTTTATCAAATGTGTCTGACTGAAGCATCACTTGGTCGTAGGGCGGAGAGTCAGGTAGTCCTCTGGATGTGGGGAGCTCGTCCATCTTGTTCAGTATGTAGTCTGGATTGTCATACAAATGCGTCTTCCCTTTGCCAGTCACTAAAACCTTTCCCCGTCTTGATGAGGATTCTTCTAAAAACATGAATGATTCGGGTATCTTGGGAGGTACTGGAGGTGTGGTACATTCATCTAGATCCTCATAAACCTGATGTTGAGTGATGTCCAGTGTGCCGAGAGGCAGAGTTGTGTCGTTGGGCTGCACGGTGATTGGACAGTTTTCCTGAGCGCTGGACAGGACATCAAGTACGTCTTTAATACTCTTTCCTTTCAAAGGAGTGTTGCGTATCTCTACTAACTCATCTCCTAATAAAACAGACAAAAACCAATTGCATATTTCTCCCCAAACACGTCTTCCATATAAGTGCACACTAATTATATAAGGCAAACAAGCAGTATAAATGCATACTAATTATATAAGGCAAACAAGCAGTATAAATGCATACTAATTATATAAGGCAAACAAGCAGTATAAATGCATACTAATTATATAAGGCAAACAAGCAGTATAAATGCATACTAATTATATAAGGCAAACATATGCTTTCTATATATAATTTCCCAACTTTCTTTCGACCTTATTTATAGATAATTAGACACTGAATGGTGCATGATCGATTGTAAGGCAACAGGTGTGAACCGGCCAAACTTTAAGTGATTCATTTCACTTTTTATTTTCTTAGCTTAGTAGGAAGTGTTTTGAAATGCAATTCAAGTGTTGAAAGTATCTAGTATGGATGAGTAAGTTAAGTAGCTAATTACTCAATTTATAATAGCAAGGTCACCTTATAATTAACCAAAATTAATTAAGGATGACTTTGCAAGTCAAAATATATAGAACCACCTTCATACTCTATACAATTTGTACTGATACATATATACAAGTAATGTACACACTTATATACATGCAGCAGGCTATACAAGTAAGTCTGTACGAGTAGGCCTAGCTCCTTAGCAACGAATAGAAACATTTCTAATTTCACACATATATACCTACCTTCCGTTAGTATCCCCATTTCGGCTAGCGGTCCTTGTTCGTCAATCCGATCCACATAGATCCTCCCTTCATGATCGCTGCGCAGAAAGCACCCAAAACCGCTGTTTAATGGATTTTTAACTAAAGTCACTCTTCTTAACCCATTGGTCAACTTTTTCATTGATTTCCTCTGTGGATCTTCCTTTTCGCGAATCAGCTCCTTCTCTTTGGCAGACATGATTGCGTCGATCCAGCTCGATCTGTCCTCTCTACTCGCCGCTTGGAAGATAACCATTTCTTCATTGTCACCTTTCTTCCATCGGATTGCGAACGAGAACGGCTTTTTAACGGAAGCGGGGTCCACTTCGATCGTCACAATATCGCAGAGAAAGATTCTTTGCGCATGCTTTCCTGATTTCCCAACTCCCTTAAAGCAACAGAAACAAGCTTTGTTTAGAACACAGTACTTTTTCTGCCATTTAAAGATTTCGCACTTCTTAAACAAGTATCCTTCCTTCATCGCGGTGCTCAGCTGTCGCCAGCAAACATTTCCTGGGTTCAATTAATTAATGAACTGCACTTAAAATGGCGACCGTTCGAATGCTGGAGAATTTTATCGATGGTCGCCTGGAGGCGTGTGACCGCCATATCGACAGCTACAATCCGTCTACTGGAGAGGTTCATTTGAAGGTACCCGACAGTGGTCAAGAAGAAGTGGAGAAAGCAGTACAGGCAGCTAGAATAGCTTTTGAAAGGTAATGCACTTGTTAACTTTTAGTTTTGGGAGTTGCAGTATTAACTATAAATTCTTGCAAAGCTGCAGTTATATGCTTTTTATCTATATTGGTTATCGCCATTGCATGGCTAGGTCAACCAACTTGTATGTCATTAACTATTTGATATGTTGCAAAAATCAACCATAGATTGTTATATAGGTTATGTAGTCTATACAATCTTTGGTATTATTTAATGCATAGCTGGTCTATAAGAGCCCCAAAGGAGAGAGCTAGTGTTATGATGAAGATTGCTGATCTGGTGGAGAAGAGAGCAGAAGAGTTTGTCATTGCTGAGTCCAGTGACCAGGGGAAGCCCCTTTGGCTTGCCAGAGCAGTGGATATACCAAGAGTTATAGAAAATTTTAGATTTTTTGCCACAGCTATACTGCATAACCTGGAACTGTAAGTGCATTGTGTGAGGGGTGTGTGAGGAGGAGGGGAGAGTGCTCCAAGAGTGCTCCGTTATCTGTTCCATCCAACAGGTGTGAACAGCATATGGACAGAGGTGCCATGAGCTATGTTCAGCGTATGCCAGTGGGCGTGGCAGGGCTGATATCTCCGTGGAACCTTCCTCTGTACCTGTTGACCTTCAAGATAGCCCCTTGTATCGCCTTTGGGTGTACCTGTGTCTGCAAGCCGAGTGAAATGACATCTCTCACAGCTTTCATGCTCTGCGAGGTCTTTGTGGAGGCAGGTGAGAGGAGGTGGGTTGTGCGAGCAAGTGTTGCCAAATATGGTGATCTCCTTCTGTAGGGTTGCCCCCAGGTGTTGTTAACATGGTATTTGGTGTTGGTCCAAGAGCTGGTGAGGCTCTCGTAGTTCATCCAGATGTCAATCTCATCTCCTTCACTGGGAGTACTCCAGTCGGCCAGAGGATAATGTCTCTATGCAGTGAGAAGCTCAAGAAAGTCTCTCTCGAGGTTATCATAGACAACGTGTCACCTTGATATCAATATACAGCTGTAAATATTTGGAAATAAAAATTTCTTCATATATACACTTTTAAGACACTTCCTTCATTAGTTACTACGTGTGCATTGAGGTCATTTGGTGTACACAATGTGATGTGTGTAGCGTTTGGTGGATGCATCACTGCATTTCTAGCTTGGTGTAGCATCCTTTAGAAATTCCTTTATTTTCAGTCACTGTCCATGCTGTTACTGCTTTGTGCAGCTGGGTGGCAAGAACCCTGGGATTGTCTTTAGTGATGCAGACTTGGAAGCCTGTTTACCAACCTCCATCAAGTCCTCATTTGTGAACCAGGGTGAGGTCTGCCTCACAACAAGCAGAATATATGTCCAGGAAGACATATTTGACGAGTTTCTGAAGCGGTTTATTGGATTAGCAAGGTACCTATCAAGCTCTGTCCCATTCATTCAAACTCCCCTCTGCTCATAGATCAGAGTGTCCATTGTTTAAGCTTTATACTGTAAATGCTTCGGTTGCCTTCATCAGCAGTGACAATAATACAAGGACTACTGTATAAGTACAAAAAGCATAGTGGCAGGTCATGTGCGATACAATAAAGCGTGAACAAGGGGGAAAACGGGAAGTAACAATACATTGAACCTTAATACATAAAGTGACAATGTTATACTTTATTTAAAGCCTTTAGATGCATTTAGTTTTGATTAACTGTTTAAGATGTAAATTTTCGTAACTTGAGAGAAGTAATGTGTTACATATGATGACTGTTTTACAGTTAGTGTTCAATGGTTCTCTGAACTCCCTGCAGGCAGTGGGAGGCTGGTGATCCGGGGGAGGGGGACACCAAGATGGGAGCACTCATCAGCAAGGAACATCTAGCCAAGGTGAAGGGCTACGTAGACCTTGCTCGCAAAGAGGGAGCCACCATAAACTGTGGAGAAGGAGTTGATGAACTAGTCCTTCCAGACAAGAACAAGAAGGTGAGATCACTCTTCTCTCATGCAAGCGGCCTCCTCCAATGCTGTACAATACAGTATTGGAGGAGGAAGTAGAGTAGTATTGAGAGATAATCCAGAGTGCTTGACCTTTGACCTTTAGGGGTACTTCATGCCTCCGACAGTCATTACAGGTGTCAAGGATGAAAGTAGACTAATGAAAGAAGAAGTGTTTGGTTGGTAGTTGATTGTCTAATGTGCACCTCTTTAGCGTGTGTCACAACCAACTGCTCTGCACTAGTCCACTATCTGGCTCAACACATGTCACCTCTCATTTTCATCTTCTTCTCCACTGGGTCAGACAGCCGTTTCTGGGAATATGTACTAGTGTGTCCACCTCTTGTGTTCAGGTCCAGTAGTGTGCATTGTCCCTTTCAGAGATGAGGCGGAGGTGATTAGGAGGGGAAACAATTGTGACTATGGATTGGCTGCCAGTGTGTGGTCCTCTAATGTGGGGAGGCTCACACGAGTAGCGCAAGCCCTCAGAGTACGTGAGACACCTGAACTCACACCAGATGGAATGTTCATTGATTGATTCTCTTCTCTGTCTTCCTTTCTCCTGTGTCTGTCTCTTGTCAAGGTTGGAACTGTATGGTGTAATACCTGGATGTTGAGAAGCATGAATGTGCCCTTTGGAGGAGTAAAGATGTCTGGATTAGGGAGGGAAGGCCTTCATGGATCAGAGAGTTTCTACACGGAACAGAAAACTATATGTATTAAGTACCAATAACCATTTACATGTACGTGTATGTGTACGTGTAACGAAAATTTACGAAAATATGCAAAAGGTCACTGCATTCCAAGAAGATGTCGAAAGGTGCAGCTCGTGACAGTCATGTGACTAGTTCCACGCCAACTGGAAACAACCGCATTGGCCAGTCTCTCTTCGTTCGGACGGATTATCTCAAAAGAGTTCTTTTATTCATCGATGACACTTGTTGCACAGGTAAGTCACTAGGCGTTGCGCCTGTGAGCCGTTCTATGCGATATCGGGTAGAGAGAGGCCCGTAGCACCAAGGACGGACCCTTTGTACGCGTGTGACTTTCTCTGCTGCGGAAAACCTGTTTCACTTTTACAGAGGCGCTACAATAGCGCGCTCATTTAATGTTTGCCATTCAGTTATTAATCCTACCCTCCTCCTCTATTGTAGAGTTTTCAACTGTACGATGTTCAGCGGCTGAGCCGAGTTGAATACATCAAAGGATTCTGCCAGGCACAACACATTGCCTAACTCTGAGATTGAGAAGGAACGAAAGAAAAGGAGAGAAGCGGTTTATTATCATTTGCCTTCGCGCGTCTCCTCAGCACTCCATCTTGCCCTGTAATGGGTAGGGGTTGACCGTTACGTGGAAACCCTTGCGACAAAAGTACCATTTTAAAGTTTCGGAGCTGTCTGCGTCTCTTACTTCGTGTTATTTATTTGTCGTGATTGTTAATATAATTTATCTATTTAAAAGTCACTGCAAAATGACCAACAACGCAAACGGTCACGCAGGTGGTCGCCGTTACACGGGAGGTCCGCAGACCCCAGCACTTGTGGAATACAAGCATCTCAAGTTTATCATCATTAACCAGCCCACTGCTGCCACATTACCGATTTTCATAGAAGTGAGTTCTCCCAGTATAGTGTATATCAGTGGGAGTGTACTTGTAAGTTGGAATGCCATCCCATTGACATTGTTACTTGTTTAGTTACAGAATGTGACCAATAAGTGTGACAAGTTTTTGAATTTTCAAATAGAAATTATTTTAATTTATATCACGTGAGATGAAAGTAACATTTGAAAGCAAAAGGATTTGAAGGAAGCCTTTAAACTGCTCTTTTCATGTTTAGGAAAACGCCAACTAATTTGTTTTAGAGTTGTTGGTTGGGAAATCCATGAGGATTGAGCGATACTTGTGCAATGTTTGGACTAGTGTTCCTATGACTTTTCAGAGTTAGTTATGGAAACAGAAATACTTTCAATGTGCTAATCAATATGTAAACAATCTGCCTAAAGAGTTGGGAGACATCTTGTGGTGTGTTGGTGGGCGTGTTAGTGTGTTAGTGGGCGTGTTAGTGTGGGCATGTTAGTGTGGGCATGTTCCTCTACATAGCTGGCTTGTAGTCTGGCTAACAAGATTTTTACAAAGGAATTGTAGACAAGTGCTGACATCATGTGATGATTTGTTAAATGGATATTTGGGTGGGAGATGTGGTTAGTTTAAGAAATGTAGTGTATTAAGTCATATACTGCATTAGACTGTTATTACATGCAATATGTAGTTTGAAGAAGGTTGCATTATGGGAAAGTACTTTCATTTAGGAAATAGGAGGTCTTGTGTGATTATTGTGCAGTATTTGGCTTCTTTGTCCTCTAATTTGTGAGGTTACACTCAATCAGCCTGTCCAGGTCAGCAGCTCTTTGACCAGTCCAGCCAGTTTTCTAAAAACATGTGCTACTTGTCCTATAATGATCTCAGGTGGATATCACAGCTGTGACATCATTGCTGTTACTATTTATGTAATAGTTTTCCCTTCAAAGAGAGTTGTGCAATCCATCCCTGGTTACTGTACACAGTACATGAGTTGTGCAATCCATCCCTGGTTGCTATACACAGTACATGAGTTGTGCAATCCTCGAATGTTTCATAATGTAAACTGTTTCACCGTTTGCAGGAGCTGAAGCAGTTGAATGCTGGTATAGTTGTGAGGTGCTGTGAGTCTACTTATTCGCCTAAAACACTGGCAGAAAATGGAATCCAAGTTGTTGTAAGGAATTGTTGAACAATTTTGTGTTGCATTGTGCTAATGTGGCAATGTAATGTGAACCCCATGTATCCATCACCAATTCAGTAATTGTTATTGCTTACTTCATATAAAAGGTTATTGAAAATAAAATGCTTTCGTTTGTGTTAGGGTATTATGCTAATGGAATGGTTAGTGTATAGTCAATTATTTATATTTTGTGTTGTTGCATTAGGACCTGCAGATTGTCGATGGGGCTCCTCCAAGCAATGAGATTATTGAAAACTGGCTCTCCCTTGTTGCCACAGCCTTTGAAGAATCCCCAGAAAAATATATAGCTGTGCATTGCGTGGCCGGGTTGGGCAGGTATGTGTAGTGTCTTGGGCAGGTATGTGTAGTGTCTTGGGCAGGTATGTGTAGTGTCTTGGGCAGGTATGTGTAGAGTGTCTTGGGCAGGTATGTGTAGTGTCTTGGGCAGGTATGTGTAGAGTGTCTTGGGCAGGTATGTGTGTAGTGTCTTGGGCAGGTATGCGTAGTGTCTTGGGCAGGTATGTGTAGTGTCTTGGCAGGTATGTGTAGTGTCTTGGCAGGTATGTGTAGAGTGTCTTGGGCAGGTATGTGTAGAGTGTCTTGGGCAGGTATGTGTAGTGTCTTGGGCAGGTATGTGTAGTGTCTTGGGCAGGTATGTGTAGAGTGTCTTGGGCAGGTATGTGTAGAGTGTCTTGGGCAGGTATGTGTAGTGTCTTGGGCAGGTATGTGTAGTGTCTTGGGCAGGTATGTGTAGAGTGTCTTGGGCAGGTATGTGTAGAGTGTCTTGGGCAGGTATGTGTAGTGTCTTGGGCAGGTATGTGTAGTGTCTTGGGCAGGTATGTGTAGTGTCTTGGGCAGGTATGTGTAGAGTGGCTGTAAAATGCTCTTGTCATCAACCACTAGGGCTCCAGTGCTGGTTGCTATAGCGCTGATAGAATATGGAATGAAATATGCTGATGCTGTGGAGTTTATCAGAGAGTGAGTTAAACAGTTAGTACACTAGTACATATGTATTAGCCACTAATTATAATGGACACTTTTAAATGTCGAGAAGCAGTGGAGTTGGGTGTTCTTGGGTTGTGGGAAGTTTTGCTTCTGGCGTAACACTAGTGTTGTGTGTCTGTAGGAGGAGGAGAGGAGCTATAAATGCCAAACAGCTTGCCTTTTTGGAAAAGTACAGACCGAAAGGTTTATGGCTAAAGAGAAAGGAAAAAGAGTGTTCAATCATGTAGGTGGTGTCATTCTCGTGTGCGGCATGCCCAAAGACCTCTTGTTTTCTCAAATTAACATTTGACTGCATGTGTCTAGAATATATTACTACATAATTAATTTATTTTACATTCTGTACACAAACATTCTACAACTGTAATAATCGTGCATATTATTTAGAAATATACTTGTACATTGTATGTGTATAAAATCAGCTTAAGTAGTCATTGTTATTGCTGTCAACGGCTGTCAACAAACACAAATATCAGGGCTAGCTGCAATGTGGAAGCGAAACCTTTGAACTTTTACATGTACATGTCAGATGAACTTGGCCAACCAGGTGGAGGAAGGTGGTCGGGATTTGGGTTGCTAAGGAGGATGGAGAGAAATAGTTTCCGTAATACTGTGATACATGCAACAAGTTTGTACATACCCAGTTGGTCCATATGGCCCGGGCCCCCGGGGGTAATGTGGCCGGGGTCCCACAAGAGGTATGGGCCCATAGGGGTCGAACCTAGCACCTGGTGGAACTGACGGACTACACAAAAGATTTCATCAAAACTAGTGAAAAGTTGGGACTAGTTTGATTGATTGTTAACCTACTTTCTCAAAACGGGTCTGCCACCTGATCGAATAGGGTCCATTAAGAGCCCACCTCCTCCCCGCCTACACACAGACATTATAAGGTCATCTTGGGTACTCTCGGGATCATGTGACGTGCTCACCCTAGAGGGTCCAAATCTCTGTCCCCGACTGCAAACGGATCCAGTTCTCTTGGGCTGCAGAGCAGAAATGTACATGTGACAGTGTGCAGAAGGAGTTCCACTCCACTTACTCTCCTCGGTAGCTGGGCATCTCTGGTGGGCGTTGGAGTATTGGCTGCCGTGGGCTGGCTAGTAGAGGATCTGATCTAATAGGTTTATATCCTTCTTGTAGCTGACCGGACCTCTTGTTAGTCACAGAATCACTGCTATCTGATGACTGCTTTCCTCTATTTGAGATGTGGGTGGATGGATGGATAGGTGCATGAGTCGATGGATGGGTGGACGGGTGGATGGGTGGACGGGTGGATGGGTGGATGGGTGGATGGGTGCATGAGTGGATGGGTGGATGGGTGGATAGGTGCATAAGTCGATGGATGCATGAGTGGATGGGTGCATGAGTGGATGGGTGGATGGGTGGATGGGTGGATGAGTGGATAGGTGCATGAGTCGATGGGTGGGTGGGTGGATGGGTGCATGAGTGGATGGGTGCATGAGTGGGTGGGTGGATGAGTGGATGGGTGGATGGATGGATGGATGGATGGATGGATGGGTGCACAGATCAATTTTGGTTACAGAGCCTTACGTTATATTTTTAGGTGAAATTTTATTGACAAGCTTTTCTTCTAATAACTTCACCAATGTAGTCAAATCCTTGTATGTACTAGAAAGTTCATCAAATGAACAACAGACTTTAAGCTACAAGTGAACTCAAAGGTCAAAGTACATTGGTCTAACCTAACAGTGGAAGTCATCTTGGCAGTGTTAATATAGTGCGCTGGAGAGATGGTAAGATGCTCGATATCTGCCTCACCAGGTACCTGATACATAAAGAATTGGACATTACCTTGACAAGGAACTTTAGACAAAACTCACTGCAACATTGAGTATAAAAGCATCTTCCCCCATCCGAAGTCCCTTTACTAAAACTTTCATTCTTGACATTTTGTTCTCGTATTGAAGGGTGTACACATCACTGGTGTTCCATTCATGAGGTAGGGCTGGATTATCAGCATCACTAATCACATGATGATCATGTGACTCGGACAAGTTATGAAAGTTCTATAATACAAAACAAGGTATTTAATATAATACGTATGAAGAAGCACTCCTGAGGTATATAATAGTTGACACAAACGGCATTAAAGTGCCACTTGTCAGAACAACTCTCCACAACAGAGCCAAGGAGCAGTCATATCTAGTCTGATGAAATTTGGCCCTCTTATTACATCACTACTACAGGCAGCAGCAAGTCTTTAAATTCTACCAGTTTGCATTATTTGACATTCCCGAATAAATTCCGCGTCAGTTAGACTTCATCGACTACCATATTTAGTGAAACATATGTACTATTTTAAGAAATGACTCAGTTTGAACGTAAATAGGTTTGTAAATAGGTCACGCCCATCCAATCGCAGCCTGTAAGGTCTGATCTCATCAGATCGCTTTGCTATCTTCTCAGTATATCCTAATTAGGAATCTCAAGTAAGCGCACTGAAACTAATCACATTCATCCTTGGTAGGAGAAGAAACTCGGAACCAACCTTATCAGACAGATGAATACATTTAAAGTTTCTACTCAAAAGGAGAGCGTGCACACACAGTACTATTGCGTCCTCTGGGGATTTCTTGCCTTTGGACTCCCACCAACTCCGTTCCAAAATATCGGTAGCCATTTTTATAATTGTATTGTTTACACTAATGTTGTCGTAATATAAATTTAACCACGTGAGCCATCCCGCGGACAGAATGTCTGTCTTTGAATGATATTGGCAATGTAAGTCAATAAAACGTTATTCTCGTGTTCTTTTCAGTCGATCTAGCTTAACTTGGAATAGAATAGATATAGAAATGAACTTTTTAAAATTTTATGCCTAAATTTATCGTCTTACGGTTTCCTTTCCCTCTCAGCTCCTCTCTCCCCCTTTGGTAGACATCAAGAGTAGAGAAGAATAGAGAAATAGAGGAATATGGCGGCGCCGAATCAAGATCAGGTCAGTAGTAGAGGGTTTATACTGGTAAAGAGCCAATGAGAGGGGTGTGTATCTAGGTATTGTTTTAATATGGCCGATCTGGAGTGTATAAATGCACCGGCTCCAGATTTGCGGGTCGGGCACTGATTAGCGTTGGAAAGCGTTCTGATTGCATCTAGGAGTTCCATTCTTTATCTATTTTCTAGTTGCACTTATTAAATATATTTTGAGTAATTTAAACCTGCTGAGATCATAAACTTGTCCTGTGATTGACACTCAACAGAATATTTGTCTTCTACACTGTTTGCCTGAGTGTGTGAGTGGGTATTTGTGTAGTACGTCCACTCACAGTATTTAGAGGTTATTGCAGAAAGTCAAAGACTTCAGTGATGACCAACAGTAAAGATGTTATTTATGAAGTGGTACATGTAATATAACAATCTTTGTATAGGGAATGAGATAGTTAATGTTTTTATTGCTGTCTGTGTATGTGCGTGTAGTTTGTAGGTAATGGCACAAACCAAATTGAAATTGGAAATGGAAATGGAAGTGGAAGTGGAAATATGACAACCCAAGAAGTTGCAGTAAGTTGTAATGACTGGTCTCATGTAGGATACATTGTAAATATGTAATTATTTGAACTTTTAATTCTTTCCTCTAGACATCAATGTTAACATTTCCAAGTGCTACTGTAACTTCTAATGAAGCTGGTATAATGTACATGCCTCAACAAGGTATTCCCTTGGGGACTTTCCCTTCAGCTGAGGGGTTGTGGCATACTTTTGATCCAAATCTCATGTTTTCAAACTTTGGACAGCTTGGCCAAGTAGATCCTCAGTTACTAGCTTCGCAGTCTCCCACTGCTGCTGGGGGGCTGCAAAGTCCCCAAATGTTGCTCCAAGCCCCCACTGGGGGTTTGTACAATCCGGCAGACATGTACCTCATGAATAATCAAAGTATCATGAACAACTATCTGGTTCAATACATGAACAATCCTGAGATTGCCCAGACCAGCCTTCCTTCTGTGATGCCTAATGAGGTGCCTGGATCTGATACTGTGTTGGGTGACAGTGCTGCAACTAACCCAGTGCTCCACTTGGGAACCGCACTTGGTGGAATGAACATTAATCCTTCTGGAATGCCTGGGACTTCAGACACTTCAGACTTGAACATCCAGTCAGTTTCAACAGATCTGTCAACTACCATGAATGGGGAGCAGCAAGTTAATTTGACTTTGTCTACAGAGGTGTCTTCGGTTGCAGCTCCCCTGTCCATTTCTGTGGCGCAGTCCCAGTCCCTTCCTGTTGTCACCACTCAATCTCAAGAGACAAAGAAGGTCTCCTCAGCACCTGACAAACCCAAATCATGGGCAGCTGTTGCCAAAATCACTCCCAAGCCGCCACCTCCCAAGCCTGTTGATACTGGGCAGACCCTTCAGAAAGGGTCTAACGGCAAGAGCCTCCAGCCGTCATCCTATGCTTCTCTTGCAAGTGCCCCAGCCTCCAACAAGCCAACGAGAAAGACACATGAGAAGGACACTGCTTCTGGAGGACTAGTTCTGTCTATTAAGACAGTACCAGAGATTGTCAAACAGCTGCATGACAAGTACCACTACAATCCTAGGGATTTTAGTACTAACCTTACAAATGCTCGATACTTTGTTATTAAAAGTTATGCTGAAGATGACATCCACCGTTCCATAAAGTATAGCATCTGGACCAGTACAGAACACGGCAACCGGCGGTTGGACAGTGCCTTTAAGGAGCAGCGGAACAAGAATGGAAACATCTACCTCTTTTTCAGTGTTAACGGAAGTGGACATTTCTGTGGAATGGCCCAAATGACATCCGAGGTGGACCTTCATACTATTACTGGAATTTGGGCCCAGGACAAGTGGAAGGGAAAGTTTAGTGTCAGATGGGTGTATGTCAAGGACGTACCTAACAGTCAACTGAGACATATTAGACTTGAAAATAATGAAAATAAGCCTGTCACAAACTCTCGTGACACTCAAGAGATTCCTCCAGACAAAGGGAAACAAGTTGTTAAAATCATACACAGCTATCAAGCCACCTCCTCCATATTTGATGACTTTGAGCACTACGAGCAGAAGCTCAGTGAAGCCAAGGTAAATTTCCTGTTAAAGTTCTAGTGATCAGAATGTCTACTTGTCTGTATCTATTTCCCTTTAGGAATCAGAGGAGTCATAGCAATTGAAGTAGTGATAACAGATAATTCAAGCTATATCATAAAATATAAGCATTTAAATTTAATTTTGTATTCAATACGTATATAGTGCATACGTTTGGTCAATTGGTTATTGAACACGTGGTTGTGGTTGGTATATCGCGCCATCAAATAAATGGCCGAACTCGCAAAATGTCTGGAAACAATAAAAAGCAGTTAGTGGAAGCTTTTCTGAATACAGTTCTTAAAAAGAGAAACTACGAGGTAGGAATAGTATTAAATAATGATGCTCAACGAATAATCAAATATATGCATACATGTATGTATGTTTCCTCCATTAGGATGAGGAGGAGAGGAGAGCACGCGCGCGGGAGAGCGGCGCCAACCAGGGTCCCTTTGTCCAATCTGTGCACGCCATGGCTCTGGAACATTCACTGCTGAATGAATCTTGTAGTCACGTCAGTTTACTAGCACTATGTGGCAGGTAAGCACTAGTTGGATGAATGTACCTTTGACCTTTGACCTTAAGACTCACTATGTGCATCACTTGAGACATTCTTTGTTTAGTGAAAATAAATTGGAAGATGTCTTTGAAGCCTTTGGAAGGTAAGTTTTATGACACTCTAGAAATATTACTGCTGTCCACCTGGACCACCTGGAGGAGGTGTATATCCGCCCACTCTTTGGTCTGTTTCCTAATAAGGAATGTGGTTACCTGTGAGATTAGATTGGTAAACCTCCCCATATGCTTAGTTTTTTAGGTTTTGTTAGCACCATGGCAACAGCTCCCAAAATGGCTGCTCATCAGAAGGAAATACAGCAGCTACTTCTTCCCCTGTTTGTTCACTGTTTTCTTGAACTCATTTTAAAAGTGGAAATTCATAAAGGTACCTACACCTCAGATAGAGATCATGTACAGATTGAGTGACATCACCCTCTTCCTCTAAATTTAGCTAAAGAGTTCTCAGACATATTCATTGTACAGCTCCCTTTGGAGTGTTCAAAAGAAGCACAGGATCTTACAAGCAACTTGCTCTCCTGTCATCCCTCGTCAGAAGGGTACCTCACTAAATATAGAGCAAGCTCTCTGCCCATCAAGTTCTCTGATGCAACCTTCAAATATCTTTTAAAATTCCTGGAAACGCAACCAAATTGTTTATTATTGGTTATTCTACAAAAGTACATAAACATTGAAGGTAAGGTATACTCCTGGGGGGGGGGGGGTGAGTGATGTCTTTGATTTTTTATACTTGCAGTTTACAGTGAAACTGGTGTTGTTTTGGATGAAATAGACGCCAAAAAAGCTTCACAAGTAAGTTCACCTTGCAGCACCAAAATGCTTCAGGTTAAGCTTATGAGTTTACATTGGACCTTTTAGAAGAAGAAGGACACGAGGAATCTTCCCACTCTCTCAGTCACAGACAACAGGAGTGCCTCTACCACAAAGTTAGCCACCGGAGTATCACAATGTTGTACATCTGATGACGTAGTATTGGGTCCATCTAGGACAGAAGGGGAAATCCCTGAGAGGCCGCTAACTCCATTGGAAGAGTTCAAGAAGCAGCTGAAGGAAGCTTCAAATTTGAAGATGGTTCCTCCATCAATATGTGTTTACACAACAGACCTAGAGTATGTTTACCTGGTTGCCTAGTTACCTGGTTGCCTAGTTACTAGTAGTCTGTTCCCTGTAGAACGTGTAGCAGTTGCTGTCTCTGTGATGAAAGGTCTATTCTTGTGGGTGGATCTATGGACTCGTCCATTCACGTTTGGAGCTTGGACAGGCCAGGGGACATTGAGGGGTACATTGACAGGCAGCCACAAGTTGATTGGCTGAGTATTTTGGGGGAGGAGTCTGAGGGTGCCACCCACCAACAACAACCCAATGAAAGGTAATTTGAACCAGATACAGTTAAATTTAGTTTATTATTCTCTCTCGTACTCTAGCTCCCATTGTGTGTTATATGGCCATGCTGGTCCTGTATATGGAGTAGATAGTGCTTCTAAGGGACACTATCTCTTATCCGCCTCAGAGGACACTTCAGGCATGTAGGACCTACCTATTATTTTGCAATCTCTGACACTTTTGTCTCTCTCTCTCTCTCTAGTCAGATTATGGGATGTTCCTCAAAGGTGTTGCTTAGCAACATATGAAGGGCATGCTTATCCTATATTTGATGTCATATCAAGGTATATATGCAGTATGGACTTACATGGCACTAAACTTTTAGTTTTCTCAGATTGGTAGTGACACTTTATGAACATTACCATTACACCAGTTATATAATCAATATCAATATTCACACATCCAGCTAGCTCTCCGCAATAAAACATTGCTAATTGTAATGCTGTGTATCCATGCGTATAAATGCACTGTCTCTCCACAGTCCCTGTGATGTGTACTTTGCTACTGCATCACTTGACAGAACTGCAAGATTGTGGTCATATGATTTGGTATACCCAATAAGAATATTTGCTGGACACACCTCCTCTGTAGATGTGAGGGTTCTACTATTATGCATTTCACTACTGCTTATGCAGTAGGCTCTAATTTAAAGCCCTGGGCTGTTACTGATCTGTTAGAGGTTTTCTTAAAGTATACAAGTTGTGCTTGTGTGTGTGTAGGTGATCAAGTTTCACCCAAATTCCAATTACCTAGCAACAGGCAGTAGTGACAAAACATGTCGGTTATGGGACATTCAGAGTGGTCAGTGTGTCCGGCTAATGACAGGTCACAAAGTGAGCGGCCAACTGCAGTCAACAGTCATGACCTATGAATACTATTAATATTCCATCATTAACCTGAATGTCTACCTATGAATATAGTTTAGCCATAGTAACAGTCTTATAAAAGTGGCCATTTTTCAGTTTCTCTATTTTGCATGCATCACCATAGCAACGCATTGGTCAGGTGTTATTCAATGCTGATGGGCGGAGCTTGTTTACAGGAGCCGGGGATGGAACTGTTAAGCAATGGGATATCGGTCAGGGGCAGATGCTTGGGGAATTGCGGGGACTTTCCAGTGATGTGATGTCACTGGTACAGTCTCCAGACGGTCACTGTGTGGCTGGTTTGAGCTGTAAAGGAGAAGTGTGTTTGTGGAGAATTGATAAACATCCAACTTCAGAAACTGATTTGAAGTAAGTCACAGTCTAAACTATCTGCCTGCTTTATTCATAATGTTCTTATCAATTCTCCAGATCCACTTCAAGCATTCAGCTATCCAGTTTTGATGCCAATTTCCAAAGTGTTTTAGTAAAGGATCTGTACTATACGTACTTAAACAGATTAGTATTAATAGGTATACAGTTACCTAGTAATGCAAATGCACAATAATTGTAAATATACATAGAAACATTTAAAGTTTTAATTTGCTATAATGAACTTGTTCAAATTGATAATATCTGAAACTGATTTTGTTGCAAAGATTTGGTTCATTAGATTGAGCATGGATACACAGCATTACAATTAGCAATGTTTTATATTACGGAGAGCTAGCTGGATATGTGAATATTGATATTGATTATATAACTGGTGTAATGGTAATGTTTACTGCGTGAACTGGTCAGGTTCAGTAATGCATACTCTTGGTCTGGATGGAGGTGTCTCCAGGATGTCCAAGCTCGGTATGGATGGCGTCGGAGTGATTCCGCTGTACTGGCTCCCCTTCTCTGCAAGCTCGTCTTCACTGCTGGGTCCGTTTCCAGACACGGGGAACACCTTGAACACCATGTAGTAGTTGCTTGAATATTTCAGGGAGGGCACGCACAGAGGTTGATAATCGACCTCTTGATTGCTGAGCTCCATTCGCTCCACGGCCAGGTAGCCATCAAAAGCCCACTTCCTTCCATAGCAGTTGATGGCAAAGGCCTCCCTCCCTTGCACCCAAGACTCCACACCCTCTGGAGGCGGGTTTCTGGACTTGAGACGGTTGTGCAAGTGAAACAGCGTATTGGTCCTCTCTGGATTGAGTTCCAGTGTCAGTGGAGCACTGTTCCATCCAAAGAAAGACAAGGGAGTGGCCAAGTAGTATGGAAGAGGTCGGAGGCTGTCCACAGTGTCAGCAAAGAGGATGTGACGACTTTTCCTTCTGGCAGCCATAGACCCTGTATCTCTGAGGTAAATAATATGAAAGTCAAAGCACCTCTCCTCTGACAAGATAATGAAGAACACTGAAGCTAGTTTTTTGTTTTTTGTTACTTGCAAGGTCATATCACCCTCATCCACTGAGAAGTAGACATATTCTCCTTTTCTGCTGATGGCAGCAATGAAGAAAGGCCCCACTGTACACAACAAATGGATAGCCATGAAATATGAATAATCTAAAAGGACTATAGGGAACTAAACCTAGTAAGAGCTTTGGATGAGGATACAAGAGCTTTCTCCTTCACCTTTTCTTCTTCTCTCTGGGGCTCACAAATATCAAAAAGAAGACAAAGATTCCCAGGGTCACTGATAAAGGGTGGAATTCCCTGAGACAGCTGTCGGGCCCTGGCAAGGATGTGCAAGAAGGTCATAGTGCAAGGTGACTTACCACTGCTATCACCTTTCTGGTCAATGTAGGTGGATGTTGCCCTTTTCAATGCATGCCTTAGTTGAGAATGGTAAAGGAGACTTGTGATTGGCTTGAATTCGGTTTCAATAACTGCCTCTGAGTAAGTTCCTCTTGGAACCAGATACCTTTCATCGCCAGAATCTTTAATGCAGCCAAGCTCCTTGGTGTGTGAGTGCTTGGAGAGTTTCTTTAGAATATGCTTGGCCTTCACTTCCCCCGACGCCATGTTATCAACACCCAACGAATTTGCCTGGCTAATAGTGCGGAAGTACTCTTGTTCGGACATGACCTTGAACTCTAGTGCTCCTAGTACCACTGCTGAGACGTAGTGGGTGATGTGGAAGTGTACCACAAACTTGTAGCACAGTTCAGCCAACAGGTTGCAAATCATTTCCATGTTATCCATCTCTGTCTTCTTGAACCATTCAGAAAAGACCTTACTAGGGGAAGTCCCTTCCTGAAGAGCCTTGTGACATTCGCTCCCACAAATGTCAGGGTATTCCCCATGCATGGTCTCCAGTATCCAACTGCACAGCCTCTCTTCAAATGACCAGCTAATGCTTCTATCTTCCTCCAGAAGAGACACTTTCTGATCCATTGCAATTGAACATAAAGTTGGCAAATCTTTGAACTCCTCTCGAAATGAAATTGTTCGATTAACAACTCTTTTGCCCACTACACGACGGTTTGAGCTCACAGTCCTTGAGGTTTCACCATCAATGCCAATCTTCACTGGTGCTGTACTATGTGGGGCAGTAATGGAGGACTTTAGACTTAGTTGGAGAGTCTGGACACTGTTAATAATGTTCTCGTAAGCTTCAACTGCTCCTCCCTCTTCTGTTCCAACTATGTTATTAAACTTGATCTTCCTCACTTGAAAGGAGCTCTTCTCCTGCCATGGCTTACTGCTGGTAGCATCAATCCCTCTCCCCAGACCCAGGTCTGTGAACCTCTGGACACACTCCATCTTCCTCTCCTCCAACCCTGCCTCTCTGTTGGTCCCAGCTAGTAGTGTACTCTCCATCCTTAATAGATTCTGTTTTTCTGTCATCTCCTTCTGTTCGGCAGGATTGAAAAGTAACTTGATCTTTCTCATTCTGAAGATCTCTTTGTGCCTTTCTCTTACTTATACTCTATTTCCTTATCCATAGTATGGGTCACTTGTGATATCTAAGATACATACATTGCATCTTTATATATTTAATCAAATAATGGCAACAGACACCTAATACTATATGGTATATGCTATCAATGTTAAAACATCCCTTGACCCATGTCTGATTGTTATTCTTAACCTAATGGAGTTGATCAGTTATTTCCTCTTTGACAAATTTCATTTCCCTAAAGAAGCCATTTTGGTCTGCCTTTGTAGTGAGCATTCAATAGCATTTTGTTGATGGTATGAACCCTAGTGAAGAAGGTTATTATTCCTATTGCTTGCCCTCACCTTATAAGTGCACTGCATGGAATTGTGTATCTGTTTCATTTGAATATTATACATTCAATTTAAATGCTCTAGAATTCTCCATGGTATATCACTTGCATGCATTATGAAGAGTAAAGTTGAATTTGAACATATATTATCTTGTATAATAACTATAGTAAGAAATTATTGGTGTTATCGCCATTGCAATGTGCTAACTATGTTGTTAAATGTAAAAATGTCTTATTGATAAGGATGAATTCAAGAGTTTGTTACAATGTTTTCATGCTTCATTTGACTCCTCTTTCTGCTGCTCCACCTTTGACCTCTGACCTCAACCTATCTACAGGTTCCATCTCTATGCGAACACGTGATGACATCTTTCCCTTGTAGCTGGTAGTCAAGAAAGTTTTGTCATCCTTCTTGAAGGGCTCGTCCAAGAACCTTGGTAGTGTTGCAATTGGCTCTGCAAGCTGGTCACTTTTCCCTCCATCTTCATCATCTTTTTCTTCTTCTTCTTCTTCACTTTGGACCAAATCCTTTACAAAAAGACCTTTGGTAGTTGGGCTGACCAAACGAAAAGTGAAGTAATATTTCCTCTCTTTTCTCAACTTTCTTTTTGGGGCACAGATGGGACTGAAAACAACTTCACCATTCTCAACTTCTCTCTTTTTGATAGTCAAGTAGCTTGCCTTCTTCAACCTGCTGGAACTGCTGCATTTGATAAAGAAGGCCTCTCTCCCCTGGACCCACGGAGTGGTCCTCTCTGCAAACTGCTCTCTGCTGCAAAGACGACTGTGAAGTTGAAACAAAGTGTCGGATTGTTTGGGATTAATCTCTAGTTTTAGGGAGCTTGGCTGACTGAACCCAAACATGGAAGTAGGTGTGGTCAGATAAAATTGAATAGGGACATCCTTTTCTCCCTCATGTTTGTCATGTTTGATAATGCTCAAAGTTCTCTTTCTGTATCTTGCCCCTCTTCTGGTCGATTTCAGGTAGACAATGTGGAAACTTGGCGGCTTGTCATGAAATGGTACAATATTGAAGCAAGAAGCCTTTCGAGGGTTTGTGGTGGCATGCAGTGACATGTCAGTCTCATAAACAGTGAGGAAGACCATCTCTCCAAATCGTCCTTCGGCAGAAATCAGAAATGGACCAGCTACAGAGAAATGAAATACATGTACATAAATATCTATCTATATATAGGTACAATATGTCTTCCTTGTAGATACATATAAATGTAACTGTGACTTGATGGCCCTATACTACATACATAGATGTATACAGCTCATATGAGCTACTGTACATGTTTGTCTTTCAAATCACTAACCACTGCAGTCAGCTCTTTTGGTAATATATTTAGAAATGGCACCTCGTAGTGACCTCCGTAGATGAGGATTGCAGATGAGCGAAGTGATTGGCTTGAACTCAGCTTGAATGACCGCCTCTGCATATGTTTCCCTGGGAACTGTGTACCTACCATCAGAATCATTCTGGATAATCCCAATCCTTCTGGACAGCAGGAGGTGATGCTGTTTCTTATTTGATTTGGTGAATGATCCTACCATGGTCCCCTGTAGCACACCTGCTGAGCTAGTGTGGCTCAAATGGGTCGTGTACTCCCTCAGGGTCATAACAGTGTACTCCATGGCACCAAGTTTGATACTGGACACAAAGTGGGTGAATTTGAAATGGGAAACAAATTTGTAGCAGAAATCAATTAGTAGTCTCTTTGCTCTGAATGTGTCCATTGACCCCTTGGCGGCACGGAGCCACTGCTTGATGAGCTCGGAGCCAGGCACTCCCTGCGACAGCAACCTTGCATACTCCTCATGACAGAGGTCCGGGTAGTCAATCACTAGATTGTGTATAACCCAGCTGGACAGAGATTCCTCAAAACTGTCACTCACTTTGACTTGTCTGGTACTGAAGGAAGGTGGCCCTGAACAAATGGTATCCTTGGATAACGAGGGGGACTTTCCCTTTAGAGAGGGCTTGTCCTCTTGGAGTTCAGTGAGAACAGGAGACATTGGTGATCCTAGTGTAGCTATTCCTGTTGCCGTGGTAACGGTTGTCACAGCTTCTAATGGTAAGTAAGTACTCTGAGTGGAGTGAGAATTTGATGATGTGTGGGAGGAGTCTGTGGACAAGGTAGCCAGTGCATCAGTGTCTGTTTGTAGTAAGGGTGAAGCAGGCCTTTCAATCTCCTCTGCAAATGATACTGTCACGTTGTGCACTCTACGTCCAATGACCATCTGCTCAGTGGCACTTGAGCGGACTGTCTCACCATCTGTGCTCACTGTCACAGGGTTTGTTCCGCCAGGAGCAATCACAGAGGCTTTTAAGGTCATCTGGAGAGTCTGAACACTCTTGACCTTGTTCTCGTAAGCTTCAACTGCTCCTCCCTCTTCTGTCCTGATTATGTTATCAAACTTGATCTTCCTCACTTGAAAGGAGCTCTTCTCCTGCCATGGCTTACTGCTGGTAGCATCAATCCCTCTCCCCAGACCCAGGTCTGTGAACCTCTGGACACACTCCACCTTCTTCTCCTCCAACTCAGCCACAGAGCATCCTGTTGCCATGGTAATGCAGTTCAAATTCCCTGTGAATCCAATAAACACAATTCTCAGAGATCTTTGACCAAAGTAAATATTTGGCTGGTTGAACAAATTAGACTATTTTATACACACTTAAGCTGAAAGCATATCCCTCATATTTATATGTATACCAATGTCCTAGTTTGTATTTAACTAATGTACTGTAGATGTATATACAATGGTTATGGGTCAGTAATGAGTTGAAAATATTATCTGAATCAGATCTCAGTTAAAGAGGCTTTAATTGATAACATATCTTCACATTGTACATGTGCATGATTATGTAATCTTTATCTATATCCTTTAAAATTTATGTATTATGGATCTGTATGAGTCGTCTCCCAACCTGCCAATCTCCCCTTTAGTACAGTAGCACTGGAGCTAGTACACATAATGAGAACAAATTATATATCACTTCCTCCATCCAGTTCCAACTCCCATATAAGGTAAGGATATTAACCCACATCCATTTAAGTTTTTGTTTCATGTAGAGTAGTTACATAATATTCTCAGGAAACAATACATTGTGCATACCATGAAAGAGTCCAGTATACTAATGTTCCTAATATGGTACAGTAGACACAATCTTAATTGCGTAATCCTCTTATTACATAATCCTCTTTATATTAGTTACATAATCCTCTTATATTAGTTACATAATCCTCTTATATTAGTTGCATTATTAGTTACATAATCCTCTTATATTAGTTACATAATCCTCTTATATTAGTTACATCAGAATATGTTGAAAAGAGTCTAATAAGTAATATTGTTTAAACTTTTCACTTTCAGGAAGCCATCTTTCAGACATTGCATATTGTCAGGTCTATTCATTGCATATTGTCAGGTCTATTCTTCCTAATATCATGCCCACTGTATCAAATCTATATACACACCATCAACCATCACTACTTCCAACAAATATATGCATAACAATAATAATATATTAAAGGTTACATCTAAATGTATTTTACGCAAGTTTAAAATGGGCACTTTTTACAAAAAGTAATTACATTATAGTCTCTCTTTTTTCATCAGCTGCCGTAGCAACAGGTTCAGTTGTAGCGAGTCTGGTGCTTCCCATTTCTTCTTCCCAGCGGCAGCGAACATGCTCAAGTCTGAATACCATGAGATGGCGCCCACTTGTATCACGACGGGAGATGACAACTGGTCTGTAGCCACTACGTTCCGTCTTCAGAGCAAAGTAACCATCCACCGATAAGACCCTGCCGTGACAGTTAATAAAAAAGCCATCTTGACCCTGGGTCCATTTATCAATTGGAACAGGTGGAGCCCGTCTGGTTGCTAAGCGACTGTGAAGGACGTAGCTAGTTTCATGCTTCTTAGCATGCTCTTTCAAGAAGATTGGTCCGTTGTTGTTGCCAGCAAAGGAGAGAGGAGTTGTGAGGTAGTAGAACAGAGAGGATGCTTGAAGCCCAAAGGTAGAGAGAGCGCGAGAGAGAGTGCGAGATCTTTGGCTGTTATTAATGCCATTGTACACAATGTGGAAGTCGTGAACGATGTTGTCACTGTCTGCAATGATGATAAAGAAGGTAGCTGCCTTCTTTATGTCTGTGGTTGCCTCTACTGTCATGTTCTGATTGTTTATGGAGAGATACACAGGATGCTTTCCAATGCCAGCATCAGCCACAATGTAAAAGGGACCAGCTGGAGAAACAGGAAACAGGAAATACATTTAAAATTACTTCCTGAAAATTAAGGCATAAACATGGCTGACACTTACCGCTTGTGTTCTTTTGCCTTTCTATGTACTTGTTGGTGCTCTTCTGAAAGGCCTTTCTCAGAGCAATGTGGTTTATCAGCGTGTAGGTTGGCTTGAGAACAATGTTAGTAACAGCTTCTGCATACGAGCCCCTGGCCACGTAATAGTCGTTCTTCTCTGGATCCTTTATAAGGCCCACCTTCTTCAAGTGTGAATACTTTCTTGTCTTCGTTTTCTTTTGGGTAACCTTGAGAGCTACGGATACCAAATTCTCTAACCCAAAGGATCCGGATTGTGAGGAAGATCGCGTGTACTCGTCCTCTGTCATTACACTGTACTCTAGAGCACCCAAACTGATGGCACTCACGTAATGAGTAACATTGAAATCAGTTACAAAGGTGTAGCAAAGTTCCATAATATCTTCTTCGTTTTCCCCGGCTGATTTTTGATAAAATTCTCGAAAGATAGTGATGCTCGACTCGTCTTTAAGCTTTTGGATGTAAGTCTCATCAATTTTTCCTTTGCTGTACATTATCTCCAGAATCCATTTGCACAGCCTCTCTTCAAAGAGTGGTTGAGGGGCAATCATAGGCAGTTCCGGAGTCAGTTTTACCTGCACGTCCTCTCCGCCATCATCTGCTACCTCGGGAGAAGGTGCTACACTAAGCGACCTAAGTCTTTCTCTCTCTACAACAGTCAAAGGAACTTCCTCAAAGTCCTCGCTAAATGCAATCGTTCTATTAATGACGCGTCTGCCAACTATTCTTCTGCTAGCACTTACAGTTCTCGACTGCTCTCCATCCACACCAATGGAGATGGGGGTGCTGGCGGGCGCAGTGACGGATGTCTCCATCTGCAACTGAAGGGTCTGAACACTTGAAACGACATCTTCGTACGCCTCGACTGACCCCCCCTCTTCTGTACCAATCAGACCTTCCCATTTCAGGTGACGCACTTGGAAAGTCGTCTTCTCCGCCCACGGTTTACTTCTTGTAGCATCGATTCCTCTCCCAAGGCCAAGATTAGTGAAGCGTGATATTGCTTCAGTTTTCTGGTCTGCGTATAACTTCCTCTCCGTACCTGCTAACAAGACGTGTTCTTGCGCCTTTGGCGTCTTCTTCGTTGTAGATGTTGTCTTTTTCTTCTCTTTAGATTCAATGTGAATGTCCACCGGCTTCTCGGACAATGCATGAATGATTCCTCCGCCTATCTTTTCAGCCATCATAAATAGCTACTTGAACCTCCTATTCTCGTTGCGACACTGAACTATGCGTAGACCAAGAGGATTCCAATTAGTCTCTTATGCAGCTTCCCGACCTACTTAGGGATAAACCGAAGTGACCTTTGTAAGGATTGCTATGGAAGTTCACGTCACTATTTCGCCTCCATATTTTGTAAAGGGGAGGGGCTTAGGTATATATGTACTACCTATATACAGAGAGTATGAGACAGTTTGGCCGAAATATATATGACTACAACGTAGCACCCAGATCACCACAAGCAGATTGGTGGTACAGAATAATAATATTAATAATAATAATAATAATAATAATAATCCATTATCCATTGTAAATTTAAATTTTATGTTAATAATAATAATAATAATTATAATAATAATAATAATAATAATAATAATAATAATAATAATAATGTAATGAATGTGTATCTGTTAACAATATATAAGATATATGACTATTGAAATTTCAGTTAAATTGTAAAGTGTTAGTGATGTTTGATCTACTTCTTTCTACTTCTGATTTCTTCTTTCTACTTCTGATTTCTTCTGATTTCTTTCTTCACTGTTATTCACCACCAAGGCTCGAAATACCATATAGTCGCTATCGTATGCACGAGATCTCCTGGGAACGATGGTAGCTTCATATGTGTGTGAGCCACTCCTCCTTAGAGCGAGATAGCCATCCCAGGCGCCCCTTCTTCCTTGGCAATTTATCAGCAGGCCCTCCTTCTCTTTCAACCAAGCAAAGGGACACTCTCGAGGAATGGAAAATGACTTGTGTAAAGGACTGTGGAGTGCGTACCTAGCATTGCTCTTCTTGCAGTGTGCTTGAAAGCGAATAAGTTCATGTTGATTACCAAAAAAGGTCAATTTAGTTTTCAAGTATAATTGAAGATGCTCTTTAAGTTCATGTTCAGGACCACTCTCCTCAAAGTAAGCTTGGTCAGCAGGTTTGTAGATGATGCTGAAGTCATTATTTCCAGCCCGTCCTTCATCCACCTTGGCAAGAGAAAATATTGAAGCGCCATTTTTAGGCTTACTCCCATCTTCTTGTTGCATGCCATCTTTATGTTTAGTTCCTACCAACCTGTATTCTCGACCCTCATCCACCCTTAGGTAGACACTGTCACCCTGATTATTTTCAGCAATAATATGGAAGCTAGGATCTACAATGTGGAGAAACAAAACATAAATATATTTGCAATCCACAAAGATGGAAATATACAATAGTCTTACCATCATCTGTCCCATTTTCAATGTATTCGACAATTCCCTTCCAAAGAGCCTTTTTCAAAGCAGGATCATCAACCAGTACATCAAGAGATGCCAGCTTCACACTCAGAACTGCTTCCTCCTTAACTGAATCCTCTTCCTCTGAAAATTTTCCAAGACATTGAATGAAATGCTTTATCTTGCTCTTCTTCCACTTCTTGCTGGTATTGGCTTGCAAATCAAGGACATTACTGACACCCAGACCACCTGAGCTCTTTATCATAGTCTGGTACACCTCCTCTGAGCGTGTTAAATACTTCATTGCTCCAAGGGTGATGCTGGACACAAAGTGGGTGATGCCAAAGGTTTTCGCAAACTCCTTACATGCTGTATCTAGTTTAATCCTATCATCATCCTTCATTTTCTTGTCTGTCCAGTCTTTTAAGATTTCTTCAAATTTTAGCTTCTTTCCATGACAAATGCAATTCCATTTATTGCATTTGCTGCACTTAAAGGTGCACTTTGGCTCACAGGAGCAATCATGCTCCGGTTCTTCCACATCGGAGCGCTGAGCACTGGACCCCGCTCGAAATGCTATAGTTCTTCTTAAAATCCTCTTCCCAAACACTCTCTGTGAAATGCTCTTCACTCTCTCAGCCTCGCCGCCCACATTGATTGACACAGTTTTATCTGCATTGACCGATTTCTTCATCTCTACGCGCAGTGATTGGCTGCTTGCAATGACGTCATCGAACTCCTCGAGAGAGTTCCCTTCTGCGGTCCCTATCAGCTGGTCTAAGCAGGGGACGTCTCGAGGATCGATAACCTGGAACGACGCTTTTTCGACGAATGGTCTAGATTTTGTCGCATCTACTCCTCTCCCAAGTCCAAAATCGACAAATTTCTCCATCGCTGCCTGAATGGCACGTCGTGGATGCAACGCTTCGTCCGAAGATCCGGTGTGATTTAGAAGGACTGACGGAGGATAAAACTCTTGCATACAGGGGCAATCTGGTGTGTCTGATCTATCCCCACCTCCTCCTCCAGAAGTTACCTTTGGTTTAAGGCTCTCCCCAATAACCACATTAATTGGAAAGGGACAGGCAACATCATGACACTCTGACATTTTCGGTTCTTTTTCTTTTACTGTAGAGTATATTGCATGCAACCTGAAGGGATTTGGCAAATTTATACGTATCTATTTTGCTAATTAACAAAGGTCAAAGGACACTGAGAGTTCAGTTCAAAGTCCGTGCACCCTGTAATGAAATAGATACCACGTTGCTAGTTATTTTGTCTTCTTGTCGTCACGTACTCCGCGCTTGAACTTGACCCGCGCGACTTGTCTCATTAAGTCGAATGCATGACAAAACCATCCAACCTGTAGACCAGTGAGAGAAAGGAGGAGAGTGGGTCGGAGGAACTACAGGATCATAACAAACCTACCACTATTATAATGCAATTGATGACTATTGGCAGTGACAGAATTAGAGAAATAAAAAATCCTCCTTCATCAAAATACTGCTGGGTGGCAAAATATCTATAGTGAAAAATATTACTAAATATTCAAACAACACCACTCCTGTCAATCTACTAACATTAATTAATTAATAAAGTTGTGATCACAATTATTTTTGAATTCATTTTAGAAAGGGTTGCATAAAAGACAGATTCCTTTGTACATGCTCCTCTATGAAATACAACAAGTAGAGTTAAATAGAAAACTGATACATCAAGATAAAAATGAATAAGAAATTATACTATGCCTGTCCACCTTTGACCTTTGATACATGCAACAAATGCCAAGAGGTTAATAAAGCCATTCAGCCATCTCGTTAACCTGCTCATGACTACCTGGGGGTTGGACCTGCTTAACAGTAACCCTATCAGACCCAATTAAAGTGTGGTATTGGTGACCGAGATTACAAGTTGAACACATTTCAACCGCCCCCTCCTAATTTGTAGATTCATCCCTGTCACACAATGTGACTGTCCTAGGTGTTTAGATGAATCAATACACCATTTTTCTTACCTGATATGTCTACTATTTTTAAAAATACATGTTACATGTACCTGTAATTCTCTGCGGCCCACGAGTTGATCCAGGGGCTACAAGCACACACAAGTGCGAATAGAAGGAGCAGGATACACTGAAATGCTATGAAACGTCTCGTAAGGAGGATAAGGAACAGGGAAGCTGCATGACTAGTTGCAAGGGCGACCAACCAGGGCTCGCTCCACTTCACCTAACGCATATAATAACAACATTTGAAAAAGTGGGGTGCGTAAAGGGGCGCGATGCGGCAGCTCACAGAAGATAAAGCTTCTAACAGACTATACGACTTGTCAGGGCCCATATGCGTATTTACGTACATTGTACACTGAACTTAGTACGCGACAGCCATTTTTTCTAGTAACATGTCCGCGCGTGTCTGATGCTATGCTGAAAGGAACCAAAAGAACGATTTCATATGTAATTCGGTAGGCAGTCGTAAACGGAGAGGCATTTCACATAGATTTCAAAGTTATCTAAGGCGGCTAGTTTAAACCCTCCAGCAGAATTCCCGTACATCATTGCATCCAATCACCCATCCTGTCTATATTGTGTCCATGACAAGCTGGCTCAGTTGGCGCTTGTTTCATGAATATTTGGTTCTGCAGGTCCTGGGATTGAGGGATATTTCGACCAAAGTGCCATTAATGAACTATTTTCACTGATAATGTTGGACAATTGTAAATATTTCCTAATGTTCTTACAGTGATCCGGAGGAGAAGTGGAACAGATCTGGAGTCAATGCCTTACAGATTGACTGCACTAACTGCCGACTGTACACCGGAGGACGAGACTCCATCATCCGGGCTTGGGACGTGCAGCCCAATAGAGATGTAAGGACCCCACCCCTTGTGTCATGTGATGTCATGTGATGTCATGTGATGTATTGCTTCATGTCGGTACACTTCTCTACAGCCCCCTAGATACATCAACTCACTAGAACACCACACTGACTGGATCAATGATATAGTGCTGTGTCAGCATGGAAAGAAATGTGAGGCCTCCATCCACTCATCCACCCACCTCTCATCCACCCATCCACTCATCCACTCATCCACTCATCCACTCATCCACCCATCCACCCACCTCTCATCCACCCATCCACTCATCCACTCATCCACCCATCCACTCATCCACTCATCCACCCATCCACTCATCCACTCATCCACCCATCCACTCATCCACTCATCCACTCATCCACTCATCCACCCATCCACTCATCCACTCATCTACTCATCCACCCATCCACTCATCCACCCATCCACCTCTCACTGTGTGCAGTGTTCTCAGCCTCCTCCGACGCTACTCTTAAGCTGTGGGAATCTCTGTCTGGACAGTGTATTGCTACACTTCGGACACACAAGGACTATGTAAAGGCACTGGCATATTCACCAGAAACAGAAATGGCTGCCAGTGCTGGTCTGGAAAATCAGATTTTCTTCTGGGATCTGAATGCCTTATCTAATTTAACAGTAGCAAACAATACAATTACTAGTGAGACTGAATGTTATATGGACCAACTGTATGTACCAATAAAATTATTATCCATCATAACGTTTCTAATTTTAGCAAGTAGCTTTTCTGGAAATACAAGTTCAGTGTATAGTCTAGCTATGGACCGGGGCGGCCATTTTCTTGCCTCAGGCTCTTCAGATAAGGTACAACATTCACTGTTCCGAGTTGTAATTTGTACTTTCGTCATATTATTTGGCTATAAGTGTTGAAGAGTGGTCCTCTGTGTAGATTATTCGTATCTGGGATACAAAGAGCCTTCAGAAGCTGATGGAGCTAAGGGGTCATACAGACAACATTAGGACACTTGCCATGAGCAACGACGGTGCACTGGTGAGGATAATTATCACATGATGGTCACATGACACTCAGGTGATCTATTCATCACTGCAGCTACTGTCAGGAAGCACAGATGGCACAATTCGCTTATGGTCCATAGCTCAACAGTGTTGCATTGAAACGTATCGGCTCCACGATGAGGGTGTGTGGACAGTTGTTGCTGATAGTACATTTTCCAACTTCTACTCCTCTGGAAGAGATAAGCAAGTCTTTGCAACCAACCTCAAGTCTAGCACCAGCAAGTGTCTCTTCAGTGAGGATGCACCGGTACTGAAGCTCCTGCTGGACCCCGTGGACCCTCACCCCTCACTCTGGGTAGCCACCATGAGCACGCACATCAATAAATGGGTGAGGGACCCTTTGTTGCCTAGCAACCATGTTTCTTTCATTGGTGCTCTATGTACACCTGCTACAGCCGATAGTGAGCAATTTGACAGAGGAGGAGGAGAGTGAGGAAATGGTGACAGATCTGGACTCAATGGACATGGGGACCAAATCAGTGACAACCATACCAGGAGGCCCTTGTCTGAAGGAGTATCGCATTCTCAACAACAAACGTGAGATCCTCACTAAAGATTCTCAAGGGAACGTGACACTCTGGAGCATATTGTTGGTTAGTGTGTAACCATGGTAACTTAAAGGAGAACACTAATTGCAACTATATAAATCCATGTCTTGTCTGATAGGCTAAGAAACTGGAAGATTTGGGTCAAGTGGATCTGGATGAGGAGGTGGAGCGGAGATCAGAACAGGTGTACTGCCCCAACTGGTTTGGGATCGAACTTAAAACTGGTGTATGCATAATCTATTGTGTTTAGTGCTCCGTATGTATACATAATGTACTGTTTACCATATGAGATCACTCCCCCTCCCCTCTCCTCTCCCTCCCTCCCCTATCTTCCCCTCCCTCCCCCTCCACCCTTCCCTCTCCTCTCCCTCCCTCCCCTATCTTCCCCTCCCTCCCCCTCCACCCTTCCCTCTCCTCTCCCTCCCCCTCTCCTCTCCACCCTTCCCTCTCCTCTCTCCTACTGATTGTATTTATAGATGTTAACAGTAAGATTAGAGGAAAATGACTGTTTCTCATTGTGGGAGCTAGCCTCCAGATCAGGAATACCAGACATACCGCTGGACCTCAACTGTGAGTGCTCATCTTCCACTCTACATCCATGGCACTATAGAGTACACATAC
The DNA here is from genome assembly GCA_947172415.1 of Chondrosia reniformis. Classification (NCBI taxonomy): domain Eukaryota; kingdom Metazoa; phylum Porifera; class Demospongiae; order Chondrillida; family Chondrillidae; genus Chondrosia; species Chondrosia reniformis. Next base: position 8,211,497 of record OX359195.1, on the reverse strand, counting down.
AGTATTTAGCATTCACTGATACATATCGGATGTAATAAACCATTGGGTATTACAGTTTGGATATCATTATTATTTTACAGTAAAACATTGGATATTTTAGTAAAACATTGGATATCATATTACTTTACAGTAAAACATTGGATATTATAGTAAAACATTGGATATCATGTTGCTTTACAGTGAACATTGGTGCCCTTTGTCTGAAGGCTCTGTATGAACACTGGCCAGAAGCATGCACCAATCAGAATGCAGAGGATGGAGATGATGCTAGTTCCATCTCTTCAGGAAAGAGCCTCTCAAATCGGGTAACTCAACATAGATTCTCCCTTGAAGGCTTGCATGTGTACTTGACAATAACAGTGAGTATTTCTCTGATAGAAATTCTTCTCCGTCCCTCCCCACACTCCGATATACATTGCTGAGGCAGGGGACTGTGGCTGTACACTGGCTAGACTGCACTGCAGTGACGCCGCAAGGCAACATGAGGCCTCATTATTGCAGCAGCACTCTCCACTATGGATCATTGATTGTGTGGTCAAGGTAGGGATGTGTAATTTGTATTCATAGGTGCCTGATGATGTAGGGATAAAAGTAACTAGCGATGTGCCCACAGTCGTTTGTCAGTGCTAGTCTGTCATGTCTGATCCAGTGGGGAAATCATCCGAAGCCCCAGACCAATTATTTAATCTATATATGTATGTATAGTAGCTTAATTGTATTCATAGGTGCCTGATGATGTAACTGTTACTTTAGGACATGTGATACAAAAGTACATCTCTGAACCATGTATTGATATTACATATTTGACGTTGGTTGCTAGGGTAACCTTCCCAAGTACTTGAAGATCAGTTTTTCAGCCGGGCCCCATTCTGAATCTTTCCTGGCTAAACAACCTTCTGCAAAGTACACCTCTATACACACAACACAGTAACACAATACCAGAAGCACACACTGCATGTGGCGATAGGTTATTACTGCATGTGGTGATAGGTTATTACTGCATGTGGCGATAGGTTATTACTGCAGGTTGCTTAACTGTAGTCTGCTATTGGAGTCATCTTACGCTAGCTGTTGTAGATTCAGCCATATTAGTGCCCAATACTTATTGTACTTGTAATCCTGCTTGTCTCAACTTGCAGAGAAGAACACTTGCAAGCTCCCGACTTCCTTCCAGTGTCTCGCATTATTGAGCGAGTCTACACTCACCAGTATGGGCCAGAGGGGAAGGTGAACCATAGGGGAGAGAGGATTGAGCCAAAGGATCAGTTTGTGATATATTGCCAGGGACAAGTGAGTTGGAGGTGCATGTGTTGTGACATACAGGCCTGATTCACCTGAATATTTCCATTCCCAGTTGATTGACCCAGAAATGGATTTCAGGACAGTTCGCTACTACTTTTGGAAGAGCAGTAGCGAAATCAAGTTTTACTATGCGTATAAACATGATGACAAAGTAGGGACTAAGGCAGAGGACTCCTCCTAGCCTCTTTGTAAAACCCCTCACCATATTTACACACCTCATGACCTTACTGTACAGTGATGAATCATAAGTGAAAGTGGTAACGCAATCATTCGAACTTTTATAAGATAAAATGGCGTCTCCAATGAAGGTTGCAGTGCTGGGATTGAATCCTGTTAGTGAACACGTAATTACATTACTCCAACGTTTCGGCTTCCATTTGACGTGTATTTGGGACAGGGACATCGAACAAGCGAGGAAGGCGTGTTCTGACCATGGCATTGATGTCGATTCTTATTTCGATTACTTCCCATTAAGTTGGAAAGATGTTCTCATATCCCCAAACGTGGAGCTGGTGTTTGTAGCCAATTCGCCCAGCGAACATGCAGAAGTTGTAGTGAAGGCCCTTTCGGTGGGTAGACACGTCATTTGTCAAACACCGCCGTCAGTCAACGTGGAGGGTGTTTCGAGAATGTTATCGATGGCCAGGTACTACCCGAAATTGTTTGGAGGTCTGTGTAGCCACTTCCGGTTCCATCCGGCGCTGGGCCGCGCCAAAGAACTATTGGATGAAGACTTTTGCGGAAATGTGGTGATGATGGACATGCGAATAGCTTGTCAGTCACTGATTGCCAGAGAGGGGTACAGTTGGAAGTGCAGTCACATTGCTGGGGGCGGGGCTTTGAACATTTACGGTAGCCAGCTAATTGACCTGATCCAATATCTGAGTGAAGAGAGGATAGAGGAAGTGTATGGTTCTCTAAACACGTTCTACAACCAGACTGATGCAATCAAGGGCTACCGATCAGTCACTAGCGATGACTTTTGTTCAGCTCAGGTAAAGTGCTTCAATGGAGTGTGTGCCTCTTTTGTGATAAACTGCACGTTACCTGAAGGATTTCTCTTCAGTCTCTCCATCAGCGGGAGCAAAGGCCACCTCTTTGTGGAGAACATGAATCTGTTTGGACAGAGAAAGGGAGAGGAAAGGCAGTTGTTTTACAAGGCTGATGTCACTGATACAGATTACATTACATTTTTTGATGCTGGGTGCAGTAGAATGCTTTCATGGTTGCACGGTTGCCTAGCAATGCCATCATCATCAGAATCATCTCTGAAAGATATATCAGGACAAGAAGTAAAGGATTCAGTTTCCATGGCAACCTTTGAGGATGGCTTGTATATTCAAAGGGTTATATCTGGAATAGTCAGGGCCAATGAGACAAGAAAGTGGTGTCATTTGAAGGAGGTGGAGTCCAAAATATTAGAAGAAGGAGATCCCTTTTGGCACTCAAGTAATATCAAAGGCTCTTTGGTATCCCTTGACAACCAATTAACTTCCAAACCACCAGCTGGCAAGAGAAAGATATCAAAAAAGACCTAGATAGCATTTCTCATACTGTACATAGTTTAGTAATTTTTTAGATTTTGGGAATTTTCAATTTTAATCATAAAACTATTTTAACTTCTCAACTATTAATTATATATTCAATTAAAGACACGTAACATCTGACATTGAATTTCAGTGTTCAAATGAAATTATTAATAATAACAGGAGCCAGCAAATATTAACATCTTAGCCTGTACTTCTGGGAGCATTGGAAATTAGTTATCCATTGGTCCACACAGAGTACAGAGTCCACAGTACAAATGAAAGTCAACAGGTCAACATACTTTAATGATATTCATAGTCAGTGTAGCTGTTTGTATGCCAGTTGATTGTACAAATGAGGTAAATATATAGTTTCCATGGGGTAATTAATCACCATGTCAACAGCTGTATATATGAGATCTACCACTACAATCACCATTTTGTTTATTGGATTGGTTTCCATGGAAATAGTTTAAATGAAGCCAAAAGTTACTACAGTGAGTGCTCTGACCAGAATTGGTTTCACATGTGTACCAAATACCAGCTCATGACAGACTATCCTTTCTCCAGTACCATCACAGATTCCTTTGATACCAGAGGCTTTGTCTGAGATGCCAACACGTTTCAGTGTACATGGCTTCTTCTTGAGGAAGTTAGTTAAAATATTTTTATAAATTAATTTGATCCATTGTATTGTGTGATGGAGATGGATATAGTGTGTGATGGAGATAGATGTATTGTGTGATGGAGATAGATGTAGTGTGTGATGGAGATAGATGTAGTGTGTGATGGAGACAGATGTAGTGTGTGATGGAGACAGATGTATTGTGTGTGATGGAGACAGATGTATTGTGTGTGATGGAGACAGAAGTATTGTGTAATAGTACTGTATCATCATAAAATTTGTAGTGCAAACACAGACAGAACGATGGCATGATAAAGTTTGGGGTAAATAAGTACAAATTACTGGACTCAAATGCTATCAAAGGAGGCAATTAGAAGGTAATAAAAATACAATTTGAAATAACTAATAGTTTCCCTATTAATGACTACAGGATAAACAGACAGTGTTGTTTGTGGTGCAAGCTATGGTCAAGTTAGTATATTATGAAGTCTCTCTCCCGGTCAACCAATATTCCAGTGTGTCTAGTCTCTATATGGTTCAGACAAGAATGTTATTGGATTACCAAAGACATTTAGAGCAAATTGAACATATCTCTCTTAGAACAATATTTGCACTAAATGGAGATTACATGTCTACAGACTGACTGGCATAATAGTACTAGCTCCAATGAACCTGCAATCTATAGGTTATATTTAGATACATTATAATTGTATTCATAGTTCAGCTATTCAGCTGGCAGTCTGCATGTTCCTTGCTTGAACAGAAAACACTAATACTGTAGTATATACAGAGTATACTATTCCTGTGGCTCCCCTCTTGTTGGCATGCCAACAAGAGGGGAGCAAGATGGCACTGAATACCAGTCCACATTGCCAGCACTGAGTTGCCTAACCAGTATCCATGACAACATGACATGACAAATTTAGAAAGCATTTTCTTATATGACACAATAATTACAAGAGTTTACAGTGACTTACAGGAAGTTGCAAAGATTTCTTCATATGACTATCCTTTTGGAGTGGATACATACAGGAATGATATCCTTTAAAGAGAGATTGCTGAGGAAGATTAGAAATATTGGCATTCTCTTGATGTGTAGACAACATAGGGTAGGCATCATAATGTAAAAGTCTGACAAGTCATTGACAGTTCAATACCTGAGATGTAATTGGATTGACACTTCAACATTTACCTTACTGGGTTATTGAGAAACTGGATTCTTGCCAATTAGCACAGGCACAAGCCAGTTTTCAGCTTTCCCACAAAACAATCTTTGAGAGATGGGATGTGGTATATTAGCACTACAAATCAGCACTGCCACTACCTTTGAGGAGAGGTAGCACCTGGGTATCTGGAGCTCACAGCAACTGGAGAAGAATGGGCAGCTGTGAATGGATGGATGCCTACAAATCTGTAAACAAGATGACTGCAATGAGACCAGGTAGAGATTCATCTATTGCATCATCATTTAAAGTGGTCTCATAATAGGTGCAGATGAAGATTGTGAGGGCAGAGGTGGAGTTGAGAATGTGATAAAGGGGCATCATTACAAGTGATAATCTCATACCAGTCCATTTGCCATAACTATTCCATTAAGTATCTTTGGATAGTACATCTTTCAGCTCTTTGAGTACCTAAAAACACTGCCTGGGGTTCAATCATTAAATGTACTATCCAAAAGATAAGACTAGTACAGTAAGAAAAAATCCAATTTTATTAGCTCCAGGCGCATGACAAAGTGGTATCAACTATATGTGTTTCACTTAAAAGGATTAAGGAAGTGAAATAAATACCATTATAAGACAAGCCAGCAATAAACTGCTTTAGTCATTCTTTAATATTTAAGATTACTCCTGATGTGGTGACAGATGTAGTGTGTCATACAGGACATTACAAATGATCTCACAATAAAATGGAGTTAAATTAATAACAAAGCATGTGATCCAACCTTTCAATAAACAAACACACAAACAAGTTTATCTAAAGGAATGCTTCAAGTCAAGAGGTCACTCCATTCTGGTGGGCTGTTGCATCCCACAAATAAGCTATACATATGAGTAAGCTACTTTTAAATACAATTTCTGGTGATAATCCGTTTGACACCACTGGATACAATCCTAATTGAGTAACAGTAATACAGAGGAAAGGAGCCACTACAATGGGACTGAAAGGACACACATAAGGATGACAAAGTGGCTGCATCTAAATCATCAGTTAGGGTACTGACAAGATGATATCAGAACTGAGTACATCATCCATACAACATGTGTCTACAACAGGCATTATTGTAGATTTTGTAAAATGACCCTAAGACTGGAAATAGGTTGTTCAAACTAGGCATTTCAAAAATTCACCCCAGAGGCTATATCAGGATTAACAGTTTCTCCCTCATATTATTAGAGAGTCATACCCAATTAGCAGGATACCTTGACAAACACATTCTGTAGGAAGCAGTTGATTAATTTTGTTCCATGAATGGCTAGGAATGTAGCTCCTACATATACCTGGCCAAATTCGGTTGGACCGTTCCAATCTACATTGCTCATGGGCAAAGTACAATTAGCTCCTATGAAAGAGATCTGGCAACAAACAGATATATCCCATGTCATATTGCATTCAGTTCCTGCATGTAATGGTTAACCAATACAATAATGATTAACCTTAGCAACCATTGAAATTTCATTAAGTTATAAGACAACCACAATTATATTGCAAACCATGCCCATAGCACAATATAATTACATAAACAATACATCATTTGAATGGTTGCTATACATACTGTGGTCCTTTTGTATAAGAATCTAATAGAATCTAAGGTTCCAATGTCATAGACCATAGTTTATAGTAATGTGAAGCTTTTGGTTCTAAAACTGGCACTTATGTGCATCACACACTTGTATCAGCACTTGTTGGTTTTGAAGTCATTAAATTCATTTTTACACTTTCCAACTAATCTCAATTGATAGTCACATACAGTCAGTGACTAGTGAGGAGGATAATGTTTATCTACAGCTATGTCAGGACACCAAAGGACAGTCCATGCAGGTAGAGATTTATCTTGTCAAGCCCAGCAGATTCTAATCAGAGGAATTCACCCAAAACATGCTGTGTCACAGGAATATCACAACTACTCCATGCTGAGCTCTCATGGCTTTGAAGACTAAACTCCATTTACAGAGAGAATTAATAGAATATATCTACAACATCCAAAGGTCAAAGGTTAATATTCCATTATCACAGAACAAATATTATTTTAAACAAAGATGTACCTGCAGACATACTATATGTACCTGATATGGTACAAAGGTCAACTATTTCTATTTGACCTGACTGAGAAAGGTACAGCAAAGCAAACTACATAAGCTGATTTGTAATTTGGAGGTACAAAGGTTGCCATGTCCATCTTATCCCCTCACATGGGAGCTCCCTGGTGTATACAGGTATTGGTGAACTTGTTAGAGCCAATTACTGCTGTAAAATAAGCTAGCACTTTGAAATGTGACCTCCACTAATTATGAGGGTCACTTCCTAGACTTGCAGCTGGAATTGTCTAACAGTGGATTGGCACATGGAATATGAAAGTCTTTAACTGGTTATTAAATATACATTGTTACAACCTATTCATTAGTTCAATTATAAAATATATATTTCCAGCAAAGCTATTTAACAATATTCCTACAATCTCAGGCAGTTCTGCAACATCAAAAAGCTAACTACTGAAGTAACTAAAATGACTTCACAGATACATTCTCACACATGCATTACATCACTGCTTTGAGGCAACACTAAATATAGTAACAATACTGGAGCAGTTTTACTCTTTATACTTTATTGTATAGATACTCTATAGAGTTATCAATTTGTATGGCCCTTGTCCTCTAGAAGCTTCTTGAGGATGAGGAACATACAAATTGAAACACACTCAGGCTGTTTAGGAATGTGGCATCACAGAGAATACGTAATCATTCAATAACTGTCAAGCTTTACAGCCTCAACATAAAGCATTCCACAGGCATATAATTATTGTAAGCAGAACTTTATAAACAAATCATCATTTGACAAGCTGATGATTGACGTACATTCTGACTCTCCCCCAAAGCAAACATGCCCAGCTTCATGAGTAACATAAAATCTCATTTCAGCAGGAAATGGAAGTCCCCCAATGTTTGTACAACACTTGTTCATTTACTAATCTCCACAATGTACATCTCAAGGTAGCAATCAGCTTAAGCCATCTAAATTTATTATTCCAAGAAAGGAACTGAGCCCACTCAGTCTGTTCAGTGGTCAAACAAAATAAATATATTCATATATAATCAAAGCTGGCAGTGCTTTGTATTAGATTAAAATCAAAATGGGTGGGCTGATGTTAGCTTAAGCAGTTAGTTGATGAGAAAACTCTTCCACAGATAAATCATTATTTAGCTAATATATCTTCCCAGTCAAGGAGGTTCATAGCTTGATCAGCTGATCATCTATGCACTTAATCCAATTAATGACAACATTAAGTCATTGTATTATACACACATCAGCTTTTAGAGAGTCATTGTATGTTGGGCCAGGAGTTCACATAACAAAGCACCTCTCTCCTTTGAGTCAATCCTCAAATGCTTTAAAGTTAATTGGATCAATTCCTTCAAATCTCAGGAATAGAAACACAGTAATTTAATCATCTAACAATTGTGTTACAAAAGTAGTCTACCTTCAAGTCAAACAATAAAACGCATAGATCAATGAGGTGTTAAAAGTTCTACTGAATATATAGTATACGTAGATACTATTCTCTTGTGTATTGTACACAAAAATAAAACTAGAGATAATAAGTCAAAACTAGTAGAAATGGAATTACAACTGCTTCCCACGTTAATAGCTGCAACACTCTACGAAAGTAAGCATAGCTTTTTGAAAGTGAATGCTCTAGTTGTTAGTAATGTACAGACAGCTTCACATTTACAATATAAACATGCTGTCTCCAACCAAACAAGTCCCTTCAAACTATTCAGAAGGGGGACAAGGAAAATTAAGAAATGCATACAATCAGAACATTTTTAACATACTGAAGCAACATTTGGAATGTACATGTATACAACCATGGTACACATAAGGTAAATAATAAAAATAATAAATAAATGTTTAATTGATACCCTCCAAGCACAGACAGTCAGTTGTGTACATAGTGGGAAGTTAAGGACTGCCTTGTTTGAAGCCAGTCAAGCGGATACTTATATACAAATAATTTAATAATATTTCTTTCTAAGAATATGCAACCTTTAAATGAAGTTTTCTGAATAGGAAACGTAAACTATCACTATGCTCTCAAGGTGATAAGTTTACACACGTGTACATATATATACAGTATTAGTGACACCATCTGCATACACACTGGAGGTCCTTTGTATTACAGCTATAATGGACATTAGATGTGACATATACTGAGAAATTTAGCTGAAAGGGAAAAATGAGAAAACTATTGCTACCACTAAAGTACACTTCGGACATGAATTTAATGGTCAGTGGAGCAATGGTCAGATATAATTAACTCAAACAAGCATCACTTTTCAGCACAATCATATGGCTGAGTTTGGTGTTATATGTAACAGAGCTAAAGTTGAGTTGTCACTAACAACATACAAATAGGCTCTTTAACTACAGATTGAAGTGTTAAAGTCACTTTCTACATGATACACCATTTTTCTTTCATGCTACATCTACTTTGGAGTAAAGACCTATAGGGAACTAAACCTAATGAGAGCTTTGGATGAGGATACAAGAGTTTTCTTCTTCTCCACATGGGCCATGATATGTCCATCGGGCAGCTGCCAACAACCAAACAAAGTAACTTTATAATACAGACTAGAAAACTTACAAGGGACACACAGCCTCAAGCAAACATTACATCCAATTGATCAAGTGATTCATAACAGTCCTCTGTTTAGAGTACAGCAGATCAAAGCCCTTTGAAGCAGAGAGACCTTTAAGGACACTTCCTGAAGTGGGCTATGTAACAGAAATTGGCTGCATATTCGTGCATGCAATGTAACACGAATAGATTCATTCAGAAGGAGTGTTCAAAAATACTGATGTCTCGACATTAACAGTCCTAGCAGACACGAAACCCTTGTCGCCCGACTTCAAAGAGACTTCCTAGGCTTCAAAGGACACAGCTTAGCGGAAACATGAAAGCGTGGGCGTATACACAAGAGATGAATATCATTACTTGATTATGTAAGAGTTATAAAAGAGTGGCGGAGGTTTGCACCGACTAGAATTTAGATTACTTGCTTTGAGGATAACTTGAAGATAATTGAGTTCTTACAATGACAATGGAAGTCTTAACTCGCCATTTCAGACGCGCCTCAGACGTGGTAGCTGAGAACATTCGTGCCTTTACTGACATTGAAGCAGCGAGACGCAAGAAGAAGCGCAGTCGTCGCGTTCGCTTTTCCTTGGATGTCTGTCTTCACCAAGTGGTCGGACAGGGAGACCAGAAGGAGATGAAGGCATTGCTAAAAGAGCACGGTCCGCAGTTGTTGAACAAGCTGGACTCCAACGGACTCCCTTTGGGAGTACGCGCCGCATTTGCAGGTCAATTTGACATGCTTCGCCTTCTTGTAGAGGAGGGATACGAGCTCAGTCAAGCTGATGAGAATGGATGGACGGCGCTCCACGCCGCTGTGGCTACTAACGACATTGCGGGAGCCGCATTCATCTTGTTACAACCCGGGGCACACAAACTGACTTCGCTAAAGCTAGTCACTGGAGAAAGACCAATCGATGTTTGCGAATCAGCCGAAATGGCCTCTCTCATCCTTCAAGCAGACATAGCGCACTTTACAGAGGAATTGTACCAGGAAGACGCCTCCACCACCAGCCTAGAGAAACCGAGCGAAGAGCAAGCTTTAGTCAACTACGTAAAGAACCAGCAGGGAAGCAGCGCCCAACTCTCCCAAGTGTGTTCAGCGCTGTTTCACGTATCCGCTGTCAAGAACTACACAAAATTAGCCTACAACCTTCTGAATCGAAACCTAGTGGATATCAATACGTTGGACCAAAATGGCTGGAGCGCCCTTCACACCGCGGCCTACTACGGCAGTCTGGACATGGTATTCCTATTACTGCAGTGCGGTATCGAGGTCACAGAATCTCCTGTTCATCCATCAAGGATGACCAAGAATGCGTTAATTGTCGATGCTATCCAAAACAGAGATCTTTTATAATCTAAACTTGAACACAATTTGTTTTGTCATTGTCCACAGGTGTGTATGAATTTGTGTTATTTGTGTTACTTGTTTTTGAGAAGATTTATATTTTTGTTTGTACAAGCTGAATGAATTCATGATTTTAAATTCAAAAGTGTTTTTCTTGAATTGGCATTAACAGCATGACAATAAGACAATTGAGATCATGGTCTATAACAATGTCAAGCAATCCAGAGTCATTAAAATTTCAATTGTTGAGACCATCAGATGACTACAGTCGTGTTAGTAAGGCCCTGTAAGGTACAATCACATCTCTCATTTTGGGAGGGGGGGGAGGGCTCAGAGTAAAGTAACATGAGTTCGCCACACACACACACACACTCTCTCTCACACACACACAAGAAAGTTACTTCAGCTAACAAACAAGTTACTTCAGCTAACAAACAAGTTACTTCAGCTAACAAACAAGTTACTTCAGCTAACAAACAAGTTACTTCAGCTAACAAGCACAAACACGATCACCTGCATCGCTTGTTCCATCTACAAAGCTTAATACACACGACACGTGAATATTGCAATACAACCTGAACCAAACCAAAGAATGGATGCATCTCCCTTGTCTGTAAGGAACGTTCCTTTGTCTGTAAGGAACGTTCCCTTGTCTGTAAGGATGTGGATGCCAAACAGGCACATCATGGACATTATAATTACCTCTTCAGCTGTTGGGTGCCAATTAGAGCATTACCTACAGTCTATATAGAGCAGCTGAAGAGGTAAATATGATTCCATGACAGTTATGTGGAAATGCATGCCAGTGCAGCTGTTAAGAGTTATAAGGAAGTCAATAGTTGCACCTACCAGCTGCAGGTGTACCAAGTGCTCATCTACCATAGACAGACATGTGTCACCCAGACTGACCCATATATAGACATGCGTCACCCAGACTGACCCATATATAGACATGCGTCACCCAGACTGACCCATATATAGACATGCGTCACCCAGACTGACCCATATATAGACATGTGTCACCCAGACTGACCCATATATAGACATGTGTCACCCAGACTGACCCATATATAGACATGTGTCACCCAGACTGACCCATATATAGACATGCGTCACCCAGACTGACCCATATATAGACATGCGTCACCCAGACTGACCCATATATAGACATGCGTCACCCAGACTGACCCATATATAGACATGCGTCACCCAGACTGACCCATATATAGACATGTGTCACCCAGACTGACCCATATATAGACATGTGTCACCCAGACTGACCCATATATGTGTACTTATGTTCTACAGAAGGTAGGGATATGGTAGACTCAACTACTCTACAGAGAAATCATACATTCAAATCACTGCTCAGAGAGGCACTAAAGGAAGAGATGGTTGTAGAGTTGTTAATGCTGGTTTTACACAAGTGTCTATGGAGCCACGAGGTTACAAACATTATTCAAGCTCCAGTCACAGACACTCCTTCTGTAATGTAAATTAGTTAGTTGGTCCCTCCCAGTAGCACTAGTTACATTTGTGTGAAACTGTGTAAACATAGGAAGTTAAAACAGTACAATAACAATGAACTACCCTAATTAGCACCATCTGATGTTCATCACAATCTAGGCAAAAACAACATATGTATAAATTAGCTGCGTACATATTTTCTGTGAATATGTACTTAGTACAATACAAAGAATCCACACTCAAGGAAGAGATTTACATATATTTAATAGAATCCACACTCAAGGAAGAGATTTACATGTATTTAATACAATACAAAGAATCCATACTCAAGGAAGAGATTTACATGTATTTAATACAATACAAAGAATCCACACTCAAGGAAGAGATTGCATCTATCTCACACAGAAAGTCTTTATTATTAGCTATATACATGTTGACTGATCTTAAGCTGAAAATAGCATTCACTATACAATCAACATTTCAAAGATAGACTCTTAAAGCAGACACAGAGGAGATCAATGTCACACAAGAAGAGATCTGAGGCATAGCGTAAACATGTGTAAACACAGACAACTGGTGACAGCCACTGAGAGAGACCAACTTCAACAGACAGCTACATGTCTACGCTTACATTAGCACATTCAGTGCACACAGACATTCAGCTGTGTCCTGTGGGAAATGACTTATTTCAGCCTAAAAGACTTAGTTTGACAATAGGTGCCAAAATTCTTTATAAGGTTAATTTCGTGTTCTAATGCGAATTCGGTTGCTACAATGTTGGGAAATGCACCAAGTAAGGAGTGGGCAATGAATGTACACAAACACAGTGTACACTTCTGTACACATTATTCTTCTGCACTACACTACACTACATTTCTACAGAACTTGTGTCACCTCATATACTAGAAAGTGCTACTGGGAGAACACATAAGAATTGTAGTACAACTATTTTTGTAGCACAACTTGCTGTACACAAGCCATTACCAACTGTTCCAGAGTCATGCATATTGAAACTACATATAAGACTTTGTAGGGCTTTGGCAACACTGGGAATAATTTGCATTTCCTATTCTTGGGAATAACTAGTCTCCAAAACACTCATCTCCATTCCCCATTTTCATTTTAAGACTATCTTTAGATTGGAATGAAGAACATCAAAGTGCTAGGACAATAGGACAATAAGATGTGTGTATAGCTCAGTTTCAGACACATCCTCTACGGGCACTTTCAAAGGCAAACATTGTACCATTTAGCTCATTCTTATAATCACTTGTGCTGTACATCAAACACTGTATAAAGGAACAAGCTAACTCTCTCTCTCTCTTGCTCCTTTTTAATCTGTCTTACAATTTTCAGAATATCACTCTAAAATCAATTCAACTCAATTGTAATTTGTTATTCTTGATAATTGTAATTTTAGCATGTTAATCAACTATTATTTTAATAAACAATTAGACTTCAAATGCTTAATGAATAAAAAAAGAAATGGATAGCCCAGTCATGGATAGCTTTGAAGTAATTGATGGTTCCGTTTCAACTAGTACAACTCCTTTATAACAGGGAACATTAGAAAAAAACTAAAACTAAATGAACCAGACTTTGCACTTTAAGTATAATGCTAGGATTTGCAGTAAACTTGTCACACAATTAACTACACAGAAGAACTTTAATGTTACATAACACACAATCAAAGAGACGATCACTTATCTAAAGAGACAAACATTTGCCTCTAATTACTGTTCCTTTTTAAATATTTTATAGGAAAAGGATTTGACTCCTTCTTGTTCTTTTGTGGATATCACTTCATTCCCCCCTCAAAGACACAAACACCAGCATCATCAAAGGCCTTCTCAATACTAGTTCATTGTCACACCTCACTGATACCCAGCAATTACCACTGCCACTCATAGGCTACTGTCTTTTGATTCCCACAAAATTGAACTATGCATGGATCAAATACCAAAATTAATAGCTTCCATAACCCCTGGCAACCAGAGCATTGCCATATAAGGTCATAAGGAAGCTATTATAGTTTAAAAATAGTAACACAACTATGATATCACTCAGCAGTTGAACAAATTGTTATTGTCGTACAGATAAAAGGAGTTTGTAAATTTTTCCACCTTTAAGAGATTGACCCTGCCATGTTGTTCAGGTCACAGCATGATTATGGCATGAAAAGCATATGTCTGTAACTTGCTGTGTTACTAGCCATTGTGTGTCACAATTGTTTACCGCTCTGTTGACATCTGCTCTACACAATGTACAAAACACACATTATCATTATAGATCCTTGTAATTCTATGTTAAGTTCTGTTTCAAAGAATTTACTCCAATATACATTTCAAAGCTCTTTCTTGGAATTAAACAGTAAGTATACATTTCTAAAAAGATGTGATACAACCAAGTAATAGTCACGGTATGAACAAAACTTTGCCCAATTGTGCCCTCACACCACCATTATCATAACAGATCAAATAACAAAAGCCTGAAATATCAACCACCACACATGTATATATACTCATCCAAAGATCTATATATAGATTTTCCGTAACTAAACAGTCTATTCCAAGTATTACTTGTAGCTTCATAATGAGGTCAGCCAGGCATGTCAATAGGTAAGGGTACTGGAGAATATTCATGCTTGATATATGTAATTATAATAAGGATTATGTATAACAAACCTGTTAGAAATGGAGCCAAGAAGATTTATATTTTACAAAACCAATCTTTTAAAGAAAACAGTTAGCTACATCAATGTTGAACTTTCCTCACCCCAAAACATAACTGTGCTATTGCAAGTGATATAGCTAATGGAATCTTTGCTGTTATACAAACAACATTGCAATAGGATTAGTGAATGGCAAGCTTGATAAAGTGAAAATGATTTTAAGGTACCAATTCAATCAAATGCACAGATGAATCAGCAGGAATTTTCAACTAATAAACTCATTAACTGAGAAATAATAATGACTGTAATTCCCCATTTTCAAAAATGCCCATATGGAACAACAGGCAATAATAATTGAATACTTTGGACAACCTAATCACTCAAGTAATACTCTGGTCCTAACACGACATCTAGGACGCTGGTCTCTTACGAGTTCGAGTTCTGTTAGGTTAGGACAACAAAACATTGAGCTCACATAACTAGTCATACTCAATTGTACAACATCTGCTAGTATCATCAAAAGTTGTCAAACAAATAGTTATTTCAGATCCTTTTATTATAGTCAACTAAACGGACATATACCTACCTCATCACATCAGATGACTATCTCTGATGGTATGCGATCTACACAGGCAATGAACTGGATCCTTCTTAGATATAGTCTCTACTAATAATTTTAAGCAAGATGACACTTATCTCACCCAAAGTTTTTTCATCCCGTAAGCATCTGCGCTATACGTTCGTATACTCTCGCTCTAGCGCATTGGTCGTCATTTTTACGTGTCGCAATACTTCATTCAGCCATAGATTGAACCATGGGGGATTGCATGTCCAGTCGTTTAGATATTCCTCTTTACTCAAAACAAATCGCTAAGACTCACATATCTTTGAAACACATTGTCCATGCGAATAACATTATTTTTATATTTAACATTTTCAAAAACGTTTTAATATTAACAGGTCTAATACTCTAAGTTATGACATTTATTTTGCAGGCCCATTACGTAAAACTGTTTAAGTTGTCAAACGGAAATAAATTGCAAGCATACAGACTAGGCTGTAAGATAGCAATTAGCTAAATCTGTACTTTCCTAACAAACACATCCATGATTCTTCTCTGGCATTCACTTAGACTCACACTGTGAACAGGAGAATACCTTCTCCAACCTCCCACACATTAATTAACTCTTGACTACAGATCAAGTGAATATGATCTATTCACTTAAAAATCACATCAACACTTTTTATTGGAAATATCTATAATTAAGTGTTTATTCCATAGCTTCTTAAAATAACATACATAATTATAACAATTCTGCATTTTTGGCATTTATAATATTTCTATCTTTTTCAAACACTTGTGGTGGTTGGCTTAATCTCTCTTTTCTCTTCCCTTGAAGGAGAGCATGCTCCTAGTGATCCCAAAGAAGTCCGACAGTAACAGACTAGCCTCAGTGGGCAACACACTACGGAACACAAACAATGGCAATCCACTTCTATCAACATGGATACACAAAGATACACATAGATACATATAGATACATATAGATACACATAGATACACATAGATACATATAGATATACATAGATACATATAGATACATATGAATAAAATTGCAGCTTCTGTAAATAAAATTATTGTTCAGTCACTGTATGTGAAACATATACAGTTGCCATGTGTGTCCATGTGCTCATGAATTGGGCTGGCGACATACCTCTGCAGGAAGAGAGCTATGTACAGAAAGCGAGGTATAATAAGCATGTTCTGGTTGGAACGAACTGCTTGCACAATCTTAGAGGCTGCATAGTCAGGCTCCACAATGGGCAGTAACCATGGAAACCTAAAAAACATCAACCAACAACAGATTGCAGTAGTATCATGCATATATGATGATCAAGACAGTTAGAATGAGACAATCATGTCACATTTGCTAAGGAGAATAGAAAACTCACAAATGGACCATTTTAAGGAGGTTACCCTCAATTACAGTATTTGAGATATAACTTAAGTTTTGTCTACAGCTAAGCCTTTAGTATTAAGTTCCAACCTTGTCTTCACTCCATCAAACATGCCCGTGTTGATAAAGTAGGGACAGATGCAGGTGGTGTGTATGCCACTGAGGCCCTGTCCATACAGCTCCAGAGTGATGGAGGAATGGATCCCCACGGCACCATATTTGGAAGCACAGTAATCCACCAAGTCAGGGGCGGCAAAGAGTCCAGCTCCGGAAGCAATAGTCACTATGTGGCCGTGGTTCTTGGCCTTCATGGCCGGAAGGAATGCCTTTAGGGTCTAAGCAACAAGAGTGGAGGTGTGATTAATGTCTATTTGCACTACCTAATACAAGTGTGGGTCAAGTAGACACTCAAATGCATCTTTAGATGTGTATGCTCTGGGAAGAGACTTGGTGGAGAAATGGAAGAAGGTAAGTCTAATTGTATCCTCATTCAGAGCTCTATAGGTTTGCTCTAAGTTCATAAGTCTTATTGTTTATGTCTCCTTAACCTCTTATGCTGGGTAACAATGTAGGTAAGATTAGGTGAGGAGCTTGTTAGGACGCACCCACAGGTGTGCCAGTGTGTTGACTTGCAAGGTCAGGTCCACCTTCTCGTCAGGGAGCTCGGTAAACTTCTTTCCAGTGACGATTCCAGCATTATTGACTAGCATGGTTACGTCACCGACCTCACTTTTTATTTTGGCAGCAACTCGATAAATTTCTTCACGTTTACTGCAATCGCAATCATACGAATGCGCCGATTGGCCTTTGTCGCTAATCTCCTTTGCAACCGCGTCTACAGAAGTTTTGTTAATATCGACGAGGACCAGTGTCGCCCCGAGATCAGCAAACTTGAGTGCCATCAATCTCCCGATGCCACTGCCAGCTCCGGTGATCAGTATCACCTCGCCATTGACGTCCTTCTGGGGCACATATACGATGCTCAAGAGATTCCTTGTGCAAGCGACTAACACAAAATACAAGCTTTTGAAGATCAATTGCAAAACGTCTACCACAATGTTCGCCATTTTTACCAATTATAAGGATTATCCTGCGATAAAAACCACAAGTACTTACATAATGATAAAGTGTACAAGCAATATGTGCATACGCTGGAGTTAAGTGCAAATATTTATATTGGTGGCAGGCGGTCTCTCTCCTCTGACTACCAATCATCTGAATTCTCTCTTCGAAAGAACTTGAACACCATTGCACTGGAGAGGGAGAGAGCTACTTTTAACAGATTCTTATAAGGTCAGTGTGGAAAGGCTTACCTGAAGAATATTAATATGTTCTGGACAAAGAAGGCTACTCCTTGATACACAGGGACCTCCGGTGGTTGGGTCGGACCAACTGTAGGTGTGACATTTGTAGCATTACCTGGTAAAACAGTTGTGGTTGCATTTATCAGTGTTTCATTGGATGATTGAGTTGGTGGCAGAGTCACTCCTTGTGGATGAATGATGGCTGCAAGTGAGGAAAAAGAGGTGATATGTTTGAGCAACAGTAGTAGTAGCAGTAAAACATTGCCACCCAGTTCCATGACAGATAAAGCCCCTCCCACTTCTTAGGAGCTGCCACCGCCCCTGCACACCCTCATCTCTCACTCCATAGAATAACAAATCCCCTAAAGTCACATACACAGTCAAGTTGCATGTAATTACCCGGGACAATGAAGACTTGGATCAGTATCCACAGGGAGCCAATGAGACCAGCGAAGCTGAAGAGAAATCCAAAGAAGAGCCAAGCCCTGGCTCCTCTCTGCCCAAACACACCTTCGCTGTAGTTATCACCTGTCACCCGTGCATTAGATATAGCATTTATCCTACACAACAAAAGTCAAGAGTCAACAAGTGGTTCTTGTTGGCCTCAGTACAACTTACATTAACAGCCCAATAGTCGACACTATACTACAGACAAAGTAAGCTGCGAAGAGGGGTTCGCTATAGAGGACACAAGCGTCAATGACAACCCACCATCCCGCTGAAAACTACATACAGTTTAGAGAAAGGAGTAAATTAGAAGAGTTTTAGTGTGGTAGATAAAGAATTGAGTGAACTTTGAATTTTAAGTAATGATTATTACAATACTACTCTCTCGCTAACACATAATACTCGACTCACCAAGACGCCAGCGATCACTGACGCGAGAAGGTTTCGACCACCCGATCGCCACCATTCTAAAAACCTGTCCTTCAGCGCACATTCACAGGAGCAACTCAAACCGTCCAGACATCCACTCATTGCTTCACGGAAGCGCTCCGAACGAGAAGGTCTCAAATATAGAAGCGAAAACTCTGAGGAAGACAGAGGATCATCCGCGGGGCGAGAAGTCATTTTCAAATACACGTATGCTATTTCCTATAATAACCCTTAGTACAATACACAACCGAATAGACAATACCTACCTGTTCAACTAGGACAATACTTTGAACTGTGAAAGTTAAAGCAGCAGCGATCCGTAGTTTGTTTACAATGAAAACGATTTTCTTTACGCTTGGCTGATTCGGGATCACATGACCGTGGATCTGTCATGAATGTCATTATCAAGGCTTCGCCTGACCCAATGAATATCATTAGCACGTGGAGTATGAAGGTGGTGAGTATCACATATGATCATAGCTACTCGATAGCTTTTACTGTTGCTTTACGTATGCAGTATTGTCTGAGTAGCGACCCGGGGTCGCCATGCTTCTTGCTGGCCACAGAAGGATTAACAATCATGCTTGACTGCGCCCTAGACCTCTCTCCTCTTCTCTCCTTTGTTCCCATTCCACTAGTCCACAGGTTAGGACATGGTAGTTCGGTGTGCCATTATATTCTGTCAGTGCATATCTATAGGAACATCCTCAGATAACCCAATATGTACATAGCTCCATATAGCTCCATATAGATCCTCATAGGTACATATAGCTCCATATAGATCCTCATAGGTACATATAGCTCCATATAGATCCTCATAGGTACATATAGCTCCATATAGATCCTCATAGGTACATATAGCTCCATATAGATCCTCATAGGTACATATAGCTCCATATAGATCCTCATAGGTACATATAGCTCCATATAGATCCTCATAGGTACATATAGCTCCATATAGCTCCATATAGATCCTATAGGTACATATAGCTCCATATAGATCCTCATAGGTACATACGTATGTCAGCCACTGCCAAGAAGATGGTGTATTTCTCTGTTCCTCATTTCAGCTCACAACTGGCATCTTTGCCAGATCACAGAAAATTGAGTGGCAAGGAGAACAGACTCTCCACTTTGTCATGTGCAATTCCAGTCAGTACTTGTATGGTATTACTGGCCAAAGAACACTTTATGTTGGCGATGGTTTTATTTCCTTCCAATCTAGGTGAAGGAGAGTTTGGGCCATGCGTTGATTGATTCCACTCCAAGAGTGAAGCTTCCTGAGGTACAGCAATGGGAGTGTACTATTGCATAAGAACCGTGTACTGTTGCACAAGAGTCTATTTATCATTTTTGTAGACCAACTTTGTAGATTTGTCCAAAGTTGATGTCATTCTGATCTCCTCTCCTCAGAATATGCTTGCTCTACCCTATATTACTGAGGTGGGCCAAATGATACCATATTACATTCATACTGGTATACTGGTGGTGTAATGCCTTCAGTCAATGTGTGCATAGTTATATGTATAAATTACACTTATTGTTACCAATTCTGTAGGAAATTGGGTTTACAGGAGTTGTCTATGCTACAGCTCCTGCTGTACAGCTTGGAAGGTATATAATGATAGGGTTTTACTCTCCATTTCAAAGTACACTTTTTAGCTACTTAATAGACTCAGGTGGTATCTTGGCTTATAGAATATTAATGGAAGAGTTAAGTGAATACATTCATGGGATGGTTAAGCTGCAGAACCGCATGGATGATTTGGCTGACAGCAGTAGATGGGCTGACCTTGTCAGCGTGCTACCGGAGGATTCTATCCCCAGAGGCGAGGGGATTAGGAGGTGGAGGTGTCTTTACAAGAAGGAGCAGATTAGGAGAAGTGTATCCAAAATAAAACCAGTCTCATTTGGAGAGAAAATTGTTAGCATCCTATCCCTAACTGCTTCAGTTTATGGATGACCATATTTGGCATATCCTGCAGGATCTGTTTGGTTTGATGGAGGTGGAGGCCATTCCTTCAGGCTACACCCTAGGCAGTGCCAACTGGTTGCTAAGGTGTCAAGGGGTCCGCCTCGGCTACATATCAGCATCATCACTATTAACCACTCATGCAGTAGTAAGTGCAACTCCAGCGTCTGGTGAGGTGTGGTGTCAGTTGTGACACCTAATCCTCTATATGTGTGCAGCCAATTGACCGTAACACTCTCTCCTTCTCCGATGTGTCCATTCTGAGCTGTCTCTCCTCGACGCCCACTGCCAACCCTGACACTATGCTGTCTGAACTGTGTGGCAAACTAGGTCAGTAAACAGACACGCCCACTTTCTGTAGGCACCCCCTCTGAGTGGACATTTTATCTATTCCAGTTCAGCATGATCACACCTCATATGTTATGATAACTCTATTTCTATTGGTTCATGCTCCACTCATATGTCATGATAACTCTATTTCTATTGGTGCTCCACTCATATGTCATGATAACTCTATTTCTATTGGTGCTCCACTCATATGTCATGATAACTCTATTTCTATTGGTGCTCCACTCATCTGTCATGATAATTCTATTTCTATTGGTGCTCCACTCATATGTCATGATAACTCTATTTCTATTGGTGCTCCACTCATATGTCATGATAACTCTATTTCTATTGGTGCTCCACTCATATGTCATGATAACTCTATTTCTATTGGTGCTCCACTCATATGTCATGATAACTCTATTTCTATTGGTGCTCCACTCATATGTCATGATAACTCTATTTCTATTGGTGCGTGCTCCACTCATATGTCATGATAACTCTATTTCTATTGGTGCTCCACTCATCGGGTGTACATCTGTGTTTAGGGTACATCATTCAAGGAGGTGGAAATGTCCTGTTGCCATGTACACCAGGAGTGAGTCAAATGAGCTGCATGTATACCTCCTATATGAGCTGCATGTATACCTCCTATATGAACTGCATGTATACCTCCTATATGAGCTGCATGTATACCTCCTATATGAGCTACATGTATACCTCCTATATGAGCTGCATGTATACCTCCTATATGAGCTGCATGTATACCTCCTATATGAGCTACATGTATACCTCCTATATGAGCTGCATGTATACCTCCTATATGAGCTGCATGTATACCTCCTATATGAGCTACATGTATACCTCCTATATGAGCTGCATGTATACCTCCTATATGAGCTACATGTATACCTCCTATATGAGCTGCATGTATACCTCCTATATGAGCTGCATGTATACCTCCTATATGAGCTACATGTATACCTCCTATATGAGCTGCATGTATACCTCCTATATGAGCTACATGTATACCTCCTATATGAGCTACATGTATACCTCCTATATGAGCTGCATGTATACCTCCTATATGAGCTGCATGTATACCTCCTATATGAGCTACATGTATATATGAGCTACATGTATACCTCCTATATGAGCTGCATGTATATATGAGCTGCATGTATATATGAGCTACATGTATACCTCCTATATGAGCTACATGTATATATGAGCTACATGTATATATGAGCTGCATGTATATATGAGCTACATGTATACCTCCTATATGAGCTGCATGTATACCTCCTATATGAGCTGCATGTATACCTCCTATATGAGCTACATGTATACCTCCTATATGAGCTGCATGTATACCTCCTATATGAGCTGCATGTATACCTCCTATATGAGCTACATGTATACCTCCTATATGAGCTGCATGTATACCTCCTATATGAGCTGAATGTATACCTCCTATATGAGCTGCATGTATACCTCCTATATGAGCTGCATGTATACCTCCTATATGAGCTATATGACCATATTTGTAGGGTATTCTGTATGATCTACTGGAATGCATAGTTGAATACATGCACAGCAACCAGACCATGTCTACTGTTCCCACGTACTACATTTCTCCCTTGGCAAAGAGCTCGCTAGCCTATGCTAACATTTATGCTGAATGGTAAGGTAATAGTTATCGGTATGAAGCCTCTCCATTGGACCAGCTCTACAAGTGTCTGCTTCAGAGAATTAAGGCTCTTTGATTGCCTCTCTGACTGCATGTAGGTTGTGTGATGGAAAGCAGTCAAGGAGCTTTCTCCCTGAAGCACCTTTCCTGCATGATCAGTATATAAAAAATGGCCAACTCAAAATATATCCAAATATATTTGATAGTAAGTGTTATGTATTCATTGCTTGTGTGAATTTGATTGTTGTTTATCTTGTATTCCTTTCTCTTTTTGTTTGTCAGGTGATTTTGGGTTGAATTTTAAGAGCCCCTGCATTGTATTCACAGGACATCCAACACTCAGATGTGGACCAGTGGTGCACTTATTAGAAGCCTGGGGCTCTTCCAGTAGAAATGCCATTTTTATCACTGAACCTAATCTTGACTACCTCCATGCACTAGCTCCATTCCAACCTCTCTCTATGAAGGCATTCTACCTGCCAGTGGATCCGAGATTAAACTTTTCCACTGCCAACAAGTTACTCAAAGATCTTTCAGTCAGTAACTGTGAGTTGTTTTGTAAATACTCTCCCTCAAATATATGAACCTTTCATAGCCCAAAACACTTGTGGTTCCTGAGGTATATATGCAATCTCCCACTGGTAAACCCCAGTCAGAAGAATCTCATATCATTCCAGTAAGGAACACGCTAGCTATCATCCTGTTACCATGGCAATAAATCCTCTCTATGGACCTTATAGACAATGCCATTTCAAACACTATCTGAGAATCAAGTCATTACCATGGATACACCACACCCCCAACATGAAGTTTCCTTCTCCTCAGAGGTACAGCATGTTTTGAATATTTCAGTACCAAAGGAGGCATGCTCCAATGACTGTGTGTTTCCATTCTGTGAAGGTTGCAGAGAACCTCCCTCTTCTCCCTCTCACGAGTGGCTCTCAAATATGCAGTGTCAATCAGCACTTGAAGATAACAAACAACAAGTGCACCATCCTCAAGGGGCAGGACCTGAAACAAGTGAAAAGTCTGTGGGGAAAACCCCTTGTTGATGACATCGTACACACCCTAAAAGAGGTGAGGATTTGTAGTCTAATTTCCTGTTTGTAGTGAACTGCTCTCTATTCTGTTTCAGATCCATAAACTACAAGATGTATCTGTTAACAGGACAGACAACGAATGTATTATCCATGTGGTAAGAAGAATACTGCTTTATAGAACTTTATTTAGTTGACTGAGTGAACACATTACCCATATCTTAAAAAAACACTAAATATCAGTTGTGTGTCGGTTGTTCATCTCTGTATAGTGTGGTGATGCTGGTAGTATTACTATTGGGCCCTCAAGTACAACTGTGGACTGCAAGGGAGATGACAAGCTGAGAAACACTTTAAAAACTGTACTTTTGAGCCATCTTGTTGATGTATAATACGATCACATCTTAACCTGAAACTGATGAGCCATAAGATTGAAAATATAAAGGAAATTGCTTTTCATTAAATAACAACACACATTACTTAATTGCCCTGCCTCCTAAAGTAATAATACAGTAAATAAAATTTAATATAACAAACTATATCTACGTATAAAAGAATATACCGAAATACAAAAAAGTGGTTCATTAGAAATATCTACAGGCCAGTGGACATATTCTACAGTTTAATGCCTAAATACTTTTCAAGTGCTTCCTTCTCTCCCTCACTGGTCATGTGGTGTTGAGCCTTGTTCAGAGAGGGTACGACAAGGCAACCCGGATTGCACTGCACGTAGTAGCAGCTGTCTATCAGCTGAACGGGAGAGGCACCACGTCCAAAGTACCAATCACCCAGAGCCTGAGCAAAGGACAGCCCCTTAATGAGGGGGCTGGCTGTAAATGCATACATCGTACCTAAAATGCAGTACATTAACACACACTGTTAGACCTCACTCATTGAAAGGTAAATTATATTAGATGATAGCAATTTCCTACTACGCCAAACTGATTTTTGTGATGGTTCATCTTTAGTCTTTTGAGCATCTAGAGATGCAGTTAGTTTCTTGAGTCACTGAGGAAGACCCCGGGGTCGAAACGTCCAATTCTCAAGAAACAAACTGCACCTCTAGATCCTCAAAAGACTAAAGATGAACCATCTCAAAGATCAATGAACTCATATATATTCCTGCATAGATATATGAGTCACTAAGCTGACAGGTGTGCAGGTAATCTAAAGGGTGAACTCACCAACATGAGAGAGGCAGGAAGGCATGTACAAACCATCTTTCTTTGAGGAATTTAGAATCTCTACAATACCGAATCTCATTCTACTGCCAAAATACAGCATGAAATCGTTTGACTTTGTTGTATTCTATAATATGTAACCAACAAAACGCAGACACAAAGAGAACATAATGAACATGTTATTTGACATGCAGTACAGGAAACCCTAATAGATTACTGACCTCCTTAGGGCAACCTAGTTGAGAGTAGAGTTGATTGCTATCAAACATGTTCTCAGCCACAAAAAGTGGTGTCTTGATGTATGGATAGAGCTTTTGTACATTGACTGGGCCGCAGTACCACTGGTCTTTAGGATGCTGCGCCACACAGTTCCGGTTCAAGTATGACTTGTACAGTATATACAATGTCTTATCAGTGTAAGCGGATGTCTTGTTTTGCTGCCAGAGGAAGTAGGAGGTCACGTTGGGGAAGTACCACCCTGCCCAAGGGTTGCCAACGACACGAGAGTTCTTCAGTCTCTCTGCCACATAGTCAATATTACCAAAGGTCCCTATTCCACCAGCAGATCCACCACTCAGAATGACGTCCGTAGCACTGTAGACATCAAGTAACAAGCATGGTGTTAAATCAGCCATTTTGTATTGCTATGGTAACACACTCCATTTTCCTGTACTCACCTGTTAATCCCATAGTCACCTAAAAAGTCCAGTACTGCAGCTACATGCAAATGACCAGCAAAGTACAGTCCAAAAGTGTCATTTGTTGCCTTCTCAATTGTACCCGTCCATAAATCACCAGTACAGTACTATAAGTACATATAAATACAGTACTATAAGCACATATAAATACAGTACTATAACCACATATAAATACAGTACTATAAGCACATATAAATACAGTAATATAAGCACATATAAATACAGTACTATAAGTACATATAAATACAGTACTATAAGTACATAAATACAGTACTATAAGTACATAAATACAGGACATAGGCGGCATCCCATATACACAGCATTTAAACGATTATAAACATGAAAGTCTCCCTGGAAATATTAATCAAACCGGAAGAAAAATATGGTTCCAGTCCCAGAAGTCTGGATTAAATTCTTTGGAAGGAGAGAAGATAGCAAGTCCACGTATAGTTGAGGGCCAGTTAGTGGAAGATCCGAGGTTGGACTTGGTCCTTTTATGACAAGCTTCAGAAGTATTGCAAAATCCCCCACCTGCAATAAACAGTAGACCATCCAACAATGACTTACTAGGAATGCAATCAAGTAAAATCTCAAGTAATACATTGGGCATAAACTGTTACTTATGACCATAACAATGGCTCCAAATCCTTAGTGATATTAACCTTCCAAATGGATTGTCCACTTCCTCTCTTGGGAGCCCTGATAATAATAGAAGCCTGCTGGACTACCGTCTAGGCATCTTGCATTCTTGAGGGCTGAAAAGGTTGAATTGAAGAGCAACAACTTGAGGTCTTCACTACACTCCACACACAAGATGCTGAGAAGGATAATAGTACAAGGATTAAATCGTAGTCTCCTATTAATTACCTTATGCGCAGTATGCGGCAGGGTCATTAGATAATGCAAACATACTCTATGGTTGCTAGCACACTATTAAATGGTGACAATACCAGGATGCTTGCATCGCCGTACATGCACACTAAGCTCTTACTCGATGGAGTAACATATATAGAGATGATACCATTACAGCTCGCCAAAATATATCTATCCCTTAATGGATCTGTCGTAAATGGTACTGTCAAACGTATGGCTTCAACAGTTGAATATAGTTCCTAAGTAACATGTGAACTAAAAAACTGCTTTAGAAAATAACAGAATATATATTTTCAATCTATCTCTACTGATTTTAGTGCCAGTAAAGTGTAAATACACATTTTACGACCGTTGGTATAGTCTTGACTATTAAAATCTGTTGCAATTCATTCATCCTCTATTTCTACCACCATGCTCCCACGGAAAGGGAAATTTGATTGGTTAAGCTCTTTAACTCGTTCAAAATTAATTGTACTTACCACGCAGCGAGAAAACTCAGAGACTTTACAATCCTCATCTTCAGTAACTCTCCCTTGCTCCGCGATCCAGCTAGCTTAAAAGACTCGAACTTCCGTTTTAAGCCTACGTAACATTACGCAATTAATACACATGATCAAAGTTCTGACAATAACTTTCTGTTTGGTTCGACAAAAACATTTAAGCAGTTTCTTTAGGAAGATCATACTTGAAGAGCGAGTCAACTATCGCATCAGCCACTGATATTAGCTGGAAGGGCCTGTACCTGCAGATCTCATAGGCATGTGGGATGGAATCTGTGATCCAGAATGCATCCAACTGCACAGGTGGAGTCTCTGTAAACCTCTTCCACGACTGGTTGGGAAAGACCGGATGAGTTACATAAGCACTGATACTGAGAGCTCCTTCATCACTCAGGGCCTGCAGGAGGTTTGACATAAACAAGATTGACTGCTCATTTAGAAAATGCTATTCTATTACCTTAGCACACTCCATTAGTGTTCCTCCTGTCTGTATGAGGTCATCGATGATCACAAGATGGTGCCCACTGGCCTCACCTGTAGGATTGAGCAGCACTCAGAACTGACATGCCATATCTTATAAACCACACTACCTTCTTTGATGGTGACAATTCTCTCTTCACCTCTCCTCACTTTAGTGCACTTCACAATCGGCCACTCCTTGCCATGAGCCTCCATAATTGTGTGGAACCTGGTAAAGGCTCCCTCATCTGGATACACAATGTGAATATTGGATCGGTTTGGGTGTTCCTTCAGCCTCCTGATCAGCAGAGGAACTGCTGACAACAACCTAAACAGAATGAGCCACACCACCCTCATCTACCACACTGATATTCACTAGGCAAACATTTTCATTTATGTCTACTTCTGACAGTCTGTGTACCTTCACAGGTACTGGACTATCAGAGCTACCATGTACCTTCACAGGTACTGGACTATCAGAGCTACCATGTACCTTCACAGGTACTGGACTATCAGAGCTACCATGTACCTTCACAGGTACTGGACTATCAGAGCTACCATGTACCTTCACAGGTACTGGACTATCAGAGCTACCATGTACCTTCACAGGTACTGGGCTATCAGAGCTACCATGTACCTTCACAGGTACTGGACTATCAGAGCTACCATGTACCTTCACAGGTACTGGGCTATCAGAGCTACCATGTACCTTCACAGGTACTGGACTATCAGAGCTACCATGTACCTTCACAGGTACTGGACTATCAGAGCTCAGAGCTACCATGTACCTTCACAGGTACTGGGCTATCAGAGCTACCATGTACCTTCACAGGTACTGGGCTATCAGAGCTACCATGTACCTTCACAGGTACTGGGCTATCAGAGCTACCATGTACCTTCACAGGTACTGGACTATCAGAGCTACCATGTACCTAGGTATAACTTGTTCACTGAAGTAGAATCTCTCCTGAAGTGCATGAATATCAAACATTATCAGTTGAGTAGGTCCTCTGGCTGCTATTGGAATGACTGACAACATCTGTGATAATGACTACAGAGTACAAACATGAGATAAACCACTAGTATGTGATGGTTCATTGTAAGAGATGCAGTGAATATCATGATATGAGATGGATTAATAGCATTAAACATTATTTTTATAACATATGTAAGATCATCACATTATTAAGGCTCACAAGTGACTGAACCACTCACCTTAGCTGTGACAATCTGTCCCTCATAATCAACTCTCTCCATCGTGCCAGTTGGAAAGAATGGAAGAATTACACGAAATGATCGAATGAAATACCTTATTGAAAGAACAAAGAATGTAATTATTATTATATAATACATGGTACATACTATATACCTTGGTAACATGTACAGGAGTGATAGCTGTTCAAACAGTACACTATCAGGAGAATGGAAGCTTGCTAGAAACACAACTATTTCAAGAAATGTATAGTACATAGATCATGAAGCACTCATTTGGTACTACATTCACCGCACATGCATAACTAACCATCTCGACCTGCTATTTCCTCAACATTTTCAATGAATATGTTGGGCCATCCATCTCGAAATCGTTTCCAGGAGATGTCAGTCTTCAAAGCGACATGTCTGTACTGTTTGGCCTATGTAATCATAGACATGTAGAAGCGTTTCTACAATGTATGGTCTTCAAGTATGACCTTTAAGTTAGTTTGCCGCCTTTTAATCTCGTCGAAAATAGTGGTAGCAACTGTTTCCATCGATGGATGGTACAAAATGATGACAGGAGGAACGTCTTGACTCGAATAAAGTTCCATGAATGCGTCGGAAGGTTCACTAGACTAGTAGTAAGTGTTCTGGATAGAGCAAATCACCATATGCATGAATCCCCAATTCTTGGAACTAGGGGAATTACGGTCCACATACAGGAGGCCCACTGACCGTGACGATCAAAGGGAAACTACCTATTATTAGTATTTGTCACACGCTATTCTGCAGGAGGACGAACTGATATATTCCCAAAACACCTAGTACGGCAATGTTTCTGCTACAATCTGTGAAACCATGGCCAGACTGGACTGCATTCCACAGGAGAAGAGCCACCTCATCGTTTTTATTTCTTTGCAGATTATATTTGTGAAATTATGAAAGTTATTCACTTATATAGACATACATGCTATTCCGTACAGTGAATGTGAAGAAGGTACGCATCAACACAACAACAAAAGTAAGCTACCTATTCTATTATGGGAAGGGAAAATCCCTTGAGTGTCACTGACCTCCCTAATCGCGTACAGTGCACGTTTTTCTAAAATATGTCAAAGAAGTGGTGTCCTTCTTGTGAGGAAAAGGGTCAGAGGAATGAGCTGAAATTTTATTACATCAGTTTCAAAGATGGAGTTTGGTTGTGTTCAAAAGACGACTGTACATATCCTCTAGATCGTCCGTCTGATGAAGGTATGGTCACCCTACCCAAGGACATCGGCCAGGCTAGCTCCGAACCTGGGGTCGACTGTCTCCCTCATCCTCAAGAGTACACAAGGGAAATTAATGCTTCTTCTATTGCCCACAGCACGCCTAGAGTTTCTGAAGGACCGCAAGAATACGGTGTTTGCGTTGAAAAGATCGCCTCAAATCTGGTGTGCGAGTCCAACTGCACGAGGGACAGTAGTCAAGGCGGGAAGGAATTAAAGGAACAATACAATACAGAAGACATAAATATGAGTACAAACAGTGACAGTCACATTGACGAATTGTTAGATATGTTAAAGTCCAGCTCTTCTGCTTGGTAAAGTTCTGTAGCTGACAATAGGCAGTGATTTAAGTTGCGGTCCATCTCCTCCAAGTCGCCCTCATTCTATCCCAAATGGATGAAAACGAATCAAATGCTGGTCGAACATCAAGATAGATTGGAACTTGTTTATCTTCTGTAGGGTCGCAACCATAGTAATCAATTACATAACGAACTCTCTTACCGCACCTATCCACCACCCAATCATGTCGATCGAACGGGAGTTCATAACTACACACACAAAGCAGGCAGATTATGAGTGTGTAAATTGTATATAATGATGTAGTATGTGTATTTAATGAAATTGTATGACACCACATCTTGTAGTTTAGTAATAGATGGCTTACAAATCATCATTGCCACAGATACAGATAGAGATAGATTCTTTTACTTTAATATCACTCTAAGAGTCAAACTGCTTCACAAGTTCAGATATATAACTTACCCAAGCCAACTGCGTAGCCTAGCTCTTGGAGAATAATCCTTAGCTCTTCCTCTGAAGCTCACTAGTATAGGATTCTCACATTCTCTGCAGTAATTGAAGGGATTAACTCAGAGGTAAGTGACATATT
The DNA here is from genome assembly GCA_947172415.1 of Chondrosia reniformis. Lineage (NCBI taxonomy): Eukaryota > Metazoa > Porifera > Demospongiae > Chondrillida > Chondrillidae > Chondrosia > Chondrosia reniformis. The sequence continues at coordinate 8,180,469 of OX359195.1, read as the reverse complement.
GGAAGCTTAAGGACCCACTTGGCATGCATCGCCTCCCACTTAAGGACCTCCCTCCATGCTTGCTCATTATTGCTGTTGTGGATAGCAATAATGTGCTTCATATCCTCCGGTTTCAACTCATCTGGAGAATACTTCCAACCTTTTCTAGTTACCAGAAGAATGGAGTTTGAGGGAAATATATGAGGAGAAAGGAGAAGGTGGAGGAGAGAGATGGGAAGGGGAAGATGCCTAGATACAATACAAGTTATTGTCAAAGTAACCAATATATAAGATACCTTAACATGGCATTGAAGAACATTTGCTCTGAAGGATACTCCCATTTCTTCCCTTCCCCTTTTGGTATAGTAGATGTCTGCCTATCTATGGAAAGGGGGAAACCCTGCCCAGGTAAGGGTTTATTGGGACTGGGGGCCATCTGCAGCAGACACACATGTACAGACAATATAACATCAGATCTCCTAATATGGTAATTATAAGCTGAATGCGTCTTTAGCATCTTATAAATCAAGCGATTCGATTTTAGAGTGTCTCCACTTACCATGTTCCTCGGGTCGACGTCTCCAGCGGGACAGCCTTCCTCTGTACTCGGCTACAGAAAGGAACTTGAGCTAATGTCCTCCCACGCAACAGCACTGAGTATAATGAGGCTACAGTTGATCACATATGTATGCTATACCGTTTCAGTAGTGTCATGCTTAACGGGACAGCCGGAATTCTTCGAGGGGTCCGCACCGGTAGCCATTTTATTGCTCAATTTAGTATTGCGAAACTGTATTCAATCGTAATAAAGTTAATTAAGTTTAAAATATACTACAGCAGTTTAATTTGAGTTTTGCTTTGAAATGTGAGCAACAAGGAAAATTTGTAATAGCATAATGTCTACAGCTGTATTAAACAAACTACCGACAAAGTCCCTGTAACATAAATGTACAAGGCGATTTTAAGCCAGCATTGTGTTGGGATTGTCAGGGTCTTCATTGAAAAACCTGTCATTGAAGACCACGTAAGTAGGATTCCTAACATCATCTACAATCTTCTCCAACTCATCAAGACACAGATAATTTGCTAATTCTTTAATTGTGTCCAACAAGTTGTCTGCCACTATCCTAAGTGACAGGTGTGCCGTAGGGCTGTCCCAGAGAAACATGATCACGTACATAAATGCATCTTTGTCCAAATGGTCTGGCAGACCAATAGGGTAAGATCCATCACTTTGTTGCTTTCTCAGAGCTTTGTTTTCTTTGCTAAACATACTTCCCAAAAAGGAATCAGGGTACTTTCTTAGGAGTGACCATGTAAGGGGGTATTTTCTGCCAGAAACATCTAAAATTACAAGATCATTGTCATTTTCAGGGTTACTTGATACTTTTGCATCAAATTCTGACTCTCTTTGCTTCAAGCTGGACTCTCTTCTATCCAATATTTCCTTTTGTTTATCCAATTCCTTCTCTCGTTCAGCTAATCTCTGTTCCCATTCTTTGAGACATTTTTGTGTTTTATGATCTTTATCATCACATTCAGGCTCAACTTGTTTCTGTTTTGGTTTGGATGCTTCCGAGCTGCATGGCCCAAATATCTGAGAGTAGTTACTTGAGCCGTCCTTTGGATCTTCATCATTTTGACCAGTACCCAGTGCTCCAGCTCCTCTCTTATTGCCACTTGATGAAGAGGATTTGTCGTTTAGTGATGCAATACTAGTGTCAGAGTTTGATTGTGAACGGGAGCCCTCAGATTGGCCTTCTTTGTTACCACCGTCCATTACAATGTGTAGGTGTGCATGGGCTAGTTTAACTGACTTTAGCTCATCCTGTATATAGGCTTAATAGGGTATCGATTTACACAAGGGTATAGAGATGGTTGTCATGACGACTTTGATAACATGGCTGCCAGCTAGAGAAACTTAAATGGAGACAGTATCTACACGACTGCCGCGAGTAGAACTGCTTTCACATCCAAAAGGCCTACCAGATGGATTTCTTGAAGACAGGTAAGTATAATAGAAGCAATTCTATATCACTTCGTGTTGCTACTTGCAATCCTGTATCCTTGATATATCGCGCATCTCCACTGTTAGGAGATCAGTGTACTGGGACAATAATTTGGCCAAAAAGGACTACTGCAGTACAACGAAGCCAAGTAAGCCACAACTGAATACAGGAAATATGTCTCTTTTAGTAGCATGTTCTACTTGTAGAATTGACGAGAAGGTTGACCGAACTCACTCAACCAAAGGCAATGCATAGGGAATATATCGGTGATCGCCCCACCCCCATCTGGAGCATCGATCCGACTATCCTGAGAGCCACGCCCTCCATGAGAACCACCAGCCTGGCACGCCCAAAGACCGCCCACGTGGACTACCACCCACCCAAACCAGTGATGACAGCTGTACCTCCAGCTGCACTTAGAGCACGAGCAAGTGACAGATTAGGGAGCTTGGCTCGTCACAAGACTTATCCTCCGCTGCTCATCATGGAGAACAGTGTTTGGGACTGGGGGGAGTGGGAGAGCCAGATCCCTCCCTCTGCCCTCACTGCCACCACCAGCGGTCGGGTGGACGAACTAGCACGCAATAAGCAGTGTCACTCACAGTATAAGCCTCCAAGGTTAGTATTAGTATACATGTATTAGCATAGCATGACATATTAATTATGTAATCTTCATGTGTGCCATATTTAGTGCGCAGCACAAGTCATTAAATTCTCTTGTTGAATATGTACGACACACTACTGTTTACGTATGTCAGCTGACTACTTAAGAATTGATTAAGATTAAACTTGGAAAGTGTAGCATTTTACTAAAAAGAAGTATGTCACTGTTTAGTGTCCAATATAGTGATCCTTCAGTATAATAATATTCATGTGTATATCTGAGGATCCTGTTACTCTGCTCCTTGTGCAGGAACGTACAGTGGCAGATGGAGAGATCTACACTTTCTGCTATGGCAACTGAGAGAGTCAAGAAACTGGCGCAGGCAAAGAGCAGAAATGAACAGCACGAGGATTATGATCCGAATGCCTGGAAGGTCTCCAAGGCTGCTCAACATGCTCAGGCCTCTCAGAGACTGGGGGAACTGGCTACTCCAATAGCACGGAAATGCAGAGCTAAAAAGACTTAATACCACCAAATCAACTACACTACTACTTTCATTACTGTTATTGTAAATATTTACAACAAACTTATATATATTATCTCAAACATTGTATTGCAATTATAACGATAATCTTGATATGTACATTGGAATACATAACATATGTACAGAACGCTATATCTATCTACATTTGTCCTGTTTGTGTGTGAACATGTCCCAGTTGGTGTGTGAGGGAGTTTGGATCGGTTCCAGACTTGATAAGCAGTCCGACATGTACTGGGGAACAAAGGGCAGTAGACTGACACTCCTCTCCTTTGTATGAAGAGGCTTCACGGCCACAGCAACACAATGCTGCATATAATGAGAAGGGAGGTGTGACTGTGAGGAGGGAGGCTTGACTGTGAGGAGGGAGGTGTGACTGTGAGGAGGGAGGCTTGACTGTGAGGAGGGAGGCGTGACTGTGAGGAGGGAGGCGTGACTGTGAGGAGGGAGGCTTGACTGTGAGGAGGGAGGCGTGACTGTGAGGAGGGAGGCGTGACTGTGAGGAGGGAGGCGTGACTGTGAGGAGGGAGGCGTGACTGTGAGGAGGGAGGCGTGACTGTGAGGAGGGAGGCGTGACTGTGAGGAGGGAGGCTTGACTGTGAGGAGGGAGGTGTGACTGTGAGGAGGGAGGTGTGACTGTGAGGAGGGAGGTGTGACTGTGAGGAGGGAGGTGTGCCTACTGATTACTTGCCTTATAGTCCAGGAAGCTTTCCTCAAAGATCCATTCACCTCTTGTGTCATTATCTCTGATGACTAGGTATGTATCTGTTGTGAGGGAGCCTGGTGTCCAGGGGTTACAAGATGGCCGACAGTCAATGGCTCCTACGCCAAACCCTATTCCTCTACCTAAAGCCTTCACATAACTCTCCTTTAAACACTACAGCACAGGTTCAACAGAAGAGACTGAAAACTAGTCCAACACAGAAGGAGCAATCTACTCCTTGTAAAGCAATCAACAGACATGGTTAGAGGAATTGCTCACCCAAAATCTGTAGAATCTTGCCAGCTGGTCATGTGACTGGTCAGGTGACTTAATATACTCCCACTCCCTTGGGTTAAACTGCCTTCTCATAATGTGAAACAAATCAGGGGAAGACCCTACACACATTACCATAGCAACAGTCACTGGATGCAGTGTGACTCACTGTATGATGACTCACCCGTTTGATCAATATCCATCACATCTGCTCCAACTGTAAGCAAAAATACACAAGTACAGAACATACCATCAATATTAGCAATTCAACATATACAATAGAGTTATGTATACACGTGCTCGTGGAAATAATTAATCATCTAAAATGGAGTCACTTCACATCAGCTACAGGCATTACTAGTAACCAGTAGAATACACTGACTCACTCAAACAGTCCACATCTCCGGCCAGTATCACGTACTTTCCCTGATGTGATATGCTGAAATCTATCCTGGAGCACTCCCTCCCTGTATCCACCTGCAAGCATACAACCTTATCAGACACTGCATATACAAATTAGCACTATGAACACTCACCACGAATGGTTTTCCAAAATAGGATCGCTGTAAATTAAGAGATGAATTATTGAGGGAGTAGGCTTCACATAGAAACGTTCTAGCTAGAATACGACCTGCCTACAAGACACGAGATATAGAGCATTGTGCAGGGTTAGTGGAATATCATAATAATGTATACTTACCAAAGATAATTTGGCGTCATCTCGAAATACAAATTTATTAATTCTTTCAGATTCTTCCTCTTGAATACAAGCCATCGCCTTTACCCATTCCTGCTCGCTCGGGGCCCAATCTCGGCAATTAAAGTACCATCGCACTCTGGACATGGCTTTGTACATCTTTATCGAATTAGCTCACAGAAATCACAAGAATCGATGGATCGTTATCACCGGCAAAAGGTAATCAATGGGCAGCCATTTTGTGCACGTATCTTGCTCGTGTGACAAATATAATTGACAAAAATATGATCTGTATATTAATGAGGTTCCAAAAAGTATGTAGACATGTGCATGTCTTTAAAAAACTCATTTTACAGAATAAGAGTTGTATGCAATGTCTGAACACGTACACAAGTAATAATAACTGTCAACTTCACTAGACTGAGAAACTCTCTATAAGAAACCAGACCACAGTCCTCTTTTCAAAAGCAAATATACCTCGGATTCCTTAATGATGTTTCTGAAGAGAACTTGGTATTCTTTGTAAAAGACAAAGACACAAATTGTAATATTATATGGTTGTCATAGCAAACTTCTTAACACGCACACAAACTGTATATGTAGTTGTTTTGTTTATTGAAGATACGTAGTATTTATTGTAATTTATCAATGAATAATTGTAACTAGCAGCAGTAGCTGTATATTAGGTTGGACCAAACCATCATATGTACCAAAGTTCTGTTGCTTAGAAACCATTTTCAAGGCATAACAGTAAATCGGTATATACATATTGATTTGTTTCCATGGCAATCCTGAAAAGTTTTATTGAAATGTTGCTATAGTAATGCTTGGCTGTTATTGAACGGCCTTGTGCAAAAATGTCATTCGCTGTCAAAAGATTGTTATTCAGTTGTTTTGAACTTGGCCACTATTGTTCTTTGTTGTTGCTCCCTAACAGTTCTCTAAAGTTAGAACACTCTAAGGAACTTTCTTAGTTAATAGGCAATCACAAATGATGTCTAACTATCTAGCATTGTTAATCAAAATATTTTAAAAAATTAAAATTATCCAAATATGATCTATTTCAACCAAATTATATGTGCAAGTTAGGTTATTATGAAACCTGAATTACACTTAACAGGAACTGAAAGATGTGCTGTTGCAGTGAAACAGATAGAAAATGTCTAAATAATCAGTATCAGGTCAAATAACAGTTTAATAATCTACCAAGTAATTCTCTACCAATAGCAGTCACAGATAGGACCTGTTAAAACATGCACATGAAGTACACACACTACATCATCTTTATGTTAAACAAGTTAATGTTGTTTCTTCATGTACATCCATTAATAAATGACTTTGGAGAAACTCATTATTGGGATCAGCTGACTAGGTCTTGACTTACATGTGTGAAGTTTGTTCTACAAGTGAGAGCTATAGGAACAATTACTAATTACTAATTACATAACTAATTGAATGGTTGCCAGGGAACTGCACCTGGTTGTTATGGAGACTTTCTCTCTGAAAATTAATACATTACATGCTAATTCCAGATTGCATTTGTAATATCTTTCCTCACTATCTTTTCCCACCTGAATGGGGTAAGCCAATAACTGTAATGATCCCCCACCACTCAGTCCTTCTTATTCTAAATTGAACATGTTGTTAGGAGTTACTATGACACTTCTGTAATGAATTAAAATACAGCAAATAAAGTAAAGGCTGCACAACAAGTGTTATGTAAATTGTACTTCGAGTTCAAATTAGATTTTAAACAGTCTCATAAATAAGCATTCTTATACGAGTTACAGAAGCTAAATATAATGCTAATCATAACATTGTAACTTATTAAGGAAACAAACATTAAACATGATCAATTGACTAATGTTAAATAACACATCATTTAAAGAAGCTATAGATATATAAAGTTTGTCTGATTCACTAAACAAGACGACCTACCAATTAGTGTAGCCTACGTAGGGTATGTACAACGCCAAAGTTACTCAAACTAGCAATTGAGCTTCTGAAGCAACGGCCATTTTGGATTCACAAATTGATTGAGCAATAGAATAATTGAACATCAATCATAAACCAAGAGTCAAACGACTTTTATAGGTAATGATTTATTGGAGATGTACTTCTAAATAGGTTATACGCTATACCTCGTGAATCTGCATGTAAGTCGTCATACAGAAGGTACAAGGGACGTATGGTCAATACTCTTCATTGTTTATATTTAATGATATGATAATTTAGGAACCTGTGATTCTTGCTAACTACATCTGTATCATTGATTCTCAACGTCCTGTGTTGTGCATGCTATAATCAAAAGATTTGCAAGTCAATGACATATTCATGTGCTCGCAAGAGTTGTGCATGTGTTTAAAAATTGATTTACGCTAAATGAATTAAAAGTTCAAAGAGATCTACATGCAGTGATTTGCTTAGCTGAATAGCCATGCATGTTTACTCAGTAACAATAACAACTTGCTGAATAGGCTGGGTCATGTTCTGCATGTTGTCTATTGTTCTTGAATAGGACCTCGAAAACAATAAGCAAAATTTCAATTCCACGATTTTCCGCCAAGTTCACCAAGTTTCCCGCCGACAATTTCTAATAAGTAGTCGGAGAAATTTCCAGTCTTTGGCCTCCGGGCTATCAACTCTGGAGGTCTACTTTGGTGTGGATCGATGCGAAAACCGTGGTAGGAGCACGACCATGGTACCATGCGACAAAGGGTCATCGGTGTTCGTATAGTGGGGTGGTCTCTCTACCTATGGGTTAGTGCCTGGAGATGTATCTCACTATTAATCCTGCTTGTGTGTTAAATTGGCACTTGCGGATTCTTGCTATACGACCCGTACCTGGAGGAGCGTGGGTCCAGTGCCACTACGTAGTCGGTCAGGAAGCTATTGTAGGCTGCCGCATCAGGTTGGTTTTGAAGACATTTAAAATTTGTATTACAATTGCAATTTTACATGGTATTCTCTAATTCTTTTCTTATATAGTTCATCGATGGGTCCCTACTCTAAAGCAACCTGGCCGATCCCAATGAGCTAAAGTCTGTGTACAGTGCTCTCAAGCTGCGTTGTGTGCACATGATGATTCTCATTGGTGGGAGTTTGTGGTCCGCCAGGGTCGGGCTTGTTCTGTCCGTAGCGTGAGGCAGTGCAGGACTAGTAACTGGTCACAGGTCGGTCAGGTACGCCGGACCGTTCCCGAGCAGCTTCTCTTACGACGCAAGTAGTGGAAGTGTCAAACAGAGTTGAGAAACCGGAGGCCTTTTGGGGCACGAAGTACTTCTACCTCCTCGTGGTGTGCCCTGGGGTCACCTTTACAGTCAGTAAAGTGATGCAAAAAGAAGTACTGAAGCAACAATCCAGTAACCACTCAAAAGGAGAAGACACAAAGCTAGAACATGGCCTCTTCACAACCATGAAGAATTTAAGAACTATTGTTTGAACAGTTTTTCCTTAATATTTTGTAAAAAAAACTATGTATATTTCAGAATAATTGTGAAACAAAATAATCATTGTACAATCATTACAATCCCCAAGTGAGGAAAACGATGAATTCAACATGAGCATCCAGTATACTCTTGTAAATTATTGCATAACAAATACATAGTTATGAAAACATTGAAAAGTTAGGGAAGGTATATATATGTCTGAAAGAAGTACGTAACTAAACGAGATATATCTTTATGTGATTAGATAAGAACGCATAATATTATACTGAAACTGAACTGTGTTTAATTAGGTGCAGTATGCATAATAGCATAATGGGATGCACCCAAGCACAGAAGTGATGCATATTATTATTATTATTAAATTTTTAAGTGCACCATGTGCATTGCACACTAGGGTGAGAGTATGCCCCATGCAGCACTATACAAGAAAGTAAAAAGTTAAAAACAGTTAACAGTCCAGTCCAAGGTATACTGTTACAAAACAAACACATTAAATCCACATCTTCTTTATCATTCTAGCTACTCCTTCCTCTTTCGCTGCCACTTGCAGTATGGATGCTGTCTTCTGAATGTCTTCCTGCTGCTCCACCTCCACCCCTAATCTCTGTAACAATGAGAAGAGATCCTTCCATTCCTCTTTACCAAGCTCACACTTTAGAATGAAATGTTGTACATCTTCAATCACTGGAACCGAACATACAGGGCATGTTCTTTCTTCTCTGGGTAGACCACTCCATCTTCCTGTGCTCAGGTCAACATCCTTCTCAGCCTCTCGTTCCCTACATCCACACATCTATAGCTCATATCTCCCCTTGCAATCTCCCTTATCACTTTCAGCTTCAGTTTCTTCTCCAGGTCTGCTTCCCATCTAGCCTTCACCACTCTCCAGACACTATAATCAATCTGCCTACTCTCCCCTTCAGACATATTCCCACTTCCATCCCTACTACATTTCCCCATCCCAGTTCCTTTAGAGTCTTCCTCAGGTCAGCTAACCATTTGATTTTACTTCCCTTCTCCAGAAATTCCTCAGCAATGGACCTGATGAGTCTCTCTGGCTTCATCTGTAGCACCTTAAACCAGAAGCCCATGCATAATCTTTTCTTAGCTTATAGCCTCCCAATCCATCAATCTACAGGTAGCAGATCCATCTTGTATGTATATGGTGTTTTTAAGGAAAAGCTATGTTAATTACAAATTACATCAGTGCACATCCTTCCAAGCAATTTTACCTGTACACATATTATTTGTGGTTCAATCTCCCATATGTGCCTCATATAACAGAGAGAACAACATTCTGGTCTGGTGTACATATAGAGACTGTGAATTGTATTGAATTTTTGGCATTACATATATTGTAACTTCTTGCATGTGCTATATATTGTCTGTAACATCTAAAGTATATATCTCTTTTCTTGAATAATTTCACTTCTGACCCTTGAGCAGCCCTGGAGTATTTCTACATACAATATATACGAGATATAAGCAATTATAAGTATAACGTTTCAATTAACAACATTCTGGTGACTCACTGTCAAACCAACACAATGTACAGCATACCTAATCTCCTCTGGAGTGTACATCTTTCCACTGTAAAGCAGTTCTGCAGCTTTGGCGACTGTTGGCTCCGGTGTCATAGCAGCAACAGCTACCACTTTGCCTGCCTTGACAAAATGAGCTACAAAGTTGTATTCCTGGGGGTTTCCCTCTATAATGATGTCATCCCATGTTGCTGCATGCCCTGCATATATTGTAAACAAATGTCCATTTGTAAGGTGTAGTCTAAAACAAAATGGCAGCTCATACTTACCACAATATCGCACACTCTTGCCCTGGAACATTGTCCAGAAGAAGGGAATACTGTCAAAGGGAACATTTTGTCCCAGCATGTTCTTGGCTGCCACACGGCCATGCTTGTTGGCTATCTGCCAGTGACCAATGTTAGCTGTGTCTCCAATCAGTGGAAGAGGGAAACGAACTACATCTCCTCCGGCATACACGTTATCTGCTACCTTCATATACTAGAGGAATGGAGGTAGGAGAGGCAGGTGAAGGTGTGGCAGGTGGGAGGGGCAGGTGAAGGTGTGGCAGGTGGGGAGAGACAGGTTAGAGTGGAGCAGGTGACATGGGAATGAATTAGGGGTTGTGTTGATGAGGAGATTACACACTTCATCGACAACCACTTCTCCACGCTCTGTCATGTTAAAGCCTGATCCTTTAAGGAACTCTGTGGAGGGTGTCACTCCTAGACCAAGTAGGCACACATCAGCCTCGAGCACTTTACCAGATTGGAGGACAACACCAGTTAGCTGACCATTCTCCCCTTTGAACTCAACTGGGCTATCACCAACAACAAATGCTGCTCCTTTATCTTCATTCAACTATCAGAGATGTGACCACAAGTGTTTAAATTGACTAGAGAGAATTATTACCTACATAAAATACCTTCTTCAAGGCAACAGCAACCTCTTCCCCGAACACACCCACAAATGGCTCCCTCCTAGCAACACAAGTGACACTGGCAGCTGTCTTGCACATGGAGGCAACTACCTCAATTCCTAACACACACACACAAATGCATACACAGTATCAGTTGAAATGCTACCACCCCTCCCGAATACTACTCACCAATGAAGCCACCACCAATAACCACTACTTTCTTGTCTTTAGCCTCTGTAGCAAAGGCATTTCCTTGAGATGGGCTGCGAAGGACAAAGATGTTCTTGAGGTCCGATCCTGGTATGTCCAGCTTCCTGGGGGTGGAGCCTGTTCCGATGAAGAGGACATCGTATTTGATTGTTCCACCATCAGCAAACTTAACAATCTTTTCAGTTGTATCTATACCAGTAGCCTGTCAAGTGGTCAAATGGCAAAATGGATAGATGGATAGATGGATGTATGGATGGATGGATGGATGGGTGGATGGATGGGTGGATGGATGGGTGGATGGATGGGTGGATGGGATGGATGGATTGCTATCTAAGTACCTCTTTCTCCAGCCTCAACTCAATGAAGTGTTCATCATAGAAGGTCGCTGGCCGAAGAGCAATGTCCTGAGCTGTGGCCATGAGTCGTTTGCTGAGTAGTGTCCGGTCATAAGGTCTGGAGCTCTCCTTAGCAGCCATGATTACTCGACCTTTGAACCCTTGCTGCCTCAAGGTCTCGACACACTCTTGAGCAGCTGGACCTTTATACAGAGGAAGAAAACAGAAGACTTTCAATACCACTCATTTCTTTATCTTGTAATCTCTAGTAAAATATTTGTTAAGAAATATTATTTACACATTTCATTGAATCCTACTAGATATAGTGCCTTACCTCCACCAATTATGAGGAATGTTCTGGAATCTTCTTCAGGTTTTCCAGAGCACATTGGCAGTGTTCTTCTAAAGTTTTTAAGAGCAGCTTTCTCAGCCTTCACAATTACGTCTTCTCCAACTACCTTCACCTATTTGAAACAAGCAGCAGATTAAAATTCTATCTCAACATGCATTGAGGTACGTCCCATCTCTCAGTAATGCTCTCTCCAGCCAACCTCAAACTTGTGAATGCCATCCAGTCCGGGAAAGTCTTCAATGTCTCCCGTCTTTACATTGAAGCAGGCTCCATGCCATGGACAACGCACTCTACCATTGCCCAGGTAACCCTTGGCCAGAGGTGCCCCAAAATGTGTGCACTTGTGTCCAATGGCGCTGTACTCTCCATCTTGATACACGAGGAGGGCCTTGCCCTGTCCCAGGTCCACCTCCTTCATCCTAGCACAAGAGAGAAGCACACCACACTACAAGTGTACACACAACTTGTACTAAAACAAACTAACAGGGACTTACTCTCCATCTTTCATTTCACCCACTTTTGTCACCTTGGCTTCAGTGTACTTATTCCACTCCAACAAAATACCTTTACAAATTGGCAGAAACCAGAAGTATGTAATTAGTAGGGACATCCTCCATACACTATCATGACTATGTATTAACAAGAGAACACAATTTCATTTGCAAACTAAGTCTAAACATTTAAAGTGAAAGAGTTTCATGAAATCTATGAATCTGAATTAAGAGGTTTTTGAATTGAGAGGAAATTGATTGATTGGCTGCTGTTTTCACAGTTTTGCAAGCATACCTGGATTCTCTCTACAGGAGTTGAGAAACAGCACAATGTAGGTTAGGTCAGCACAATGTAGGTTACAAAATGTAGGTTAGGTCAGCATAATGTAGGTTAGGTCAGCACAATGTAGGTTAGGTCAACACAATGTAGGTTAGGCCAGCACAATGTAGGTTAGGTCAGCACCATATAGGTTAGGACAGCACAATGTAGGTTAGGACAGCATAATGTAGGTTAGGTCAACACAATGTAGGTTAGGTCAGCACAATGTAGGTTAGGTCAGCACAATGTAGGTTAGGTCAGCACAATGTAGGTTAGGTCAGCACAATGTAGGTTAGGTCAACACAATGTAGGTTAGGTCAACACAATGTAGGTACGTATGTACACTTTCATTAAAAACTTACTTTATTTCATCTCCAGATGGCATCTTGCCCTGGTACATCAACTCTGCTGCCGTGGAAACAGCAGGATCTGCATTCATGCTGCAAACTGCCAAAACCTTGTTGTCCTTGACATAGTGAGCAACAAACTTGAACTCCATTGGGTCACCGCTGATAATGATGTCATCCCACTTCAAAGCATGACCTTATAAGGGAATTAACCAAATTTAATACTGTCCCAAGGGTATATACTGTATGTACTATTCCATGGATATGTATATAAATATGTACTATTCCATGGGTATGTATACAAATATGTACTATTCCATGGGTATGTATACAAATATGTACTATTCCATGGGTATGTATACAAATATGTACTATTCCATGGGTATGTATACAAATATGTACTATTCCATGGGTATGTATACAAATATGTACTATTCCATGGGTATGTTACCATATACACTGATTGTATATAGAGGCTAGAGCAGTAGACTTCTTCAGGTTAACCTACCACAATACCGTATACTCTTCCCATGCAAGACAGTCCAGAAGAAGGGAATACTGTCAAAGGGAACATTTTGTCCCAGCATGTTCTTGGCTGCCACACGGCCATGCTTGTTGGCTAGCTGCCAGTGACCAATGTTAGCTGTGTCTCCAATCAGTGGAAGAGGGAAACGAACTACATCTCCTCCGGCATACACGTTATCTGCTACCTTCATATACTAGAGGAATGGAGGTGGGAGAGGCAGGTGAAGGTATGGCAGGTGGGAGGGGCAGATGAAGGTGTGGCAGTAGGGGAAGGTAGGAGCTGAAGGCATGACAGATGAGGGTGTGGAAGGTAGGAGGGGCAGGTGAAGGTGTGGCAGGTGGGAGGGGCAGGTGAAGGTGTGGCAGGTGGGAGGGGCAGATGAAGGTGTGGCAGTAGGGGAAGGTAGGAGCTGAAGGCGTGACAGGTGAAGGTGTGGAAGGTGGGAGGGGCAGGTGAAGGTGTGGCAGGTGGGAGGGGCAGGTGAAGGTGTGGCAGGTGGGAGGGGCAGGATAGGGTAAAGTGTACAATTGCTTTCTCACTTGATCTACGACCACTTCTCCTCTCTGAGTCAAGTTCAGACCAGAGTCCTTGAGGAATACTGTAGCAGGTACTACTCCAATTCCAACAACACACACGTCTGCCTCAACCACTTTATCGTTGCTAAGTACCACACCAGTGACTTTACCGTCTTCACCTTGAAACTCCTTCAAACCCACTCCCAACTCAAACTTTACCCCTTTGTTTTCTTGAAACTGTTAAATGTAGGATACATTAGTATATTCCAGTATACTAGTCCTTAAAATTCTGCATACCTTCTGTATAGCCTTGCCAACTTCTGGTCCAAGAATAGGGGAAAACGGAACATCCAAGAGATCAATACACGTAACACTTGCAGCTTTGCCACAAAGGTAGGCTGCCACCTCCATACCTGAATTCATGAGATATCCAAGAATACACAGAGATATCCAAAAATATACAGAGATATCCAAGAATATACAGAGAGATATCCCAGAATATACTGAGATATCCAACTAACCAATGAAGCCAGTTCCCACCATAACTACCTTCTTGTCCTTGGCAGCCTCACTAATATCGTTGGCGTTCACTGGGTCCCGCAGAAGGAAAACGTTCCCCAGGTCTATTCCAGGTACGGGGATCTTGCGAGGCATGGACCCAGTGGCCAGGAAGAGGCAGTCGTAATTCAAAGTGCTATCATCAGCAAACTTGACTGATTTCTCAGTAGTGTTTACTCCTGTAGCCTACAATAGGAAGAGAGAGAGGTGGAGCTGGGGGATGGGGGTTGGTTGGATAGTGGGGAAGATGCCGGGGGATAGGAGTAGAATCCTGGAAAATGGAGTGGGGGTGTGGTCCATAGGAGAAGAAATAGCTACAATTAGGGACGCACCTCCTTGTTAAGCATCACAGTAATGTTGTTCTCCTCATAGAAGGATTGCTTCCTCAAGACAATGTCTTCTGGCTTAACAGTCATTGCCTAGGGAAAGTCCCACGAGTCACATGTTCATGTTTGTAGGTACAATATTCCAGCAACTCACTTTGCTTAGTTTTGGCCTATCATAGGGACCAACATTCTCTCTGGTTGCCATGACAATACGACCTTTGTACCCATCTTGTCTTAGAGTCTCGGCACACTCCTGAGCAGCAGGTCCTGCAAGAGAAGTCAAGTGCTCGTAGAGAAGAGAGGAAGTCAATGAGAGAATGTAGAAATATTTCAAACCTCCTCCAATAATTAGAAAGGTTCTTTTGTCTTCCTTGTCAGCAGCGCACATGTCCATGGTACGTTTGGTCTTCTCAAGTGCGCTCTTCTTAGCCTTTACCACAATGTTACCTTCATCAACCCGAACCTACAATGTGTACAAATATGACTGGACCTTCATCACACTCACCCTCAGCATTACTGATATCCACACACCAACTGCATTTCAGCCCATCTCCAACTACCTAACTACCTCTAATAAGTACACTCCTATGTCTTCCCTTTACCAACACTGGCAGGTCAATCCTGACCAGACCCACGTGGTCCTTCAGAGGACCAGACAGTGCCAGCCCTTGTGACTGGAAATATGTAACACCAACTGGTCATAAGGTGTCTCCCAGATAAGGCACACCTCCTCAATCACTGACTACACTAACTACACCATGTACATCAGCTAACAGATGCAGTTTGTTCTAAGAAGTGGGAGCGGTATGACCACAGGAACCATTACTACTGCTTCTAATATGAACATTTCCAATAATTCAGTGAGCATGGTATTGTACATTGCTTCCCATACTTAGAATAACAAACAAAGCATGAATACAATTGATTATTCAAATGAACAATTAAATAAACTAATTAATACCAGATTAACAGGAAAATCCTTAAACCCAATCCACATGCAACACATGCAAAATTCTATCTCAACATGCATTGAGGTACGTCCCATCTCTCAGTAATGCTCTCTCCAGCCAACCTCAAACTTGTGAATGCCATCCAGTCCGGGAAAGTCTTCAATGTCTCCCGTCTTTATATTGAAGCAGGCTCCATGCCATGGACAACGCACTCTACCGTTGCCCAGGCAACCCTTGGCCAGAGGTGCCCCGTAATGTGTGCACTTGTGTCCAATGGCGCTGTACTCTCCATCTTGATACACGAGGAGGGCCTTGCCCTGTCCCAGGTCCACCTCCCTCATCCTAGCACAAGAGAGAAGCACATCACACTACAAGTGTACACAATAGCAGAGGTCGTCGCACCGCATGCCCTGTACTAGCATAGCTTCTATGAGTATTAATATATTTAAATCGTAAGAATCACTGATGACTTAGTAATAGAGAGTTTTACATTGTTTCGGATTCAAAACGTGGAATGCAGGAAGAAATTTTATACCTGATTATTCAGTTGTAGAACTTACTCTCCATCGGCAAGTTCCCCGGTCTTTGCAGCGACCGCCTCCACAAACTCCTCTTCTTGCTTGCTAGAACCACTCGTGTCAGTGTCCTTTGTCTTCGAGTCTGAATGTTTATTGCCCATCGCCAAACGACTGCTTACTGAAACTAGACAGTTACTAAATAGCGTTGTCGAGTTGATCCGAACTGGTACTGTCTTTAAAGTACTAAGCGGACCCTTTCCGGATAAACTTGGACGGAATAACGACCTCTGAGCGCACGAAGAAACGCAGCACCAGAATCTCAGATGGGCGAGGTGCATGACGTCACGGAATCCGGAAACAATACATGTAGGTACATATATCCATCTTTCAATATTTCTCTCTTTCTCGTGTAACTGTAGCCTCTTTTATTGGCCACAGGATTAAAATTTCGCAAGAATGGATAATCCACGAATTAGCCACATGAAGCTATGCAAGACAAGGGAAATAGTAAGAGCAAAATAAATAATTTAAGTTGATTAATTCCTTGTTAATTAAAATGTTTCATTGTCTCTGTGTGTGATTGGATGGCATATGAAGCCACACTAGTCTTGTCTGACACTAGCAGTCGATTGCTGCTGGACAGGAAGTCATCATCGTCATGGGAACCATTCTCGTCTGACTCACTCAAGTAGTCTGTCCATTTTGACCTAGTCAAACTCACCACTTCTTCAGATTCTGGAATTTTAACTTTTGAGGAACGACGGCTAAAGTAGGATCAAATAGATTAAGAGCGTTATCACAGTAAACTATTTCAATTTGATTTCACAATAAGGTGTTGCAACACATCTCCCAGTCTGAATACTATTGGTAATAATGAAAAGGTCTCTGTAGCTCACTGACCTAAAGATTCCTTTCTCCTTCCGTCTTCTTTCTTGGTCTGCCTCCATTTCCGCAACATTGTCTGACATGAAGTGATATCCACTGATGTCCAAATGTCCATCTTCATCGGATCTATCTCCCTCTCTCATATCCTACATGTGCAAAACACAGCTAGCAATATAAATACACCAATCAGTATTCAGTAAACAGTTTAGGAATAGGATATATGACACAGTCAACGGTTAAAGAAATGAGATATTTTCAAAGGCCGAAATTGAACATTTACATTTTGTTCGGGTGCTAGAAAAGCTGTCCATTTGCTTGAGCCTTGTGTCTGCAACATTACAGGATGTGCTAGGTCTTTCCCCTCACTAATTACAGGATCCTCCTCTTCATACTGTTCAGGGGGTGCAGATTTCTCTATACTGCAAATAACCATGTATTAGTTGGTTACCATGGTGATTATATGAAAGACTTAATTGTATACTTTTGTAACATTTCCCCTTTCTTCATATTTAACTTTTGGACATGTCTTCTGCAGTCTGGAGCTGTACCTTTACCATAAATCTACCACGTACAAGACCAGAGGAATACTTTATAAATTAATTCGGTGCTTAAGGGACTGCATTTCAGCATAAAAATGTACATTTGAAACTAATCAATCAATATAAATATACATTTAATACTACTTCATAAGGATACAGCTGAGAAACAAGCCGTTATCTCCTCCGACGGAACAAGATAACTTCAGAAGATAGTAAAGATAGACACTTTACACTAAACAGGGAAATACCTGTCTCACTGACTGTTTTTCTTCGCAAATTTTACATTTCCACTTAGTGCTCTTTTTGATCTACGCACGTGTATGATAGTGCAAAAGTAGCCACTTTACAAGAACAAATTTTCCGACTGCGCAGGTCTGCCAGCTCCTTACCAGTTCAACTTGGAAAGTCTCGCACTTGAAACAACAGACGACCATAAATGTTTGCACCATTTCTTTCCTTGAGAGAAGCAATGTTCTCAACTGAACCGAACAAGCGCTTCCTTAAACAGCTCTCTTCTCACTTCTTTCATCTCTTGGGCGCACCTACGCTAATCGCATTCATAGCGACCTCTAAACCTCCCACCGAATTCAGCACTTCACATCAAATTTACAATTTCCTTATTACATATATGACTGTGTTTCTGTGGCAACTATATGAGGTAGACGAATCCTTCAGAAACCATCACTTGATTTGCATCCTCCATTCTGCTAAGGGCCAAATTCACTTCATCTTGAGTAAAGCCCTCTTGACTCTCCCTGTTCAGCACCTCCGATGTATAAACATCTTTGAGCTGGAGGCTTTGAGAATGTTGTGAAGCAAATAGATTGAACAAGCCACTTCTAAACTGCTCTAGTCTGTAAAGGAAAGACAAAATGTCTGACATGATGATCATAAAAAGGAGGTCAGCCCATGAGATTAGCGAGGACAGACAGCATGGTGGGCGGAGCAGGTCATGTTTACCTGGCATCTGAGAGTACGACTTGAGAGGTAGAAGAGTCCATTTTCTCACTGTCTCTCGGCAACACAGTATCAGGAGTAGCTGCAGTCACAACACACACAAACATCAACTGGCAAGGGGACACATGATAGGCCTGTGTACCTTCTTCATCACTACCAAACTCATAAGGGTCGTACCCCTCATCGCCTGGTGCACGTTTTGGTCTCTTGGGCTTGGCAGCATCCTTCTGCTGGCCACCTCGCTTCCTGCACAAATCAGCAACACTGAGATATTATAACAGAATATGTAACACTATCTTACCTTTCAGCGATTGTGTCATCAACCCCGTCCAGATCATTATCTTTCTGCTTCTGTTTCTGTCTCTTAGGAGCCACCTTCTTGAAGTAGGCAAAATTGACTAACTCAATTGCAGCTTCAGCATCTTCCTAATATGGTCATGGAGAGGTGAGGAGTGGGGAGGTGAGGAGTGGGGAGGTGATGCAGTTTCTAACATACCACAACCACTGTTTTGGACAATCTAGCCTTAGCGTGTGCAGCTGCAAGACGAATGAGTGTCTCCAGTGCTCTGGCAGTCACAGGCTGTGTCTGAAGGAATAAGGACAACACTGTGTGTAGCCTCCTCCCTCATCATGATGCAGTCAACCACTAACTTTGGCTTTGTTAGTGCCACTGGTGTCCTGAGCTCTCAGTCGAGCATATTCGGTCGAGATGAGTTCACATGCCTCTCTGGTAAGGGAGGGCTGGAATACGAGACAAAATGGCTGTCTTTACTATACCTGACATAATATAGGACAAACCTTCATGTTTCTTGCCACATGAATGTATTTTCTGATAAAAGCTTTGGTAACATATATATCACTATAGCAAGAAGCAATTCGAGACAAAATTAAAAATGTCTAATAAATGACCTTTGACCTTCGTACTCTTTGCCCTTGTAAGTTCCATGCAACATGTCATCATGTTTATCAAATATAGGAGTGTCAGTATCCTGCTCCAAGTCTCCACCTGCCAGATCTGCAGTTGTCAGCATGTCGGTGTCCTCACCCATTACTAATACTGCAAAATGGAAATCAGAATGAAAATGAAAAAAAAATAATTTAAAGATAATCTAACTTCATTGTTCTTTTGAGAAGACTTTAAATGTCTAAGAACTACAAAGTTACCTTCTCCATCTTGTTCTCCTGGGTTTCTATAGCGATGCATCCTCAACACATGCTCAGATATCCTTCTATCATTAGTGGGTTCCATCTAAATATAGTACATAAGTTGTCATGACAGCCACAAATAAACATCTCACCATGTATTTACAAACCTCATCCAGAACAATAAATATGAGGTCAAAACGTGACAATAAGGAATCCTGCATTCCAATGTTGTCCATTGGGGGTTTGTATTCATCATACTGTGAAGCAGAAAAGAAAAAAAAGAAAAAAAGAATTTAACCCAAAATAACCTCATGTTACCACATCGGCTTACTCTTCCATATACTGGATTGGCAGCAGCAAGGACGCTGCATCTAGCATTCAGTCTGGCATGAATGCCTGCCTTTGCTATGGTAACACGGCCTTGTTCCATAACCTCGTGGATGGCCGTTCTGTCTATGTCACTCATCTATGTTGGATTGCACAACAAGTGAACAACATTGCACAACATTTCTTGGCAGGCAATACCTTATCAAACTCATCTATACAGACAACACCTCGATCTGCCAACACCATGGCTCCTGCCTCCAAACGACGCTCATCTAAGAGGCACATGGAACAAGGGGCTCTTATAAAGGACAATTGAAGCCCAGGGCTCTAGCTTACTTGTTTCCTGATCTGTAGTCACAGCAGCTGTCAACCCAACTCCTGAAGATCCTCGTCCAGTGGTAGTCACAGCTCGTGGCGCAGTGTGCAGGACGTACCTGGAGAGGTCAGAACAGAGATGGACAAAGATGGAGTCACTGGTAATGGTAGGGCTATTGCATGGAGGAGAGACTACCTCAACATTTGTGACTTTGCTGTAGAAGGATCTCCAATGAGTAAAACATTAATATCACTATACAAACAAAAGATGGAATATGGAATGCATGGAAATTGATTTATAATTTATATTCACAAAGACAACTAAACCCAGCTCTTCTCACCCTCTTAACCTGGTCCCATTTTCCAGTATCTTCTCCACTCCTCCGAGCAACAGGCAGAGGACTGCCCTCTTAATGTGCTCATGTCCGTGGATGGAAGGAGCCAGCGAGCGAGCCAGGACTTCAAACACATCCTAACAGACACCAGACATGTGGTTACTATAACGACATTCACAAGTGAATATAAAACTTACAAATTTCTTTGTTCTGCTAAACTTCTTGATATTCTTAACGTCCTTGGCAGTGTACATGGGAGCTGATTCCTTGCTGAGGATCATGACATGGTTGGCTAGTATGACTGTGCGAAAGGTCCCACTTGTGAACCCTCCTCTCTTAGAAGGCAGGCAGCGATAGCTACCGACCACGTACACCCGATCACCAGGCTGTAAAATCAAATACCCACTGTAAAGGCTTTATGTAAAACCTTTTTCAACAGGCTACATAAATCCTATTAAGATAATAATCTTGCACAACCACCTGATGTTATTGCACAATAAATAAAAATGGCTGACACCGACCTTGCCTATGTCCACCAAATCCCCATCTGTGATGACGTCCACTGATCGGGGGAGCTGGCCGGCCGGAGCCTTCTCTGGCATCTCCTGGATACTGAATGTCTGATGGTCTCGGAACTCACAGAGACCGTATTCCGTCTCTAATGGATTACCATCCTCATCCTTGGTTGGGTAGGCGGAGCCTGTAGGCACTGCCTCCAGTGAGGTAAGGTCACTGTATTTACGCTCCATTGTCTTTCCAGTTGCTGGACAAAAGTGGACACTCTTAACCACTTTTGGATGAATCAAGGAGCCTGCAAAGAGATCAAAGAGTAGGTGATCAAAGGAGGTCAACAGAGGTCAACCAAGATCAAAGGAGGTCATGATCTCACATTTTGTCACAATTCCCTCCACGCACACAAGAGATCCCAGCACAGAAGACGTTAGTGTCCTTGGGGAGACATGCTTGGCACCAAAGCTGCCCTCAAAGCCTACATGAAATACTTCGTGCTGCTTAGCAAAGGCAGCATCTATGGTCATCACATATTCCTTCAGGGCTCTCTGTGGATATGGGGAAATGGTATATGTTTCAAGGTGGTGTGTTCAATATAAATGTATAATTAGTAAAACTAGGTGGATATGCCACCAAATCTAATTGCTTCTCTGTCTTCACTACTCGTGGACCACAACTAGTCGCCTCCGCATACACGTGTGAGCTGGAGATGATGCAATTATCAGCAAAACAAGACTTACCTGAAAAGCTATTATCTCTAAAACTGCTTCATTTAACAACCTGCAAAGGAGAGACATTTAAAGGAAAAAGGAATGGCGTCATCTGACTGACTTTGCCGCTCTCTTCTGATTCCGCTTCCTCAAATAGTTTATGTTGACTATGAGGCGCTGCTTGTTAGCTCGAATCATTTCCTTCACTCGTTCGCGATGTTCCTCCTATAAAATAAATTACTTTAGCTACAAGTTCATATATTTTGTATAGCAAACCTACATCTTCATCTAGAAACTCTAGATATTCCCTTTGATAATCGCGAAGATCTTGCTCCGAGTCCATCCTGCCGGTCTCAGTACCGCCAAATATCACGTGCTTAAATGTCACAATATTTTAAATGGCGGTTACAAAACTAAGGGCTAGCTGGAATAGGAAAACGGAGAACGTCTTTGTTTGGGACGTTGATGGTTAGTTAAGACTAGTGTCAGCACGTGTACAAACAGTCTGATGGTCCGATGTGTAGATATAATGAGACTAAGAAGAGAATGGCGTATTATGGGAAGCTTGGTGGGAACCATTGACAGGTGCAGCGAGGTTGGACCGCCTTTGAAGTTGTCACGTGATGAGGTTACCTTGCTACTGCAAAAAGGTAACTATCCATTTGCATGTTTATTGTTTAATGTAGTCTCATGTCTGTTGGCGAAATTGATATTCATTTGTTTGTTATTGTAAATTGTTATTTTCATTTCACTGACACAGTAGTGGGTATTGTTGCTTGGCAACAAGTGCCTTTCCATGTATGTAGGAGTACTCAGTCTCTATCAAGCTGAACTTGGTAGGGAAGGTATTGAAGAGGGAGACTGGACCTATCCCAAGACTACTTTAGAGGTATCCATCTTGTGTGAGACTTACATGCTGTAGTTCTGTTTAGGGTCTGTGGCTGCTTCATAGGTCAGTATATATGCTGTATTTAAGGAATTGTGGAACAAAGGGTTTTATATCACTTCTGGTATGAAATTTGGAGGAGACTTTTTATTATATTCAGGTATCTACTAACCCCTTGCATCCACTCATCTATCCATCCATCCTACCTCCCACTCATCCACCCACCCATCCTCACTGATCCATTTCTGATCACATTAGGAGATCCTGTGGTATGTCATGCGTGCTGTGTTGTCAGAGTGTGTTCAGTGAAGGATCAACTCATTACAGTCCACCAGCTCTCCACAGTCGGACGTGTTGCAACATGTGCAAAGAAAATGATCATGTGGGCAGCTCCAGATGAAAAGGGGAAACTCCTGTTCATATTGCAAGAGTGGACTGGACCAGAAAAGAAAGCTATCCCAAAATATAATATTGTTACAGACTGTACAGAAGTATTAAAAAGTTGCAAAAGAGTAAAATGAGAAATTAAAGTTTTTGTTGCAGATCACTGGTTGCCATTTAATAGGACTTCAGTCCCCCAGCCAAGATAAGACATGGGCCATGCACTTGGCTGCATGTAATATGTGATTATTCACTTATCATCATAGCCTTTGCACAGTACAAGTGCAATTAACTACAAAATTTTCTCAATGCCACTTTTTTAACTTACATTTTATTGAGAAGATTATTCTAACAGATGTATATATGTGTCTGTGTACAATGAATAAATATATTAGCAAGCAATTTATACACGATACTATGACAGCATATCATATAGTTAAGTGATTAGTTCAACTGGAGGAGCACAAATGGGGATTTCCCCCTGTTGGAATTCATTACTCTGGAAGGCCTTAATGGCCTCCAGTGGGATGCTGTACTTTTTGGCCAGCTCTTCACTGCTGGTACTTCCGACACTTGCAGTAATTGGCTTGTTTAATACCTTCAAATAAGATATTGGGAGACAAGTTAGAGGTTCACTTAATCTCTTAATGTGACTTCCACAGGCGTCATCTGCTAAAGCATGGGAAGTCTATTGATGTGTTCATGATGTAGAGGAAGTTATGGGTAATATGCAAAGAGTTCAAGAGACCAGTGGAATTAATTCTAATAGTAAATAATTGGTGAGGCACCATTTAACACGCTTCAACACTTACTTGTGTTGTTCCAAATGGAGCTGTAACTGTGGAGGCACTTGATCTTGAGACACCTAAACACATGTACATACACAGTTGTACATTATGATAACTATATCCAAAAGTGGCTATATATGTATATACTTCAGTTATATTTGTATGTATGGGAATGTGTCTCCATGGAAACAAGTCCATTTGGGAGAATATATTGTTTACTTTCAAAATAAAGAGTATTTCCTATTTTATTAATTTCAGGCAATAAGTTTTCCAAGAAATGTTCAACTCTGTTTCAGAATAAAAACATTTGTTAGTCTAGTGTGCAGTCATGTGTAGTGAAGTAAGTAAAACCTCAGAGGAAGTCTTGTAAACTATGCTATATACACTCTACATCAAAACAATATGAAATGAGTAGTCACTGCTTTAAAATATTCCTTCAGTCATAAGCTATTGTCTTTAATTAGGACCTTGATCACAGTAGATATATTTTTAAACCAGATCTATGTATAACAGTCACTTTCCACAAGTCAACTGATTATTGATTAATAATTTCAAATATAAAGTGTCAATATACCAAATATTATTACTATGTAAGTATATGTAATAAAAATGTTCCCCACTGGTTTAAACTGGTTTGCAAACTAATTCTGGTAATAGATTGTCATTCAATCAAAAGTACACTAATTCTAGATAGACAGGACTTAGGGTAGGCATGGACACTTAGAGCTGAACCTCCTCTTAGGTAATTAACTAAATCAGTCTAAAAGGACATCTCTTTCTCAGCATTGAAATGTAAACCATTAAAACTGATATTCTCTTCTAGCAGGCACCTCTCTACAGCAGGCACCTCTCTACAGCGGGCACCTCTCTACAGCGGGCACCTCTCTACAGCGGGCACCTCTCTACAGCGGGCACCTCTCTACAGCGGGCACCTCTCTACAGCGGGCACCTCTCTACAGCGGGCACCTCTCTACAGCGGGCACCTCTCTACAGCGGGCACCTCTCTACAGCGGGCACCTCTCTACAGCGGGCACCTCTCTACAGCGGGCACCTCTCTACAGCGGGCACCTCTCTACAGCGGGCACCTCTCTACAGCGGGCACCTCTCTACAGCGGGCACCTCTCTACAGCGGGCACCTCTCTACAGCGGGCACCTCTCTACAGCGGGCACCTCTCTACAGCGGGCACCTCTCTACAGCGGGCACCTCTCTACAGCGGGCACCTCTCTACAGCGGGCACCTCTCTACAGCGGGCACCTCTCTACATCAGGCACCTCTCTACATCAGGCACCTCTCTACATCAGGCACCTCTCTACAGCGGGCACCTCTCTACATCAGGCACCTCTCTACAGCGGGCACCTCTCTACAGCGGGCACCTCTCTACAGCGGGCACCTCTCTACAGCGGGCACCTCTCTACAGCGGGCACCTCTCTACAGCGGGCACCTCTCTACATCGGGCACCTCTCTACATCAGGCACCTCCCTATATCAGCTATTCATATTAGACATTCAGGTTCATTGGTTCATCTCTGTGGTCTCTTAATTAGTGTCTAATCTTCAAAGATTTACTCATGCAAAGAACCACATACCTCTTCAGTAAACCAAATAACCCACAAATGTTGCCATGGTTACCCCAGCTAAACCTATTGTAGCTTTCATAACCAAGAAATATCTCATTCAATTTAATGCATTCTTTACTCTTAATTTTAAATTCAATATAAGATTATCCATTCAATAAGCTTGTCCTTTACACTTTAACAGACATTCACAAATTTTATTAACCTCTAAAGTCCTGGTAAACACCCACAGGAGTATTAAAGATCAATTAACACCATCAATTCATTACATAGTACACACCTTAAAAGGAACTGCATGTATTATCATATTAATATTGTTACTAAGCAACACTTTAGCCACACCCACAGGAGCAGAAATGAACACAGGGCACACACTCACCAGATGGTGCTGGGGCCATGGTGCTTCCATATGAAGGGAGTGCTGATGATTGGGTGTATTTAGCGCTTGTTGAGGGCGTGGCTTGCTGGCCCCACCCACCAAATACAGACCTTGACTTATTAGTAGTAGCAGTAATTCCCTGAGGGCCAGTATCACTGGTTTGAGACTGAATTGAAATCTGAAAAAGAGAAATCAGAACAGAAAAGATTTGAATGCAAAAAGGTCAGTCTGATCAGGTGAATTCCATGAATACAATTAATGTGGATTCATTGGGAGAAGGTTCAAACAAACAGGAAGTGCTCTGAAACAACATTGGAGTTGGTCCTGGCCTATTAAGGGCTGTGCCTTCACAGTCCAACATGTCATGTGATGGCCTATTTAGGTCTACCAACTCTCCTCTCTATCCCACTCTCCCATCACAAGCCTATCACATCCAGATCAGAGATTATGAGGTAACCAAGCAACAGGTCACATGGCAGTCATGTCTTTAGCACACAGCTAGGGATGGCTGTGCAGTGCAGTGGTTATCTGGTTGTCTGATTAGCATGTGATTATTCCATGATTAATCAGTTCAATTACAGCACACAATGGCAGAGGCCCTAGGAGGCGAATCACGCTGGGAGTGGTTAAGTGCTTATTAAATACATGCTTAGCTGGAAACTTGAGATACATTTGATTGCTAATGGAATATAATTGGGAGCACATACTTAAAGTGGAAAATCAATTGACCATTATGAACCTGGCTGCAAACTGGATTGGAGAATGGTGGATGGGAGAGCGGTGGATGGGGGAGCGGTGGAAGGGAGAGTGGTGGATGTGAGAGAGGTGGTGGAAGGGAGAGTGGTGGATGTGAGAGTGGTGGATGGGAGAGTGGTGGAAGGGAGAGTGGTGGATGTGAGAGTGGTGGATGTGAGAGTGGTGGATGTGAGAGTGGTGGATGTGAGAGTGGTGGATGTGAGAGTGGTGGATGGGAGAGTGGTGGATGGGAGAGTGGTGGATGGGAGAGTGGTGGATGTGAGAGTGGTGGATGGGAGAGTGGTGGATGGGAGAGTGGTGGATGTGGGAGTGGTGGATGTGAGAGTGGTGGATGTGAGAGAGGTGGTGGAAGGGAGAGTGGTGGATGGGAGAGTGGTGGATGTGAGAGAGGTGGTGGATGTGAGAGTGGTGGATGGGGGAGTGGTGGATGGGAGAACAGTGGATGGGAGAGTGGTGGATGTGGGAGTGGTGGATGGGAGAGAGGTGGATGGGAGAACAGTGGATGGGAGAGGATAGGAGTAGGGTTTATCCGTAGGTTAAAGTACAGATTGATGTCATAACTTTGACACGCTACCACACAAGCAAGTTAAGCAAGTTAAGCATTTACTAGGGTATTAGGAAGTCATCAGATGTCAAAAATGAAGGAAATGGCAAACAATTGCATGAAATTTCGCAGAATTGCATACGTATGTACAGTCAGCATTACCATTAATGCTCTTGCATCATCTGGTGTCATGTTGGCGTATCGGAGCTTGACATTAGTGGCTGCGCTCAGAAGTACCTCTAAAGTGGTTATCTGATTATATGGTGTGGATGAGTGTATGGTGAGTGAGTTGGTGAGTTGGGAGAGAGGAGGAGAAGAGAGGGATTTAAACACAGCATATATACATATGTAGGCATCATTTAACAATCAAGATAGTACAATAAGGGGGGAACACGTTCCAAAACAAAAAAGCTCAATTTCCTAATATAACAGTATGCTACATATGCTATGTATTCAGTGATATATAGAGCGATGGCATGTATCACCATGGCAAACCCATTCCTTGAAAAAAGAGCAAACTGAGAATATCAGATCACCAATTGTTTTTTTACTGCAGTACATGTTACCATGGTAACTAGCGGCTACTTTATATCAATATATACTTGATGGAATATGAATGACTTCATTGTACCCAAACAACTGATTAAATCAATTTTGTGGCAACCATTAAAAGGTGCCCATTAAAACCTGTTCAACATGAGGTCTTCTCTATCAGTTACTACAAGCTTAGAGCTTGTACCAGTCTTAGTAAGTCATGAGGAGACCAGGGAGATGGTGTAAATGATTTGAATGGTCCAGCTGATGTGCAGGGATGGAATGTTTATTGAGACAAGACAAACAAGTCCTCACTTCATAGTAAAGTGTATTATTATGGCTTTTGGTGAGGCTACCATTAAAGTACTCTTGTTGAACTCTTACTCTATGGTAACCTAATTACATATTAACCATTAATATGACCTATTGAGAGCAACTCAATGCAGTTAATCAATCTGTGCAGCCCACGCTTAGTAAGAATTGCTGTCTCTTGTATGGTAATTTGTATTCTAACATTATTAATCAGTTTTCAAATGTAATTTCTATATTTAGTTGCTAATAACATTTCAATGTCTATATCAGTTATATCACACACCAGTAATAACAGTAAAACTTAATAGACAGTGAGACAGGAAGTGAGGGCAAGGAGAGAGCTGGAGGGGGAGGGGAGAGAGCTGGAGGGGGAGGGGAGAGAGCTGGAGGGGGAGGGGAGAGAGCTCGAGGGGGAGGGGAGAGAGCTGGAGGGGGAGGGGAGAGAGATGGAGGGGGAGGGGAGAGAGATGGAGGGGGAGGGGAGAGAGCTGGAGGGGGAGGGGAGAGAGCTCGAGGGGGAGGGGAGAGAGATGGAGGGGGAGGGGAGAGAGCTGGAGGGGGAGGGGAGAGAGATGGAGGGGGAGGGGAGAGAGCTGGAGGGGGAGGGGAGAGGGGTGGAGGGGGAGGGGGAGGGGAGAGGGGTGGAGGGGGAGGGGAGAGAGCTGGAGGGGGAGGGGAGAGGGGTGGAGGGGGAGGGGAGAGAGCTGGAGGGGGAGGGGAGAGAGCTGGAGGGGGAGGGAAAAGGGTTGAGAAGGAGTTAGAAGGGAGAGGGAAGAGGAAGGGGGAGGGGAGAGGGGTTAAGAAGGGGGAGGGGAGAGGGGAGAGGGGGAGGGGAGAGGGGAGAGGGGGAGAGACCGAACAGACATGGAGTGAGGGACGAAGGGATGATTGTTCAAATACAATGTCATACATATCTCTGAAGTTGTCCCTCTTTGCTAGCCTGGTATGCCTCCCATCTCAGCTCCTCCATGGAAACATCTTCAAAACCTGTGCACAAGGTGAAACTGAAATACATCAAGCACAAACTAGCAAGGCATAACCATTTGAAATATTCAATGAACTACCATTACATAAACTGTAAGAAATTCTTTCTAAATGTCAAAATTTAACCATTAAAATGACATAGAACACTTATTAGATCAGTAATAGAATACAGGATGTGTTACTATTATGAAAATGATAGAAATAATTGAGATTTTGGATAATTTTCACCCATTCATTCCTAGCAGGCCTTACTATACAGTGGTAGCCTGGTTAAAATTGAATAGAATCACTACAAACAATCCATTTTCAACAACTGAGAGTCATAGAATGCTCACCACCAGCCATCACACGTACCACCAGCCATCACACGTACCACCAGCCATCACACGTACCACCAGCCGTCACACGTACCATCAGCCATCACATGTACCATCGGCCATCACACGTACCATCAGCCATCACACGTACCACCAGCCGTCACACGTACCATCGGCCATCACACGTACCACCAGCCATCACATGTACCATCGGCCATCACACGTACCACCAGCCATCACATGTACCATCGGCCATCACACGTACCATCAGCCATCACACGTACCACCAGCCGTCACACGTACCATCAGCCATCACACGTACCATCAGCCGTCACACGTACCATCAACCATCACACATACCTGGCAAGGTCCTAGTTTTCATGGCATAGGAATAGCTTGAGAGAGGCCAGATCTTGCTTGCCTCCCACTCCCTCATGTCACTCTCAACCAGCGACCTACACAATTAGAGTTGGACAAAGGTAAATAATAACTGTGCTGGAGCTGGAATTGAAAGAAGTAAACTTATTGATTTAACTAATTGACACAAAATTGAAAAAATACAATGAAAATACAAGTAAAAACCAATTGTAAACAATTACAGTAGCTTTCAAGTGTGGCTCCTCCAGGCCCCAGACTTCTGATGAACAGGAGACTATGCAGTGACAGGTGTGGATCAATCCAAATCTGGTGTAGTACACATGTCATAGGAGGTGACCCTTTCTAGGCACCCAGGAGAGGGAGACTACTGGCTCCAATATATCGGTGGCCCCTATGAATATACTTAACATAGTACTATATACATATTTTAATCATGAATATCATTATCTTGAGTGGCACACACACAGATAAATTCTTAGAATTGTTTATATGGGTGTCCATTAGTAACTAAGCGCTTAGCTTGTTACCATGGCATCCATAGGTCATCCAGTGCTACAGGTATGCCATTGGCCTGATCATGGTGTGTTCAGGAAACAGATCATGCCCAAATCACCTTTTCCTTGGAAACCATACAGGCTGCACTCCTTGGCCACAAATTAATAGATATTGCAAATCTACCATCACTCCAAGTAGTGTGGATGCAATGATATGACAGCTTGTGGTAGCTATATAGTGAATGTACAGTACAGCAGTCTCAAGGCTAGGTCCTATAATGCCCCTTTCACTACTCTAATACAATTAGGTGTATATACACATATGCCTGTCCTCACATAGAGTAGTTACACATTAACAGTATATATATGTGTCAGTCTCAGGGGTTGTTAACACTGCATTCAGCTGAGGTCATGAGAGCAGGGTGATTGAGGATTGTTTTGACCACTGACAACAGAGTTAATTCTACTCACCATCTAGCCATCTAGAGCCAGGTGAGGATAACAATGGATGATGAGAATCCTAATAAACTGAATTGTAAACACATCAATAGTGTAGATGGCTACAAATACATTCCTGTCATGTTGTCATGGAAATATATTCCCATCATGTTGCCATGGAAACACTATTGGTCTGCAGCAAGAGGGGGTGTCCATGTTTAGCTAATGCACTCCACCTCCCACTCCAATGTTTTGGCTTGCCATGTTACAACACTAATAAAAACAATATCCTCCCTGATTCTAAGAGGATAAATAAAGCAGTTTACACAAGAGAGGAGTACAGAGCTCAAGGTAACATCCCATAGTTGAAAAGTGAATGGGTGGTCCCCAAACTGGCAGATTTGTTGACATTGAAATTGGTGGACTGTTTAATTTAGAGTGTGCCTTTTGGCTTTTTTGACCAAATAACTTAAATATAAAAAATATGTCTACATTTACTATCAGCGAATATTACATGGAATATGTAGCACAATTAATGAGGTCAGTCATTGTAACTAGATTCATTAGCCATGGTTCCCATGGTGATCTAGAAGATCAGAACTGCTAACCCCAGGTCAGTCCTCTCATTATGTGTGCTGACCTTTCTCCTAACCATTCTCTCATCTTTCATAAAAGAATGATACATTCGCTAACACAAAGGATAAATACAGTGCAATTGACAGCTTTAAGAATGAGAAACACTAGAACAAAGGTGTACATTATACATCCAACAATGCCTCCATTTAATGAATTCACAAGCAGAGAAATTATGCAATTGTTGTGTATAATGTTGATCAAAGGAGGATTGAGCTATACTATGCTATCAATTTCACATAGTTTCCCAGATTTGGGAGGTCAGATGGCAACTCTTCACTTTGTCAGCAAAAACATAACCTTTGATGAAGGCTGCAACAATTACTGCTAACGCATGACCTAAAGCTACATTTTCCCGCTCAGCAAGCTATCAGATATCACATATCAAAGTGGTACCAGGTAATCTTCACACTCAACACCCAGAAACCATATTTATTTACATAACAGACTATGGGAGGCCAGCAGGGCCAGAGGCCTATACCCCATTGGCCAGGATGTCTGGCTGCTATGAAGTATGCCAGCATTTTGATTAGTTCCTCCCCTTTGGTCTCCAAGAGGAAGTGTATTTGCATAATTTATGAGGTTTTGACTGAACAATATATACAAAATATAGCATATTAACATAATAGAACAGAAATCTTGTATTTACGTAGATGTATCTGTATTCAAGTATGTACCTATATAGGTGTATTTGTATGCATGTGTGTATGTACTATGTGCTGTTAGGGTTGCATACGTGTTGCGTAATTGAGTTGCTCCATACAGAAAATACAATTTTGTGATGTTGTGACTTATGTATAAAGCTTGAAAACAGAAGTACATCAAAATTGAAAATATATGAGAATAACATAAAAATTCCATTTATGGTAATAGAATTCCCTCAAAGATTAGCAAGGAGGATGAACTATCAGGGTTTCTCTCAAGGGGCAGGGGGCAATTGCTCCCTCCTAACTTCCCCCCCCCCCCCCCTCTTGAAGTCAAATTACCCAATTTTAACAGCAAATATATTGAACACTTGGCAGCCCCTCAAAGTTTTGGAATGTTGTATTGTCCACCTTTGCAATATTTTAAAGGAAGCCCTGACAATAGGGAAGATTCACATTGTCACTTTACAATATAATTAACTTTAATTGAGGAACTTCCCCTTAATTAAAGGACCTATTCTCAGGTAGTCTGGCCTGCCAGACCCTCCCTATAGATGTCTAGGGGCTGTAGGAGGAGGGTCTGGCAGTCCATACTAGTTCTCAGATAAAGCAGTGTTCATAACACTGCATGTTTTGAGTTACTCACTTGACTTCACTGGGCGAGCAGGGGACAGTAGAAGATGGTGTGCTTTCTTGGTGGTCCGTTTTATTAAAGGGGAAGATCCCCTGACTATTATCCTTCCTGTAGTCATGGAAACTACCCGTTTGTGAGTTATAAAGTCTAACGTGGTTGCTACTATTGAAATGAACTTGTCGATTCGACTTTTCTTGAGCTTGTGATGCATTTTCACTTTTGTCCCGAAAATTTTGCCACTGAGCTCCATTTCTAATAAATCCTCTGGACTGATTCCCATTTTTAAAGTTTGATGTTTGGTTTGGGAACAGACTACGAACGCCTCCCTGATTGGTTCCACGATCTCTTTGTGATCCAAAGGAGGACTCACTTCTCTGGTTATAAGAGGTGAACAACTGGTAGGGGTTCTACATAGGAGAAGGTCAAACAAGTCGGCCATTTTTACAATGCCTGATTCCATAATCTGTAGTATATGTACACATATATTTATTTTTGCTGTATTTAGTCACATATGAAGATGCTTACCTAGAGAATAAACCCTTGGGATCGTGAAATTAATAAAAACTAATTTTACAGTCATAGTGGTGTAATCATACTCAATACAGTGGTATAGTTAGAAAGATGGAACGGCATCAAAGAAGTATACAGTTATGGATATTGTTATAATACATTGTCAAAAAGATGTGGCTATCTTAATGTAGTTCATAAAATACGCATAGTTATGTGATCGAACTGCATCACTCCATCCTCTTTAGTCAGTAAATATAAAATTCTGACAATATATTACGATTATTTTTGCTCCGTACCCTTACTTCCGAGGTGTTTGGAAACGTTCCAGGTATTCCTTGATGCTTTGGCCTAGAAAACGCTCCTGCAATCGGAAAGAATATGGATTAGAAATTGTCACTCTGCCAAGTTTAGAACTGCTCACCGGGACCTCGACCTTGTTGACCGGTAGGGTGGGCGTTTCTGCAATTGTCTCCAAAGCGACAGTTCCCTTTTAAAAAGTACTGGCAGACGTCTGCTTGTGGGTGCGCGAACTTGCACGCATCCCCATATCTACATTGTCCCCTCAAGAAATGCTGACAAACCTGATGATGCGACGCCATTTTAATTACACTCGACTAGTATTGATAATTCATAACAGTCTCATTAAACAGTACATTACTTCGTATTAAATAAGTTTACAAGTGCAGTTTACTGTCAAAATAAAAATCGTTACTGTCATAAATTAGGTGGGTAAAAAGTTGTTTCTTCACTTTGTACATACTGAAAAGTCGCTGCACTGTATTACACATTTTCATAGCTGATGCGAGACTTAAGCTTTATGTTGTCGTAGCCACTAGGTACCTTGGTTGGCAAGGTATTGTATATCGTCATATCCCTCAGGCCACTCAATAATCTCTCCTGAGATTTGGGAAACTGGGAGGGTTCAGTCAGGTCCACATTCTGGTAAGACACCGGAGTCCCTCTTGGAGGACTATCAGAGCCTCTCCTGGACATTATCATCTCGGACATGTCTTCGTAAGTGTCCCTCTTTGGTGGGGAGAGTGATGTCCTCATTTCCACATAGCCAATGTCTTCTCTTTCAATAAATCCTTTTCTCTTTGAGTCAGTGTCATCTTCAATTTCAAAAGTAGTGGCCATGCCAATGGAGTGCTGGCTGTACTGTCTAGAAGGCAATGTCCTAGACCTGCCGTCATGCTCAACAAGGTCAGCTTCTATGGGGTCATCGTCTGTTTCTGATCTTGTGCTATGCTCTCGTCTGTATTGGTAATTGGGTGAGTGGTTCTTCCTCCTCAGTGAGGGATGAGAGTGGAGATTGACTGGAGGGCCAACACTGCTAGGAGACTTGGAGAAGCCTGAATCATGAAAGCCGCTGGAGCTAAGAGTGCTGTTTTGCCTGACGAGGCTGACATTACTTGACCCACTGTTGCTACGCTCCGGAAAGCTACCTGCATCAAAAGAGGCGCTGTCTCCGCTGCTCCTGGTAGATGAGATGGAAACCTGCGATGCGCGGCGTACGTTCTCAGCGACCATTTGACATCCTCGGAAGAGAAACCTAAAGCGAGATAACGGGAAAGGTCAATGCGTCTTCCTCCCAGGACAGCAATCTCACTTACGTGTGCAAGCCGTCGCGGAGACTATGAGTGACTTCGGGAAAGGCGTACATCCACAACAGTCCCGCCCCAAAGGTACACCTCCGCCCCGCCTCCAAGAACACTAGTCCGCCGATGCTCCCACTGCGCCGCAGCTTATCTCTGTCCCAGCTAATGATTGTATGGCTGGTCACGTTATACGGAAAGACTTTGATCTGCTCGGTTGCTGTGATTACCACAGCACAGCACGCCTGACTAATGCCGGCCTTGCTCCCGACACCCTCTCCCAAGACGCACACGCCCCAAGCCATCACTACAAACAGAGGTAACAGGTCATTTACAGGTCATTGTTCAAAATCTACAAAAGCTAACATTAACATACCTCCTTGGGGATCGTAATGCTTTGCATCCAGATTAGATTTGAACTCGGGGGGCAGCTTGTTCAGAACAGCCTTGGGTTCCACGGGGATGGGATACAAAGAAATTGTCAACAAGAGGCCGATGTGTTTCGTCCACATGCGCCAAGAATGGTCGTCATCAAGCACTATATCGACGGTGGAGGAATCATTGTTCTCGATCAAGATACTGCGAGTAGATTGCGTGGGGTTAATTCGCTTCATGGTGTCGCAGTTTATATGATGCATCGGAGGTCCGCCCTCGGTGTGGCTCAAAGTCAAGCAGGCTGGTTCAACTCGGCCGTTCGGCGCCATAACGGCGCTCCAGGATTCGACGAAATATCTCTTCTTCTATAAAAAAAATTTAAAGAATGTGAACGATTATATTTCAGTATGCACAAAGGAGTCAAGTAATTCTTACCTTTCCGCTTCCAAAGTTACTCTTCCCAACTAGAGCCCAACCGCTGTTCGTACGACGATTGTACATATCTAGAGATTGTGTAAGGGTAAGCGATCCTCGGCGATCAAATGAGTCCACTGACACGTTGCAGATAAATGCTACTAGCAAAACACGACTGCAAGCTGCTTAATAGCCCGCCTTTTTACGGTCCCTTTAAATGTACAAAGCAATGAATTTAATTACTGAGGTCATATCTATGAATATAATTAACATTTTATAGACCGACCAAACAATACACAAAAGACCGCGCTCCCAAAATCAATCGAAATATTGAGGTCTATAATCAATTACAACTTAGTTCGTAAGCTAAAGCTAAATCTTCGATTTTACCGAAGAGCGGATTAACCACGCGACAAATCAACTGGTATTCACCTAGGCATGCCGTCAATGTACGACAATGACTGACGCAGTGCGCTACACATTAACTGAAGCGCCAACTCTAATGAGATGTCGTCCTTGTCAAAATGAAAAGATATGTAGACGGTAAGAAAGCGCACAGGTTGGACGCGAACAGGATACTTCCGGTTTAAGTAATATACAGTTTTTATCCAGCGCAGTCTATTCGGCACTCAAAAAGTAGAAAAAAACATATAAAACCAACAAAAGTACACACCTGACGCTGACGCGTCCATCATACACACTAAAATTAAACTTAAAAAACTTACGAAAAGTTTCTTTGATAAAGCTTCACGTTCTTGCGGTCAGAATTCGGCTTCTCTGTGAAGCGCGTAATAAAAATGGTCTGTACACAGTAATAAATATGTAAAAGCACCAAAAAGGTACGACGGGAGAGCTAGTCTTCCTTCTAGAGCGCTACAAATGTTTACAACCTATTTCTACAACTGCCGCCACTGATTTATATACAACAAAACAAATTCCTTATAAGGAAGATACCCACACACCACAAAAACATGGCCGCCCTATGTTATGATTATACGTATACGATATTGCATTTTGGCTGCTTCAAGTTCCTATACAGAACAGTTTTTGTACAATTTAAGTGCGTTATAAGTATAATTCGTAAAAAATATATTTTGTAATTCCAATATAATACAAAATTTGTTTGTGCTGATTATTGTTTATTGTGTGTCATTAATCTTGTAGCTATCTCCCTGTAGGCTATAAAAATAAAATAAAATATATATTTACTGTATTTCTATAGTAATTGTAATCATCTTACATTGTAGCAGCTCCTTAAAGTCACCAACTGTCAGTTCATCAAACCTACAGTGGATATACAAAATGCAAAACCTTTGACCAATTGAAAGCATTATCCTTTGTAAGTAGACCTTACTCTAATCTTAAAAACTTCTCTTTAATCCCAATGTTGTCTGCATTGCAAATTAGTAGTAGAGCATATCAATATACAGTTCATAACAAGATATACTAAATCATTTATATTTAAAAAGAGATGCATCTTAGAAAGAGTTAAGGCGGACAAACCCATTGTAATGGTGGTAGCCTCAGTTCCTGAGCTGGAGGACAGAGTTGATAAATAAGGTGTTGAAGGAGCTACAACCTCCTCCAATTCATTAAAGGTCATCAAATCTTTTCCATTCACTTCAATTAGAGGGGCATTTAGAGCAGGGGCTGTATTGGGAGAAGGGGGAGGCTGACGATGCTAATGAGATGATTGTGTCCATTTAACTCCATTGGCACTCAGCTTATCACTAGAAAACCATTAATGGTGACATACAGTGGTCTGACATAAGTGTCATATACAGCTAATACATACACCTACTTAATGATTTGATACTTGCTAAAATGAAATAAGAGGGCAGATGGGCAGAGGATTGTCATAATTAATAAGAGTCATGCTGCATTATTAGTAAAGATAACACTTTTAAATACAATTCTGCACAATTTCAGCATCAATTCAAATTAAAAATGTATCCACTTGGATTGCAGTCCTCACACTGTGTCTTATGCTGTACTCACTTCTTCTACCTGGCCCATCCAAATCAGGCACCAGAAATGGGGAAGGGGTGAGGGAAGAGAAGCTGCTGTCTCGAGAGAGGGATCTGGGAGAGGCTCGGAGAGAGGAGAGATTTTCTTCACCATTTTGTATTCGCATCTGAGATTCTTCAACAGCTCTGGAAGAAGATAGAAAATGTAACTAAGCAAATAGACACATGGGTGGGGTGGGTGTGGAGTAGAGATGGGTGGGGTGGGTGTGGAGTAGAGATGGGTGGGGTGGGTGTGGAGTAGAGATGGGATATTGCTGGATACACATTATAGGATAACAAGGAGGAAATACGTATATAACTCAGTAGGAACAATCAATTCAATAACAGGCATTCATCTAACATTGTTAGCAGGTGAATTAGGTATCTTTAAAGGACAAAGAAATGTTACACAACATGTCCTAAAACAGCCTGTGTAAAACTCTTCATAAACACATGTGCACACAAAATTCGACCATTTGAATAAGAAGGTTTTCATAACTAACTATATTAGTTCAATACAGTAAACAATCTACTGCCACAATAGGCATCCATGTGACGTTAACAGGAATGGATACAGAGACATTCCTCCTTTGAGAAAAGGAAAGGTATGAGAGTAACTATGAAATGAATTTGGCCAAAGGATCCAAAAATTGAATAAGACCATTTTCATACATAAGGAGTCAATTCCTTCATCAGATTAATAGATTGTCTTAACTGTACAGGAAGAGGGTAAGGAAGTTAGGGTTATGATACAACATCATTGTCTAGAAAGGCTTACCACATGTGACCATGTGACCTCAGCAAGTAGGAGGATCCCAAAAGGGAGAGTGACAATATATATGGAGCATACATGTGAGTAACAGAACTATTTCAACTGTACACTATGTACCTATTCTCTACAACAGGGTCAAAGGTCAATGACATTCATCTCAGTCACATGAGCAATGACCTCATTTTGGGAGATTCATAATATATAAGTATATATTACAACCTCCTATTCTTCTATAGCAACAAATCTCATTCAAAATTAGATCACACCAATTAATAGCATTGCTGCAGTTGTGATCTTATCTTGGGATTATTTGGAGGGAGGACCATGGTAGGCCTACTGTTACTATATTTAGTAACACCATAAGGGCAATTGTTTGCCTTACCATGGTAACAATGAATGCTTTGTGATGGTACACAAAAGGGACCCAAAGAAACTTGTGAAATATTTATTTGTAGCTTGGAAACACAAAGTTGTGGAAGTAAGTATTGGAACTATATTTAGCTTCTTGAACATTCCTTTCCAAAAGTACACTTCCACACTATGCTCACTGTTTTCCAGGAATTGTGACTTTGATGGTAGTGAAATAGTTGATGACATGTTATTGTACATATTTTTTTGCAGTTGTTTGTTAGGAACAAACATAATTCAGTTAAGAGGTGTACCTTAGCTCTGTTAGTGATCCATATATTCCATAATCTTGCCATATTTAGTTTTTAGTAATACAGTGGGTTGAATGTAATTGTGGAAGTGTCTATGGTAATAGAAAAGTGCTTGTGGTAGTTCCCAGTCAATCTAGCTTAAGGAAACCACAAGGGTGAAATCTTCAGTCCAACCATTCTTCAACTGGTACAGGATTGGAAATGAGTGGGTGGGAGAGATGTTTCTCCAATTAAGGCTTACAGCACCCTCAATTACGTAGTAAAATGTATAACAGTTAAGAGTGTAGAAAAAGTGAAATTCCAAATCTTGAAATTATAAAAATACATGAATGGACATACAAGTATATTATTCATTTATTAGTCGTGATACAGTTGTTCCTATGGCTGCTTGCCATACATTTACATGTGAATACTTTCATAAGAAAGAACAGTTTCAACAAAAACTCTCACAGTATCCTCTGCAGCTCCCATAAGCTAGTTCCCTCCCCCACCCCCCAAGACAGGCAACAACTGTCCCAATACAAGAGAAACACAACAAGAACAAGTTTACAGAACACATTCCCAGAAACTCAACAAGTGAGGACTTTGGGAAGATGGTTGCACAATTTAAGGGTGATCCAGTAGCACTTGGAAATAAAACCTTACCACAAACTGGTTGCTTGGTTACCAAAAACAGCTACAAATGCCCAATGAGGGATGGACAAAATCAAAGGCTATTGATGGTAGTGTCAGTGTAATAATTTGTGGTGTGAATAAGTAAACAGTAAAAGGTGTACACTATCACTTCATTGAGCACATGGACCCCCAAGCTTCTAGGTAATCATTCAAATTCAAAAGGAAGTGCTATATATAGCACTTCCTTTGCATCTGCAGAAATTACATTGGACAGTTCACCTGATGTATTCCTCTTCACTTATTGTCAACACACTGTGATTAATGGTCTCAACAAATACTACAGCACTTTCCTATGTAAAACAAAATTAAACATATTCATATGTATATACACAGTAACATACACAGTTTTAGTACATATTATATATATAATTCACATATAAATCTACACTGTACATGCATACATGCAATGATATAGATTTACATATATATACATGCCATATTACATATACATACAGTATATATAAAGGTCCTAGAAGGTGGCATGTTGGTGCATTCTCGTGGCTTCATTTAAGGGGTGACCCTACCCATTGAAGTGATAATAGAGGAGTCAACAGTGCTTAGAACAGTACAAATTGACCCACAATGGCCAAATAGTTGAGGTACTAAGAAGGTTGCATTATATCTGGAACTATACACCTGCCACTAGGGTAGATAGATCTAGATAATACAACCCAATCAGGTATAATCTAGACATAGCACTTCCTCTATACTTTATCAAGGAAGTACTGCCCATTCACTACAGTGAAGATCATGTCAGCTGTAGCTATATCTCAGCTGTTCTATATCTCAGCTGTTCTATATCTCAGCTGTTCTATATCTCAGCTGTTCTATGTCTTAGCTGATGGCCACAGCTCAGCTGGTTCATGTACAACCAGCTGGTTACACATCAGCTGAATACATGGACCATACCCTGGAACATTCACCAATGTATACATTTCAATTAGAAATTTATTTAGATTTAAATTTAAGAGCCTTTTAGAGGGGACAACAGCTGAGACAGTTTCAGCTGTTGTCCCATTCAGTGCCTTGCGTTTGTGCCATCAGCTGGTGGCTGTACTGAACCATACATACGCATACACACTATTCAATTTGTGCTTTTATTATTATGAGCAGTGGCTGGTTCACCAGGGCAATTACAAGAGCAATCATATTATTAATTTTAGCTTTTAAACAAAACTTTGGTGTAACTAACCATTCATATAAGGACAAACATATTCTGTGTGTCCCTTGAAAAGCTAATTTTACTTTTGAAAAAAATTAGTTGATCCCCTAAATTAATCTTCCCTTGATGTCCACTTACCAGAAGAGGGGAGGGTGATGGGAGGGACCAAATTAAGAAGTAACACAATTGAAGCTGAAACTACTATTGTTAATGAATGCACATAACCCCACCATATTTCAGTTTTAATGTAGTATATAATATTTATTAGATAACCTAGTCTAGTATATCTGTTTAAATAAAGTATTGCTAGAAGGCTAAACATATCCTATACGTATACGTATGTATCAATATAGACTTTAAATATGATTACAAAGTCTTCTTAATTGGACAAGTAAATTAACTCTGATAGTTAATATTCTTTATATTCGAATGACTGAATTGTGAATGATAACGTTTCAGGTAGTCACTTGATCTAATCTTCCAGTCAAATAACTGAATGCAATATCATTGAAGAGAGAAGACTGCTCAGGAATGAGGTTAACTATAGCAGAGCTAGTTAGAGGTGACTTAAGAGTGAAAGATTATCCCAAAGTGCCAGCAGAAAAGCTGACACTTTAGGAACTAACTGGAGCATCACACACAATCAGGAAAGAAAGGGACAGTTGGTAGCATACCAGAGAAAGGGCCAGAGATTCCTAAGGAAATA
The DNA here is from genome assembly GCA_947172415.1 of Chondrosia reniformis. Taxonomy (NCBI): domain Eukaryota; kingdom Metazoa; phylum Porifera; class Demospongiae; order Chondrillida; family Chondrillidae; genus Chondrosia; species Chondrosia reniformis. The sequence continues at coordinate 8,139,054 of OX359195.1, read as the reverse complement.
CTGTAAACAATTTTGGAAGGGAATTAACCTGGGCTCAGCAAGAATGATGGACATGTGACATCTGAGAGGGGTACCACCAGTAATCACCCTAGAATGTGGGCGTGGCTACCACCAGTAGTCACTCACCAGTTGGGTCAGAAAGTACACTGCTTCCGAATACAGTTGGGATGGCTGACGGAAACGCTGAATGTATCTGATGTTGGAATAGACGTGTCTGGGGGCTGCCAATATCAGTGTGTATATGATGTAGGGAAGGAGATCATCAGCACCTACAGCAATACACAAAGCCTTAGAAAGATAATTTGTATATATCTCTATCTCCTCTCCCTCTTCTCTTACTCCCTCTCCTCCTTCTCTTACTCCCTCTCCCTCTCCTCCTTCTCTTACTCCCTCTCCTCCTTCTCTTACTCTCTCTCCCTCTTCTCTTACTCTCTCTCCCTCTTCTCTTACTCTCTCTCTCAAAATCATATAGTGCATGGAACCCTACGTACCTGGTATCTGTCCTGATGTATGTTTTATTAGATCTTAAGTCATAGTTAAGTAAATATGGTTGGCATAGTAACAAAATGGCTACTCATCCTATAAATTAATCAAATCAAATTAAAGAATATTTAACACAGAAGATGACAGGAAATGGAATGAGAAGAAATAATTATAAAGGCATTACATGGTATTGTATTAAACCAAGTTGGTTTCTTATCACATTTCTTCTTAATTAAACCCATTGAAGACAATTATTACTCACAGAAGTAACACGTACAAGGGGTACTTGTATAACATGACCACAGAAACCTATACCAATGATCTCATAAAATGTGCTAACTAGTACCATATGGAACACATAGGTAGCTATACCAGTCACTAAGTCAATACTAGTATATACACAGGAATGTCAGTCACCCTGTACCATGTAGTCTAGGAGAGAGGTGGAATGGCTAGGATAAAGGTTTGTAACAAGGCAAAAGTGATTAAAAGATGTTTCTGATACTGACTTAGTCTTTATTTAGAGGAATTGGATCAAGTGATAAATGTTAAACATCATTATACTCCACAGACCACAAACATAGTTATCATACAAGTATAAAACCACAACTGTTTCAAATTACCTATCTATCTTTATATTAACAGGAAATTTAGTTAAAGTTATCATAAATTGCTACTTTTCCCAGCAACTGCCTGTTAATAGTGATTGCCTCTCTAGCCACCTATTAAAATACTATTGGACATTAATATTTATATGTTTAATCAATAGACAGCTAATATATACCAAAAAGAGACACAAATATTATGTACACAGTCAAAAAGTCTCTTTGTAAACACTTGCTAATCTAACATTTAATTAAATACTTTATAAGTTATTAACAAAATTAAGTAATCCACTGATTTGTAAAATCACATTAAAAATATAAGGAATCAAACTCTAGATCTCGAACAGTAAACAACGAGCATATTAAAAGTAATATAGAGATAATTAATTAAATCATTAGATCTCCTGATTTTCAATCAGGTCATCATTGAATAGTGTGATTACACCATGATTTCTTAATAGTAGCTACCTCTCTAATGTGACCACCTGTATATAGTAGCTACCTCTCTAATGTGATCACCTGTATATAGTAGCTACCTCTCTAATGTGACCACCTGTATATAGTAGCTACCTCTCTAATGTGGCCACCTGTATATAGTAGCTACCTCTCTAATGTGATCACCTGTATATAGTAGCTAGCTCTCTAATGTGACCACCTGTATATAGTAGCTAGCTCTCTAATGTGACCACCTGTATATAGTAGCTACCTCTCTAATGTGACCACCTGTATATAGTAGCTAGCTCTCTAATGTGACCACCTGTATATAGTAGCTACCAAGGAACTAACTCATTACACATACATGTACACAAATTAAGTTAATAAAACCATTTTATTCATTAGTACGTATGTTACATTACTATGGTTTGTAGGAGAGAGACAGTTTGAATGGCATTTCTGTAAGTAAGTCAACCCATGTCACACCTCCACATCACCATTTCTATGCATTCAGTCTGCTAATAGGATACTATATATAGCAATGTACACACCATCCAATAGAATGCAGGAAATGTAAAACAATAATACAGATATAAGGATTGTATACATGCCTACATAACCACAGACACTCCACATAGATTCCTCAGGGGTCCAAAAGGGTTAAACGTCCACCCAAACAGACTAAAAATGACCCTGGTACATGACAACTGACGCAACATGATTACACAGTAATTGTGCAAAGTATAGAGACCACCACTCCATATAAGGAATGGTCCTACACAGAGATCACGTGTGTCACAAGTGTGTCACAAGTGTGTCACATGTGTGTCATGTGGTAAGGATACTACTTAAGAGTGTAACAGCATTGAGTATGAAGCAAAGCCTCTCTCTGGGTGCCTTGAACCTCTCAGCATCAAGCTGACGGAGCTCTGCAGTGGAAGAGACAGGAATAGGCTAGCTAGGTAACATGCAAGAACAGGAAGTAGGCTAGCTGGGTAACATGCAAGAACAGGAAGTAGGCTAGCTGGGTAACATGCAAGAACAGGAAGTAGGCTAGTTGGGTAACATGCAAGAACAGGAAGTAGGCTAGCTGGGTCACATGCAAGAACAGGAATAGGCTAGCTAGGTAACATGCAAGAACAGGAAGTAGGCTAGTTGGGTAACATGCAAGAACAGGAAGTAGGCTAGTTGGGTAACATGCAAGAACAGGAAGTAGGCTAGCTGGGTCACATGCAAGAACAGGAATAGGCTAGCTAGGTAACATGCAAGAACAGGAAGTAGGCTAGTTGGGTAACATGCAAGAACAGGAAGTAGGCTAGCTGGGTAACATGCAAGAACAGGAATAGGCTAGCTGGGTAACATGCAAGAACAGGAAGTAGTACAAATAAAAGGACAGGAAGTGTACCATCAGCTGCTGCTCTGAACACAAGCTGATGCATTGAGGTATGCTCAATGTCCAAATGATGAGGTTGCAGGAAGTGATGTACGCGGGCACAATGATAAAACTTGGAATCCTAAAAGAAAAAGAAAAATGAAAAAATGACTACTTTAAAACATCAAATCTGTAGCAGCTTACCATTTCCAAGTCGTTGGTTGATGGAATATAAAATGCCACTTTAAATATCTTATACATTAAATATCTGGAAAATGTGAAGTATTCAATGTTATGATATCAGACAGCCAAACAATACTTTCTCATTAAAATTAAAGATAATTGAACACAGACCTTTCTAATGCCTCGATGGCCACTTGCAATGCTTCTTCACTCTCTTCTCTCCAAAGGCTGTGTTCTGACATCAAATGATGCATCTCCTTTGAAAGATGAAAAAGAAAATGGCTGAAGCAATAGTTTTATAAAGATATAGCATCCACTAGGATAAACAATGAATGATTTTCAGAACACTTTGATCTGAAGATCTTAAACTGATAAAATAAACAGAAGTATTATTGAGACAACAACATTCAAAGAGCCACAATAAAGGATAGCGCTATTGTAAGCTATCCTTGCATTACTATAAACAACTTTGTAAGTTCCTTTATGCATTACTTTACAATGTTCAATGTAGTGAATTATCAATGCAAGAAACTAATATTTCTGTTGGCCACAACTTCATTACAACTTGATTCCACTGTAATTGGACCCCTGCATGCATTGTTGAAAGTGACTTAGTAGTTGAATAACAATGAATGGTGCAACAATATAATATGTATTTGAGGGCTGAGATAACACAGGTATTGTTTCAGATAAGGCTGGTGATGTATATAGTAGCTTCAAACAAACACATGTGACCCAGTCATGTGACCCAGTCATGTGACCAGTCATGTGACCCAGTCATGAGAGTGTAGGCTTGTATCAAACAGGAAACATGTGATTAATATGAATACTGTTTTTATAAAGCATGCAATATATTCCTTTCATCCGGTGTATGTGTTAGTATGTATGGCATGTAAACATCAGTGTAGTGCGCATGACAGGGTTTCTGTTACAGGGAGTAGAAATGAATTTTAGCAGTGGCTCTGGCAGCTTCCCCTAATACACTCCTCTATTGTTATTTAGTGAAGTATGCCAGATATTTAACAGTTATCAAACCTTCCTAATTGGTAAGATAGCGAAATGTCCACAAAAGGACATTATATCAACATTTTTGTATCCTGTGCTAGACAAATTGTCTAGAATCATGTAGTAATAACATTATACGTAGTTATAGCAAGTCAACTGTAACAACTACAAATCTCATCTATTATTATACTAATTATTATTTTTAACTATTTTCTTGCATACTTTACATTATGCTTACAGCTTGCTGTTATAAGTATTTGATAAACAGCCATTTATCCCTCACCAAGCCATACAAGAGTTCAAAGTGATCTGGATGGGTGGCGATGCTAAACAGGGACAGTAACATGAACACAGAACACTTGTGGGATTCTGGTCAGACAGACTGATTGGCTACATCTAACATCTAAATCATCTGTACATGCTATATATAGGCTAGGCTATGGGATTTTCCCTTATACCAGAATAGGAGTCGTGTATCAGAATGGCAGTTGTGTATCAGAATGGGAGTCATGTATCAGAATGGCAGTTGTGTATCAGAATGGGAGTCGTGTATCAGAATGGGAGTTGTGTATCAGAATGGGAGTCATGTATCAGAATGGCAGTTGTGTATCAGAATGGGAGTCGTGTATCAGAATGGGAGTCATGTATCAGAATGGCAGTTGTGTATCAGAATGGGAGTCATGTATCAGAATGGGAGTCGTGTATCAGAATGGCAGTTGTGTATCAGAATGGGAGTCATGTATCAGAATGGGAGTCGTGTATCAGAATGGCAGTTATGTATCAGAATGGGAGTCATGTATCAGAATGGCAGTTGTGTATCAGAATGGGAGTCGTGTATCAGAATGGGAGTTGTGTATCAGAATGGGAGTCATGTATCAGAATGGCAGTTGTGTATCAGAATGGGAGTCGTGTATCAGAATGGGAGTCATGTATCAGAATGGCAGTTGTGTATCAGAATGGGAGTCATGTATCAGAATGGGAGTCGTGTATCAGAATGGCAGTTGTGTATCAGAATGGGAGTCATGTATCAGAATGGGAGTCGTGTATCAGAATGGCAGTTATGTATCAGAATGGGAGTCATGTATCAGAATGGCAGTTGTGTATCAGAATGGGAGTCGTGTATCAGAATGGGAGTTGTGTATCAGAATGGGAGTCATGTATCAGAATGGCAGTTGTGTATCAGAATGGGAGTCGTGTATCAGAATGGGAGTCATGTATCAGAATGGCAGTTGTGTATCAGAATGGGAGTCATGTATCAGAATGGGAGTCGTGTATCAGAATGGCAGTTGTGTATCAGAATGGGAGTCATGTATCAGAATGGGAGTCGTGTATCAGAATGGCAGTTATGTATCAGAATGGGAGTCATGTATCAGAATGGCAGTTGTGTATCAGAATGGGAGTCGTGTATCAGAATGGGAGTTGTGTATCAGAATGGGAGTCATGTATCAGAATGGCAGTTGTGTATCAGAATGGGAGTCGTGTATCAGAATGGGAGTCATGTATCAGAATGGCAGTTGTGTATCAGAATGGGAGTCATGTATCAGAATGGGAGTCGTGTATCAGAATGGCAGTTGTGTATCAGAATGGGAGTCATGTATCAGAATGGGAGTCGTGTATCAGAATGGCAGTTATGTATCAGAATGGGAGTCATGTATCAGAATGGCAGTTGTGTATCAGAATGGGAGTCGTGTATCAGAATGGGAGTTGTGTATCAGAATGGGAGTCATGTATCAGAATGGCAGTTGTGTATCAGAATGGGAGTCGTGTATCAGAATGGGAGTCATGTATCAGAATGGCAGTTGTGTATCAGAATGGGAGTCATGTATCAGAATGGCAGTTGTGTATCAGAATGGCAGTTGTGTATCAGAATAGGAGTCGTGTATCAGAATGGCAGTTATGTATCAGAATGGGAGTCATGTATCAGAATGGCAGTTGTGTATCAGAATGGGAGTCGTGTATCAGAATGGCAGTTGTGTATCAGAATGGGAGTCGTGTATCAGTATCAGAATTGGAATCATATATCAGAATGGGAATCATGTATCAAAATGGGAGTTGTGTATCAGAATGGGAGTCATGTATCAGAAGTGGTAACTTACCATCATGAACTGCTTGATCATTTCAGATTGTTCAGCAGCAGATGACTGATTGCCCATAAATATATCAATAAAACTAAAGGTGCAAGTCACACAATGGATAATAAGGAATACATTTGAGTGAATGTGGTAAGATTACAGTAATACAGTATTACAGTAATAAAAGCAGTCGGTCGAGCCGCAGATGTGGTTAAGACTTTTAGAAACCTCTCTAGCACAATAGGGTGGGTCGGGTTAGATAGAGTGGGCGGGCTGAGGTGAAGGAATCTTAACAGGATTGCTGACGTACTTACTTTTTAATACTCTTGACAAGCGCAAAGGAACTGCTCTGTTTCATCTTATCGAGGAAGTCGGAACACTCTGAAATATATTGTACGGGCTACGCGTGGTAAGGGATAATAAAACAGTGAAGTACACAATGATTAGAGATTGAGCTAGATTAGTGCAGTATGGATTACATTATTCAATCCACGCAGAATATCAACAGGTATACTGTCATCCATCACATCCAGCTATATATGACAAGACCGAAACTCTAATACAATACCACCGCCATTTAATTTATAACCACGAATTACATAGAAAATCAAATCCTATATGTATATATTTTCCATTTTTTTCTTTTTGTCTAGCTATAAACCTTTTTTTCTCTTTTTTCTCGGATATTGATTACGCAATAAAAATGGAAGTCTAAAATGAGCGGATCAATAGTTCAGTTTAGCTCTGTACTTCCAGCTTGGATTGCTCTGGTAATTGTCATATCGATGCTGCTATTATGGTATAATTCACGAAAATGCAACAAGTACTTCAGTGGAAGAGTTCTGTTGGTCACTTCCCATCCGGACGACGAATGCATGTTCTTCGGTCCCATGTTGTCTTCTTGTGCGCGCTCAAAAGACAAGACGGCACACATCTTGTGTCTCTCTAAAGGTTTGAGCGAATGCGCCTTTTTCGGCAATGTATTCATAGCTAAAGGTATATCACGTGCACCCATATTGGCGATAGAAAAAAAGAAAGAAATATTTCACTGCATCACTGCATCAGTGGGCTACATATAAGTACTGTCATTTTGTACTGAATTGATTTATTAATGTGTTTGTCTGTTCTGCAACAGTGTTCTTTTATAGCATTTTTTAGCTTTTTACTTTCTTGTATAGTGCTGCATGGGGCATACTCTCGCCCTAGTGTGCAATGCACATGGTGCACTTAAAAATTATATTGAATATATACATACTTTCTTTGATATTTCAGAAGTTGTAGTTTTGAACAGAGGGAAGTGTAGATTCGTTTTATGATGTTAAATCACAGAGATTGTTTGCTCTAGGTAATTTCTATGGACAGGGAGCAGTAAGGTCGAAGGAGCTTTATAGCAGCTGTAATCTCCTAGGGATTTCCCCTCAATGTGTCCACATTATTGATGACCTGTAAGTCTTCAGTGACATGCATTAAGTTACTGAAGGCGGGGCTTATTCAGTAGGTGTTGCATGCAAGAGAGATAAACCTTTCCACATTAAATAGACAACTTCAAGATGACCCAAATGTTATCTGGGACAAGACAAGGATACTGCAGTACGTTATGGAGGCTGTTGCACAATTTCAAATTGACACCGTGAGTTCAGTTTCAATTTTACTCATGTCAAAGGCTAACCAAGGTAGTTTTTAGGCTATGAATACGCTATGCATGTATTTATAGATAGTAGATATGATACTATATATGAATTGAATGTTGGAAGTTTAATTTTAGTTTTGAAATCAGTTTATTATTGTGGCAGTTTTGCCTTCATTTTTGTAACAATAATTCTAAGATATGGATGCCATAAGTGTGGCTTCTAACTGCTATGAATATCATTGTAGTAATCAAGGAATTCCTGACTTCTGTCACATGAAGTCACATGACACTTGCCTTCAACCATTGGTCAATCTCAATGGGCAAACCACTTCCATAGATGGGTAGGGTTTATAGAGGAAGTTAATAATGAGTGTCCTTTTGCCACACAATACAATGCTCTTTAGGAGCAAGATTCTGGATTGAGTAGGTAGAAGTCATCTCAGAGGTGAACTGTGTAGTTGCCCACTTCCTACTACATCTCCTCTCTTGTATTCATACATTCTCCTCCTTGCCATGCACACGCTCTTTACTCTTCTCCTCGTTTCCCTCTTCCTCCTACCTGTGGCAAAGTTGGTGACATTTGACAGTTTTGGGGTGTCTGGCCATGTCAATCACATACAAACCCACAAATCAGTTGAAGAGCTAATTAGAATGGACAGGCATGCTGTACCCAGTGAGTTGGGGAGTATTCACTGAACCTATGACCATTCTGTATGCATGTGCACATGAGTGTATATTACGTATATTGCATATACTGGCCCAGTGGAGAAGAAGAGAAGTAAAAGGAGAACACTCTTGTATCCTCATCCAAAGCACTCTCACTAGGTTTAGTTTCTTATTCCAAAGTAGATGTAGCATGTAAGTTAAATGGTGTGTTAGAATATTCATGTATCTGATTGGACAATTTATTTATAAATGTAAATTAGCATTTAAACAGCCTAATCTCACCTATGAATACAATTAAGCTACTATAGTATGTACATAATTAAATAACAGTTGGTCAGGAGCTTTGGATAAGAATACATTTCTTATTCACATTTCCCCACTTGACAGACATGACAGACTAGCACTGGTTGGCTCACTTGGGACTTGGGATGGGCTAGGAATTTGAGCAGACTGAGTATTGTTCCTAAGTCTGACATCAGGAGACTTGTTTACATATTTGGAAAGCTAATGATCTTGATGAAATTAAAACCTGTTTTGAAAGTGGTGTAGATAACATCATACCTTAATGTTGCCATGGAAACACTATATTTAGATATGGCTTCTCTATAATAACAAGGATTAACCCCACAGTCTCCCACAACCTTGTGAATATATTTTTGTGGTGTTATTTATCCAAACATCCTGTCTTTATTTACTCCACGCTCTATTATATGTATGTAAACAAATGCACCATCTCATAAATATGTACATTATTGTACCTACTGGAGATTGGATATTCTAATTATTGAGGTTTCATTTGCTAGAAGAATTTTTAGCACTGTAAATTGAAACTGAAGAAATGTGTATGTATGTATGTACGTACACGTTAAAGGGTTCATATGTATGTATGCATTTTATAATTATAATATAATATTACTTTGCACAGTATGTGTATTATAATTGTACTGTATTATTACTCTGCATAGTATGTATGTACTCTGTTATTACTGTGCACAGTATGTGTATTATAATTGTACTGTATTACTGTATGGACATAGGTTTGAAGAACATTTTTGTTTTGGAATCTGTCAATATATTGAGAAAATATATCAGCTTTTTAGACATTTACCTGTCTTCCCTAACGTCAAAGTAAGTAGTAGCTCACATTGATCTGAATACACTAATACTATATACATACTTGCTGGAGATTAGATATTCTAATTATTGACATTTCTTCATTTGAAACGCTAGAAGAAATTTTTAGCACTGTAAATTAAGACTGAAGGAATGTGTATGTATGTACGTACAGTACCAATACCACTTACTAAGCATTGTTCAATATGTATGATGACTTTTGTAAATTAAAATTTGAGGCATCCATTTTGCCATCCCATAGTGAATTATTTAATGTGTTACTAAATATAGGAATATTGCAGGCATAGTTCATGCAATTTTAAAAAACAAGCATACAAAATATATAAACTAACTTTAGTGCAATCTTTATTAACTCATGATGTGTGTTATTTAATGGTTTTTTTCATAATTCAAAATGTGGTTTTGTGGTTTTGTATTATATTATTATTATTATAATATTATGTCTGATATATATATATATAAATCTCTGGAAGATTGTACTACATAGCAAAGTGAACATTCTATGTACGTACGTACATATAGCTTGCATGGATTGTAAGGGAGAAACCCTATTCCCTACACCCTATCCCCCTCCTTATCGCCCATCCCTATCCCTCACCCTATCCCCCCTCCCTATCCCTATCCCTCACCCTATCCCCCTCCCTATCCCCCACCCTATCCCCATCCCCGTTCCGTCACCCTATCCCCCACCCTATCCCCATCCTCGTTCCGTCACCCTATCCCCCACCCTATCCCCATCCTCGTTCCGTCACCCTATCCCCCACCCTATCCCCATCCTCGTTCCGTCACCCTATCCCTCACCCTATCCCCCACCCTATCCCCATCCTCGTTCCGTCACCCTATCCCTCACCCTATCCCCATCCTCGTTCCGTCACCCTATCCCCCACCCTTTCTCCCATTGGTTCCCATCCTGTGACTGTATCTTGAAATCATTTCTATGGCCTCCAACTATGTACCTTGTAATCCTCTGTGGGTTCTGAAGCCTTTTGTCAATCCTATAAGTAGGAACTTGTGGTGGCTGTTTGGTTGCTAGGGAGGCCAATAGGTTGCTAAGGAGTTGAATAATCTGTGGAATTTGATGATGACAATGTTTTTTGTTTACAGTGTGTTGCTATGCTGCATTCTTCAGTATGAGGGATGTCTTGGTCTCTAGCAGATCTCCCCTCCAGGATGCATCCAGATAGCTGACATCACATATTCCAACCTGTAGATATGGTTGACATGCGTGTGCCACAGCTAAGGAACTATACAAGCATAGAATAGACTTTTTATATAAGGGAAAACATATAGAGGTTTGGATTGGAATATAGTTTCGAACCAACTTTTTTCCTTTTTTCCGCTGACTAAGCTGTTTCTGGTGCATTAGGTTGGACAGTTTAGTGGGCGTGGCACCAGCACCACTGTCCTGGCTGGGTTGGGACACTATAGAGCTAAGTCCTCCCAGGAAGATGGAGGGAGCATTAATTAGTAGTACACTTAGGAGAAGTCCTCTGTCAAGATAGTGATTATTAGACAATGCCCTTTTCAGTGACAGTTTTAATGGTTGCATCCGATGGCTTTGGAACACATTAGACAGAGCGGGGCCAATCTAATAGTAATAACAGTTAGGGAAGAGATGGGTGCCTCCCTACATTAGAGAGCCATTGTTTTCCTAAAATAGTCATAAATGTCTTATTAAGTGAGTTTAAGTGTATCATAGGTAGCTGAAGATGAGTATATTCATTACATGTCTATGACTGGAATATTCATAATAACAGGTCATAAAATGATTCCATTCCAAAGTAAATTATGATGTTATGATCAGTGTTTGTGTTTTTGCTGAGCTGTTATCAAAATGGAAGGTACCTAAAATGTTGTTCGTGTGTATTCAACTCCTGTTTCTCTTCCCACTAGCCATCTTGTAGAAGGGACTTGCAAATGTAGGTGGTTACATAATCGCTCACAAGTACATTGCTCCAACTTAAGACGATGTACCTACAAGACCAGCTCACAATCAATCATGCCTTCAGCCACTTCTATGCCAACCATGTCCAGTAACATACTACCACACGAATTACAAATCTGACATAACTATATAAAATGACTTGTTTGGAATGAAATGGATTATATTTTTTATAATTGCATGCATGCCATGTCGATACCATTTCAGAGTGCTTTGTAATAGAGTAAGCAGAAATATGGTACTTTACTTGCAGATAGCTTTGTACAAAGGTGTGGAAAGTAGTATAATTTCCTTTGCAAAATCAGCTAAAAGCCAACCAAGTGATCTGCACCTTATCTAGGTTGGTGGGATGAAGTCATGCTATGATGCCAACCAGTGCTCACCTCCCCTAGTCTATTAAGATTAGAGAGAGTTGGGACTATCTTAGGGCTTATCCGTATGGTACACTTGTCAGTTTGGATGTCTGCCTTCAATTTAGTAGTCTATGAAAAATCAATAAACCATTTTCTTGCATGCTGCATCTACTTAAGAGTAAAAGACCTATAGGAATCTAACCCTAGTGAGAGCTTTGTCTTCTTGATCTTTTGTGAATTCTTGTTGCCTTGCATTTCAAGTTAAATACTTGTGGTTTTGTGTGCCCTTCACATTAAATGGTCTTCACCAGGACAGTCCTGCCTGGGTTGGAGTGTCTATTTAGCCACTTATGTATATTGATATACACTTCCTATAGCAATCACTGATTTGCATACTCTTGTTCTGTAGTACTCACTAGGGTGTAGGACTGATGGTGCGATTATAGACTACAACTGTATTCTCTAATTATCTATGATCTGTAATACAGATAGTTTGTAGTTTAATTGATGACAATAATAAAAATAGATCTTTTTCCAGTAGTACAAGAGGAATATGTATTACATAGATTAATGTGTATATATAAATTAATGAAATTCATGGGTTCTGTGTTAACATTCCAATTTTAATATTTTGCGCATTTAGGTATATCGTAACAGCAGGATTGAGCAATTATGTCCACATTTATGTGAGTTGTGGTACACTGACCATATATTTATATTGGCTTAATTTAATCAGTATCAATGTCTACATACAGCTTTAGTGTGTGGCAAGACACAGCAAATGTCCATTTAGCAGATAGTGATAATACATGTTTAGTTAGGTAGGGTAGGTCCTTATTATTGTATGGTTTAGCACCTTAAGTGTTCTAAATGGAATTTAGTTTCTATTTCATCACTTAATAGCTGAATCAGAAATATCAAAGAATCTTAAGAATCATCAGAAAAGAGTAATAGATTCCCCTTTTTTTCCAAAGTGTGTTTCATTTAATCTACATAGTTATCTGTCCATGTTTTCTGAACATCAGTGGAGGAAGGTTTGTTTTGTATATTGAGAGATAGGAGGCAAGGATATATTATAATACTTGTGTTTTAAAGTGACAGCATTAGCACCTAACCACAAGCTAAGTGAGCTAAATGTCCTCTAAGAGTCAGTCACATCATGGTCCTATGGCAATAAGTTAATAATCAGACCTCACAGTCTTGTCTATAAGGGTCTTGTTTTAATGTGTTTTCCCTTTGTTTGTGGCATTCAGTATCAACCAGTAACTAGTAATGTAGTACTCTGACATGAGAGCTTCTGATTGGCTAAAATTTAAGTGGTCTGTGCACTCCACTGCCATCTGTCTTTAGGCTTGACTTAATAAAGATCAGATATTCAAATGTAATGGAGTAATGTATTTCTTGGTATCTGTTGATATGTTCATTCAGTGATAAGGGCAAAGAACTGATTTGCTCAAATAAATATTACTAACTGTTCCTTCTGTTGTGGTAGACTCACCTTGCAGTGGATAAGAGGGACAGGGAGATGAGAGAGGGGGAGATGAGGAGAGAGGGGGAGATGAGGAGAGAGGGGGAGATGAGGAGAGAGGGGGAGATGAGGAGAGAGGGGGAGATGAGGAGAGAGGGGAGAGATGAGGAGAGAGGGGGAGATGAGGAGAGAGGGGGGAGATGAGGAGAGAGGGGGAGATGAGGAGAGAGGGGGAGATGAGGAGAGAGGGGGAGATGAGGAGAGAGGGGGGAGATGAGGAGAGAGGGGGGAGATGAGGAGAGAGGGGAGAGAGAGAAGGAAATGAGGGAGATGAGGAGAGAGGGGGGAGATGAGGAGAGAGGGGAGAGAGAGAAGGAAATGAGGGAGATGAGGAGAGAGGGGAGATAAGGGAGATGAGGAGAGAGAGTGAGAGAGAGAGGGAGACAGTATCGTAGCTACAAAAGTATAGAGGAACTGTAAAATAATTAGTCATAGGACATACATCATGTGTAGGTGAGACCATTGCTTTTGTTAATTACATATTCTTCTTTGTATACTAGATATTATATGCATATAAACTTTGTGTATTCTGCAGCAAGCGATGTTGGCACACAGGAGCCAAATGGTGTGGTTCAGGAGGCTCCATATTATCTTCTCAAGATACATGTTCATTAACACTTTCAAACAATTAATGTAAACATTAACTAAAAACCATATTTCCCCATTACAAGTGCATCTTTGTATTGTCTTTTAATCAAAATGCAATAACCACTGTATTAGTTGAAATTGCACAGTTCTAGAAAAGGGGGACCGTCTGAAGCATATTAAGACGGTGGAATATATACACATGCTCGGGCACGGCGTTCACACATTGAATACTAGACGGGTGGCGTGATGCTCTTGATTCAATCAAGCAGCAGCTGTCTCGAGAGAATAATCCCGCCCATTTTGGCCGAGCCTGACCTTTCCCTTTTTTTGTGGCCCCAAACAACAGTAATGAATATCATTATCTTCTGTAGTTTTATAATCGACTAGCACGCTTCCTTGAAGATATATCTTGAATAAGATTAAAAAGGGAAAGCACGACGCATCTTTGGGTTGATTTGCGTTCTAAAGAGCTAGCGAGGTAAGTATTTTGATATTTGAAATCGATAAACGAAAGTATACAGTTTATTTAGTGGATGTCTGGTATTATCAACCGATTGTAGCAGCTATTTGATGCAGACTACGTTACAATCTAGTTTTGTTATACAAAACCTCCATCTCCTCTACAGTACCTGTAGGCGACAATGTTTTGATATCTTACCTATTCTATTCCTTTACAGTGGGTTAGCTTTTCTTGTGTAAATGATTAATCACTGAAGTATTTAAACAGATACTTTCAACATGCCAATCAGCAAATCGGGAGCGCCCAGTTATCAAGTAAGGCAGGTTGTATCAAACTACTGTGTATAGCCATTAAGGGTTACGTGACATGTAAACTATAAGAAGAAACTAAACTTGGTTAATGTCTTACAGGTCGGGTTGTGGTTAGAGTATAATTGTATATATGATCTGCGAATCTGTGGCTTATTAAAGCTTCAGTAGAGTTTAGTAATAGATTCAAACGGTCTGTTTGTTAATATGCATCCTTATTTACAGGAGGAAGGCCCTTTGGTGGCTCTACAGAGCAAACTAGGACATCTTACTCTGAATGGCGGATCGCAGGCCAAGGTAAGACAGCTATTGAGTCTTTTAACGTTACCTTTTTTGGGTGCGTCAGAAAAGGCTTTTGTTTAGTGTGTATTGCGAGGATTTGTAGATGTCTTGTGGCGTTTTGCCGCTTTTTTCGCCGCTATCTAGGTTCGTCCTACGCACACGTGCTAAAGTATATATTACAGTTTTTGCCTAAAATAACCATCCATCATTATTGGGGCGAACTACTGGGTCATAATTGTGATAGGAACAGATGTGTGCAGCTACTGTTATCGCAGATAATAGGGTTGTGATGTAATTAGAGGAAGCCACATTAGTGAGCCTTTAGTCTCCTTACCATTGTGCCTTTGTTACCATGACAACCACAAGTTCAGCTGGTGTACAGTAAAGATTAGAAATGCCAAATTATTTGCAGGATTAGCAAAATTAGCAGGCACCAAAGGCGTAGAACTTGTTTGATGTAATTAATTTATAGCCAACACTTTCAGTAACACTTTGCTGTGAGAAACCTTTGTACAATACATATGTAGATAAATAACTTCTCTGTACTGTAGATAAATAACTTCTCTGTACTGTACATTCTTAAAGGAGCTCTGTTCAGGCTGTGTGCTGTGTTGTATGGTTCACTTGTGTATTAATATATTTTGGTTTCTCTGATTAGTAGTTGTATTTGAAGGGCTTCTAATTAAAGCAGTAGTAATATTGCCTGTAAGCATTAGGCCATGTTACGGCTCTGTTAATGTGGTAAGGTAAGGCCTTGTCTCCTAGTCAAGGCTGGTCATTGTATTGATACACTTGTAATAATATTATGAAAATGTGTTGGAACAAGGGTTGGCCAGTTTGTATTCACTCAGAGATGTGTATCTCTTCTGCTTACAAGCAATGGGTCACCTTGTGCAAACTCAGTTTGACTGATGTGGTGTGGTGCAATAGAATCTGTTAGAAAGAGCTTGTTTTATCACTCATTACTTTGCCAATTTCAAGTCATTTTCTGTCTACTGAATAACCTTTGATTAAAGAAAATGCAGTGAATTTAGTCTAAGTCATATTCTGTTTACTGGCCATTTTCCTGAAAGTGTAAAGTACTTCCTTAACCCGTGCCAGTCACAAATTGTGTTAACACTTTTCAAGCCAAGCAGCACTAAACCTTAGCTACTTCTCCCTCTAACTTAGGATAACATATGGGGAAAGCCCCTAATGTGTTCAAGCAGTGAAAGTGACCACGACAGTCTGGTCACCGGCCCCCAGTCCATCCCAAGTGATCTTGAGGGGGATGGAGTTGGCAACCAAGCTGAGAAAATGGTGGATTCCCTAATTGGAGGGACTTCCTCACTTCAATCCTCAGGGTTCTTTGATGATGGGTAAGAGGAACATAACTGTTTTGTATCAAGTCCTTCACTTTCTCATCTTGTTGTTATCAGTGCTGAACTGCTCTCCTCTGGATCCTCTAATGGAAGTCATCAAAATGGAGGACAGCCTGCAGCAACTTCTACCTTCCTGAGCGAACAGCCTTTCCACAGTGTCTCCTCCTCATCTAGTGGGGGCTCATCTCCAGAAGCCATAGATATGCATGCTCAGTTCCCTTGCGAAGACGGGCACCCTGACAATGTCTTTGATACCCCATTCACACCAGACACTGTGAAGAATAGGTAAGTGTACTGTACACTTTGGTAGGAAGATGCTTGTAAACTCTCATTTTTGAAATTTCCTCCTTGTAGCTTTTTCTCCCAACAACAGCACTTTCCGCCGTTTAATAGAATACATTCACAGCACGGAAATGCAATATTTGATTGTGCTGACAAAAATGGACCATTTCCCTCTGGATCCATCAGTGCCCCAACCACTCCCACTGTTAATCACTCAGGAAATCCCCCATTCCTCCCAGTGGGCCACCCAACCGCTCAGAGGCCTATGGTCGGCATGCCAGCGGTCGGACTGGACTCATTTGGGCAGATGTTCGCCAATCCACACTTTCAGGCCGACAACTACTTCTCCCTTCATCACGACTCTCAAGGTTCCCTTCCGTTTCAGGAGAGTCTGATGCTCAGCAAGTTGCCTCCCGGGGAACAAGGGTGCGTAAACCCCCCACCAGCCTTTACCCGAAGTCTCTCCAATCAATCCCCGAGTACACCCAGGTTGGCCAATCCTTCTTATCAGGAAGAGTTGAGATCCCCCTGCATCACTGGTGGATCTAATGGCTTTAGTTCCCACCACGTCACCCCTGGCTATCCGCCCTCCTCCATCCCAAGCCAGATCGGAAGGGACCGGTTCAACAGCTGGACGGACCCTGCAAGCTCCACCCCTCGGTATGGGCGGAGCAGTTCAGCTGGCACCATCACCAACTCCACTTTGCAGAGGAACAGGGGCAGGAGTGACTCTGGTCGCAGCAAGCTGCTGGACGACTTTCGCAATAATCGCAAGCCAAACATCCAGTTGTGTGATTTGGAGAAGCATATTGTTGAATTCTCCCAAGACCAGCATGGGTCACGCTTCATTCAGCAGAAATTGGAGAGAGCTACCCCATCAGAGAAGGAGCTAGTGTTTACTGAGATATTGCCATCCTCGTGGAACCTAATGACAGATGTCTTTGGGAATTATGTTATCCAAAAATTTTTTGAATTTGGTACCGAAGAACAGAAGGTTGGTCTGGCTGAGCGTATCAGCGGCCATGTTCTCCCCTTGGCCCTCCAGATGTATGGCTGCAGAGTCATACAGAAAGCCTTGGAGTGCATCCCCAAAGACCTGCAAGTGAGTACTGGCAGGTGGAATAGATATATTTGTAGGTTGTCTGTTTGGAGTAGTTAAGAGAGCATGTATGTATTGAATGTTGAAGGTCTAGTAGGTAGCTTTTTAATATTATGTTGAAGGTAGACATTTTTTATTGAGTAGAATTTCATTTAGTGCTAGAGGGCGGCCATTTTGGTTGCTGTTATGTATGTATGTAGTTGTGAGGGCTCGTGTCACCAGTCATGTTCTTGTTCTTTGTGTAGCACACTTTGATCAGAGAGCTAGATGGACACGTCTTGAGGTGTGTCAAAGACCAGAATGGGAACCACGTGGTCCAGAAGTGCATCGAGTGCGTGGAACCTCCAAAGTTGCAGTTTGTGATTGCAGCCTTCAAAGGGCAGGTGAGTAGAGAGTGGATGCATCAGCTAATCACATGTTGTACAGCAGGTCTCTGTTGGTTAATGGTAGGAGTGTCTTGAGTGCTGGGAAGCCTTACAGTCTATGTGACCTTAGTTATGTTGTCTGCTCTCCTTGCAAGCCCTTTGAAGGCTTAGGTTTGCCAGATGGTATTCTAATAGATGTTGTTGTGTTGTAATTATAATTGAGACCTCTGCCAGTTTCATTAAGTGCACTTGAAATACAAACAGACACTTTAGACAATTCATGTGTTTTATAACATCAATATAAAGTGAAAATATACCAATTTATTGGGTATTCATTATTGGTTACTGGTAGTAACACTACGTATGTCATCAGCTTTCATTTCTGCAAGCTTTTCTTTCACAAACTGGCATTGAATGCTTAACATTGAGTACAGTAACTATTAAGTACACACACACAAGACTGACAGAAAGAGACAAAACATTTTAGCCACACCCTTATGGCTTTGTGGAATTCTTAATCATGCTCATTGTGTGTGCATTACTCTGAGTCCAACCTCTTCTGCTACTAGGTGTATGCCCTGGCTAGCCACCCATACGGTTGTAGAGTCATTCAACGCATTCTGGAGCACTGCACAGCTGAACAGACTGAACCAATCCTCACTGAACTGCACACTACCACAGAAAGGCTGGTTCAGGTGAGTGGTAATTCTGCACATCTCCTACTGTTATTTAGTTTGCGAGTCAGTTGAGTTACAAGTGGTCATATCATTGCATCGTTCATTGGTCTTGGAATTACAGTTACTGCACTGAATGTGACAGTAATTCAAGTGTAACAAATTGCATTAACATTCCTTGAGGGAATGTGTCAAATGAACAGTGCAAGCATAAAGAGAGAGAGTAGCTGTATGAGATAGTGAAGTTTGAATGAGTGAAGTGTGTGTGAGAGAGAGAGAGAGAGAGAGAGTAACTGTATGAGATAGTGAAGTTTGAATGAGTGAAGTGTGAGAGGGTGTTACTATGTACTCATCTGCTGCACTGTAGGACCAGTATGGTAATTATGTGGTTCAGCACGTGTTGGAGCACGGCCGCCCTGAGGATAAGAGCAGAATTGTGGCTGAATTGAAAGGAAAGATCCTTCAGATGTCACAGCACAAATTTGCTAGGTCGGTAGTTTGTGTTGGCAATCAAAGAACCCCTAGTAGCAATAGCTAATTATGTTTCCTTTGCCCAAAGGAAGAACATATGTACCTCTGCCTCTAGACAAGTGAATTTGGGGGTAGTTTGCATGTAGAGACAAGCATATGTTAATTCGGTCAGTAAACAAACCTTTTAGGACTGCATTTTGGCTGCAACAGGCTATGTCCCAATACAACTGCCTATTCTCTGGTGTATGTATGTGCCTTAATGTAGCACCATTGTATTGATTTGATCTTCAAGATGCATGCATATACATACATACAGATCCATTTCCCTTTCAATGCGTACAACTGTACTGTGTATGCCTTATGTGTTGTAGTGCATTGTAAGGGTTGTTGGTATATGAGGTGATGAATAAGTGTATTCATTGATTTGTGAGTATTCTAGAGACCTCTGTTTACTTGACCTATTTGCCAATCCCAGCTTGTCTGGCTGCCACTGAAGTATGTAATTGGCAGAGTGTCTCCATGTTGACCTTTCACTATCACCAATATAATAGCAGTCTTTTGCCTCATTGTCACTATAATTGTGTATTCTTTTTTATATGTGTAGTAATGTCATTGAAAAGTGTATAAGCCATGCTTCAAGACAGGAGAGAGCTCTTTTGATTGATGAGATCTGTGGCTGTCAAGAAGAGTGAGTGAAGTGGATTGCACACATTTGCTTACCTGCTGGTGTTCTGTCTGAAGGTGCACTCTCTTCAGAGAACCCAGAATGTACATGAGAAGTAGTCAAATCTGTAATCCACCTGGACAGTGTTTCTTTCAGAGTATTTAGCAAGGGAGGGCAAAATGATGATAATAGAAAAGAAGGCAAATGCCCCCTCTGAAAGAAACCCTGCACCACTTTTGTTTAGCTAATGGAGATAAACATTAGAAATAGAATATCTTGAAGCTGTTTTACAAAGGAATTTAACCTCATAATTCCATTAAAGGAGTTCAAATTTGATTCAAATTTTTAATTAGAGTCTAGTTGGTAGTACTTAAGTGGTTGAGAGGATATGGCTATTGATCTGTCACTGGAGCATACAGTGTTTGCTTGTTAGCAGCTGCCAGCATTACCTTCCTGTTAAAGGATCAAAGACCAGTCTCTTAAACATCTCTGACACAAGATATTATTCATTAG
The DNA here is from genome assembly GCA_947172415.1 of Chondrosia reniformis. Lineage (NCBI taxonomy): Eukaryota > Metazoa > Porifera > Demospongiae > Chondrillida > Chondrillidae > Chondrosia > Chondrosia reniformis. The sequence continues at coordinate 8,118,579 of OX359195.1, read as the reverse complement.
TGACCTTAGTTCCTGTCACAAGGGGAATTGTTGTGGTGATCCTCATGAAGGCTTCTTAGAAATCATAGAAGCCCTTTTTGCTATATGGCAAAGCCATTCACACTGCACCAGTTCAGTACACACAAACCACACCTGTCATTTGGTGCAAATCAGACAATCAATTTGTGTACTGGCAGATTAAAGAGAATTTTCAAGAATATACTAAACTTCCTATATTGTTTAGGAAAGTTGTATTGGTAATTGATAGTAGGGTTTTCCTCATTAACTATTAGACTGACCATAGTAGGATATTAATGTACTTTAGTATTGGTCTGGGGCAATTAAGTAAGAACTGTCTTGAGTGGATATGGCTACCCTGTGATTAGCACACCATACAGTGTTAATGAGGTCAATAGTATGAAGAATGCTACCTGCCTTACCAGTCATAGTGACTTCTAGTAAGATGCACCCTCAGTCAACACAAACTAGTTATTTGAAACTCAAAGTTGGGAACTGCTAGCTCCTATCAAATCTGAATGTTCTGATTTCTGCTGAGAGACAAATTGTATAAGATTATCTGGCATATGTTTTAATTGCAAATTATTGTTTCAATTTTAAACTCATCTTTAGCTATTATAGAATGGTATGTATATAACTGCTTAACTTGAATTTCAAAGTAATTGATTAGTTCTACAACAACTGTTATAATATTCAATTATAGCTGTAAAGGTTTTCAAATTTGTATGCACTTAATTCAGTGTGCACCTGTACTTAATGACTGAGAATAGTCGCACTCTGTGAGGGTGTTTTGCAGCTGCAACAAAGAGCTTGCCATTGTAACATTCCCTGAATAGCTGTACAGTGTGTGGTCTGAATGCAGTGCAGCTGCCACCCCAACTGAACTGCCCTGTCATCAGGAAGGTACTGCCAAATGGCCACCTTTCATTCAGGCTGGCAGCACCTCCTCCTAACAATTGGCTAAGATTGGCTAGCCACTATTAGCTGCTAGGCCTTTGCCAATAAATAGTCCTTATAAGTCAAGTATATGGTAGTCCATTGCATTCTGTTGTTGTGTAGTGCACTGTACACAATGATGAAGGACCAGTATGCCAATTATGTTGTGCAAAAGATGATTGATATGGCAGAACCAAGTCAGAGGAAGGTGTTGATGTACAAGATACGTCCATATGTGGCGACTCTGCGAAAGTACACTTATGGAAAACACATACTAGCCAAATTGGAGAAGTATAACACTAAAGCTGCAGATCCAACAAGCTTTCTGGTGATCTCCCAACCTCAGCGCATCTGCTGAAATACAATTCTTTATATCACCTTTGTTACATAGCCGATACCATTACCTATCTATACAGAGGTATAACATAGGGCAGCATGCATTTTAGCTTTTAGTTCACTTTTGGCTTTTGTAAGTAAATACATGTACATATGAGGCCATCATATCGCTTCAACCAATTTAATTTGATGATTTGAATGTGAAATTATTGTAAAGCTTTCGATTGAAATGTTTTTCCAAACACTTTTTTGCAAGACTTTCCACAGACATAGGTTTTCTGTATATTACATTGTTAATTTGTATTGTTATAATTACTGTAATTATTGTATAAATCACATTAACCTTCACTCATTTATATTATGGTATGGTCATTCAGGTTTTTGTACAGCCTCTTTTTAAATACTTACCTTTATGTTATGTATTATATGAATTGATGCATTTATTTCTGGTTCATGTCAGTCGTGTGGTTGGTAACCATAGCATGATAAAACTGTCGCGTTAGAACTTACTGAAACATACTACAGAGTATATACGTCACGTGGGTGGGGGTTGGAATTAGCCGCCATTTTTGTGACAATTCGATAAATTGTTTGCGGTCGCCATTTTTCCTTGACGGAAGATGGAGAAGAAAGAGAGAAAAAAGGTTCCAAATCCGATTATACCAGATCATCTGAAGGTTTGTACTGGTCAGACAACTTTAATTCAACTTTACCTTTCCTAACGGTGGAGTTGATTTTCGATAATTGTGTTATTTATTACCGAATGACCTTTTTTTATCTTTTTCTTTTATTAATTTTTGTGTGTAGAGGGTTATCGAAGAAATGATGCCAAAGTGGAAAAAACAAGAAAAATCAAAATTGCCTATTCAATGTCCAAATTACTCTACTTGTAAACGTCATTGTAAAACGCGCGTCGGAATTATCTACCATTTCGTTAGATGTAGCTGGGTAAGCGCATGAGCACTGTAATTATATAAAGTGTTAGATATCTGTTCAGTTAACTGGAGAGACACAAATTATATGTTTACTGTGTGTTGTAAGCTTCTATTGGAAGGTTTTAATATGAGGCTTGTGGTAGTAAAGTTGTTTGTTTTTAATAGGATCGGTATCCTTATAAATGTGAGAAGTGTTCAGCAAAGTACTCCACTCAGAGAGCCTTTGCGCGACATGTTGCCTGTGGCTGCAAGGAGACCAGTGATCAAGTTGGAATCTGTGATGGAAAGGTATCTGAGAATGATGATGGAAAGGTATCTGAGAATGATGATGGAAAGGTATCTGAGAATGATGATGGAAAGGTATCTGAGAATGATGATGGAAAGGTATCTGAGAATGATGATGGAATGGGACATGAGAATGATGATGGAATGGGACATGATAATGATGATGGAATTGAAGGTACAGTTGGTGATGAAATGGAATCAGAAACAGAAGCAGTAGATGTAGAGAGGCCACCAGAGGTTAATTTTGATAGGGTCTCTTCAGATAAGGAGGGTGATGCAACATTTAGAAAAGATGATGCAATACTTGAGAAGAAAGCTCCAGTAGCTGTAAGTATTACTTAGGTAGTCCTTTATTTAATGTGCCATAGCTAGAGTTAAGTGGTTGATAGGATGCATTATTCATCTTTACAGAAGACATATTCTTTAAGGGCTGCAACATCTTCATGGTCACCAAGTGACGTCTCCTCACAATTGCCAATAAAGCGAACGCAGAGTGACAGCACCGATCACTTGCCAAGTGATTCAAAGTGGGTTCCCAAGAGGGCATCCAACCTCTCGAGGAAATCTACAAGAATTATTAAGACGTGAGCAGACAGTCTGCCATTTTATCTGTCCATAATTCCATGTCTACTCTTTCTTTATGTTTCTTCTTGACCAGTTCTCACACCCGAGACAGCAGTGCTTGTAAGGCAAGTGTACCAGATGCAACAGCTGAACTGGAACATGTCCTGGCCACTGTTGAGAGGGTCAAGCCAATTTGGAGGGAGTGCTCTCAGTATGGCAGCAAAATGAAGTGTCCAAACTTTGAGGTACGAATCCAGTGGTTGCTTAACTACTCAACATGTCCCTAAGTACTACCTAAGTACTGTATGCCTGTTAATGGCTTGACAGTGCAACTGTATATAAAAATGGAAGTCCTTTAACATGATTTCCACAATTACGTACGTAGTAAGGTATTGGTCAAGCTTATTATGTCAATATGATCTCAGAGATAGACAAGTTCAACATACGTACACCTTACTAATTGAAACTTTGTACTTTAATATACATACTGTACATATCTATATATGCATACGTATGTACAGTACAAATTATTGAAACATGAACGTTCAACGGCCGTCGGTTGCCCGTACCCGTACCTGTTCAGTACCCGAAGACAAACCCATCTCAACATGCTAACGTACGTAGATACGTAGTTGATAATTGCTGAGAATGTGTCGAAAATTATGTCAACTTTGGGCGTCGAATTGTGAAATCATTTCAGCTTTATTAACGCCTCGCATTCCTACCTCGAAAACAGCCGGGTTTAGCCTAAACCCGTCCCGTTCCCGTACACGTTTACGACCCGTTTTCTAAAATGTTCAACGCCCGTCGAACATTCAGGTTTTAATAATTTGTACTGTATGTACAAGCTGATGTACAAGATTGTAATTTTTCTCTAAAATGCTGTTTTCCCATATATTGTAGTTGTAGATTTGTACTTGGTTCATATTGCTAACAGTATATCATGTAACAGTGTAACCTGATTATAATGCAATTAGACTGTATTACCACAAGGGTCCCTTTGCTACTAATTGGTAGTTTTATATGCTACAGACAAGTGCTACATAAATTAATGTACTGCTATAATAGGACTTACAGTTCTAGGTTAATTAAAAGTTAAAGAGTTCATGATTGTGCAATACCTGCTATAGATTTGCCAACACACTACTGAGACTTTAAAGGACATCAAAATTGTATTTTATGTTCATGTTCATGTTCATGTAGGCCACTATTAAGAGCAATCCTGTGTCGTTAGGACACAAAGCTGAAGACATGGCTCTCCAAGCCTGGCCTACACCAATGGCCACACCTTCTCCTGTGAATGCCACACCTCCTCCAGTGAATACCACACCTCCTCCAGTGGACACCACGCCTCCTCCAGTGGATGCCATGCCTCCTCCAGTGGACACCACGCCTCCTCCAGTGGACACCACGCCCCCTCTAATGGATGCAACATTGAAGCAGTGGCTTCCTCCACCTAAGCCTCTTGGAGTCTCCAATAGTAAGCCTCAAGCCACACCCCCCAGCCTCAAGTACCCACCCCCAACTGAACCCAAAGCAGCCCTTCAAAATCCTTTTCAAAATCAAATTTCTATAAGAGTCCTGAAGGGGGTTATGTGCAATTTTGGGACCGACAAACCTCTGGTTTCCACGGGAGAAATTCTGAAGCAGTTTCTAAATATTAAGATCCCAGCTGTTCCCCAGAGAAGAGGGAGTCATCTTGCCTCCTATCACCAATTGAGGCAGCCCCTTGCCACACACCTTCTGGTCACTCCCACTAGACAGAGAGTTACAATTCCACATAGTATAAGCTCTCTTGATTTCATCCCAGCCTCTAAGGAGATTGTCTCACTTGATCATCTCTACACATCTGCAAATCTGGATCGATCGCTCAGCAATCCTTTGAAGGAGGAGGGCAGTGCGCAGCAGGAAACACTGCAAAAGGCAACTGAGGGAATTTCCCTTGATGCTAAGTCTGGTCTCTCACAGAATGACATCATCACTTGTGAGACGATGGAAAGCCCATTTGAGGTGGAAGTGATAGCAGCAGAGGACTACGACTCCTTCAAGTCACTGGCCAGGGCTTCTGATGACAGTGGCATATCCATAGTGGATGACGATCACGAGGAGAGTGACAGCCTCTCTGAGTTGACAACCATCCAGGCCAACACGTACTGTCACTTGGAGGGTCAGGTGGACCTGCTCACTTTCTCCACAAATCTGAGGAAAGCACTCTTTGGCAAAGAAGACTTAAGCAATGTTAGTCACAGCTGTTTCAGGGACAGTGAACGTCCAAGCATTTCTGGTCATCGCCATTTAATCCAAGTTGATGGTTCAGCCAATGTTAAGAGTGGTCACAGAGACGTGGATGTGCTTAGGGAAGAAAACACTGGCAATAGTAGTAAGGTGGAGGATTGTGAAACTGAGGTGGGTGATTGTGAAACTGAGGTGGAGGATTGCGAAATTGAAGATGATGACTTTCAGCGCTTGAGAGCTGAGATGATGGGGAAGAACCTTTCTGTGTACTTTGGTGCCTCTCCTGCCATTGAAATGATTGATGAAGACCAACTAGATGGATCCGGAAGAAGGAAGAAACAACAAAAATCAAATTCTAAGGACAAGTCTGAAGACAAAAGTGTTACTGGTCAATCAGCGGAGGTTCCAGTGACTACTCAGGAATCATCAGCCAGTCTTACGGATGTACCAGATGAGGTGCCGGAAGTGGCTGGGGAGGTGCCTGATGTTCCAGGTGAGGTGCCGGAAGTAGCTGGAGAGGTACCTGATGTACCACACAAGGTGCCGGAAGTGGCTGGAGAGGTGCCTGATGTTCCAGATGAGGTGCCGGAAGTGGCTGGAGAGGTGCCTGATGTTCCAGATGAGGTGCCGGAAGTGGCTGGAGAGGTACCTGATGTTCCAGGTGAGGTGCCGGAAGTGGCTGGAGAGGTACCTGGTGTTCCAGGTGAGGTGCCGGAAGTGGCTGGAGAGGTACCTGATGTACCAGGTGAGGTGCCGGAAGTAGCTGGAGAGGTACCGGAAGTAGCTGGAGAGGTGTCGGAAGTAGCTGGAGAGGTGCCGGAAGTAGCTGGAGAGGTGCCGGAAGTAGCTGGAGAGGTGCCGGAAGTAGCTATGGAGTTGTCTGAGGCAGGTCAGCCGGCAGAAAGAATTGACAACATTCCAGGTGGTATTGAGGCTGTTATAGAATCTCTGATGGCCAAACAGCAGGAGATGGTCGGCCAAGAGCCAGTCACTTGTGATGATACTCAGAAGCTAAAGGAACTCATCAACAACCCGCTAATGGTCCAGTCTTCTGTGGATGTTCAGACGGAGAGCCCACTGGTGGATCCGTATTCTTTTGAGCCGGAGGAGATGGGTCAGCCTTCCTCCTCAGTTGTTAAGGGAAAGGGAAAAGGGAAACGGAAACCACGGAAACAAGCCACACCCACTCCAAAGAGAAAGAAAAAGGAAGCAGTACGTGAAGAAAAGAAAATGGAAGGTCTGGCACAAGAGGATTCACCTGCCAGAAGGCCTAAGAGCAAGTTTGAGACTCCAACAAGTGATCTTCCCTCAGATCCAGAAGAGTTGTATACCATGGTGAACCAGGTGAGAGATGAGAGCCTTAATGATGGCACATGAATGTACAATTATGGAATGTGTTTTGGTGTAGAATCTCACTACTCCAGAGGTCAGAAGGATTTACAGGAGAATTGCAAAGAAACACAGCATGCTGAAATGTGTGAATGAGGTGAGCACACTGCAGTAGTCATCCTCAGGCATACAAACCTGCAAGAGCTGCCTACATACGTACATACCTGGCTACCTTAAGATGAGAAATTTTATTTGACACTGTAATCTGTTGGTCTAAAAGAAAAGGTCCAATTTACATGTCCAAGATGAGTTTTATTGATGTACTTTCAGCAAACATTTGCCAAGTCATGACAACAGCCATACGTATTTATGGTTGTGCAATGCCCTTTATTGTTATGCAAATGTATGTACGTATGGTCTGATGAGCCTGCCAGCAATTGGTACAGTTTATATGACAATATATTTTAATATTATCCACTACTAGGGTTGTACATTCCAGTCGGCTCACTTTCAGGGGATACTGTACCACTATGAGAGATGCTGTAGGGAGGCACTGGAGTTCAAGTGCTCCGTGTGTGGGAATGTCTACTCCACCAAGAATGGACTCAAGTACCACATGGACAGACACAAGGAGAAGGAACATGTACCGTCTGAAGATTCTGAAGAAAAGAAAAAGAGAAAGAGAAAATCAGCTAAAATGTGAGTATCTAATGTACGTAGTGTTGTCAATTGCTAGGTGATGGTGAGTGGGTGTTGCTAGGTGATGGTGAGTGGGTGTTGCTAGGTGATGGTGGGTGAGTGTTGCTAGGTGATGGTGAGTGGGTGTTGCTAGGTGATGGTGAGTGTCAGAGAGGATAGATACTTTTTAACTGAAGATAATTAACTTTTAGTATACTGTCAGATTGTGTACCTCTTTTTGATTGCTAGAGCTTCTCAAAACCTGAGTCAGTTGGAGGCTGTCAGTGAAGAGCCGTCGTCCTCCGAGCCTCCATCCTCGGAGAGGCCAGACACTCCTGAGGAAAGCCCTCACAAACCCCTTAAAAAGCTTCCTGCTCAGAGTGATACTGGAGAGTTGGACCACCTCCTGACTCAGCTACAGGAAACGGTTGACATTGAATTAAAGAAGAAGCGAATGTACACAAAGATTGTTCACAGGCAGAACTCAGTACCTCGGACTCTTCTTCCTTCCTCCAAAGATCCCGTCTCTCCCAGCCAAGTGATCCCCGATATGACCAATCAGCAGGTTATGGAGGCTAGACAGCTTTTGGCCGTAGGCAAGAAGGTCAATTGCCCTAATAAGGTAATTATGTAACTATGGTAACTCTATGATTCCCCACTGAACTTCCAGAAAACATTTAGTGTCACTGATGAAGGGTGGTATTCCCAGAAATAGCTGACTGGCTGGATGAGTGGAGCAGAAGAATAAAGAGAAGACTCTTGTCCAAATCTCTCACTAGGCTTAGTTCCCTATAGGCCTTTACTGTAGAATAGATGTAGCATGTAGGAAAATGGCGTTTTAGATTATTCATCTATACGTATATTATATGCTAAATATGTGTGTATATGTGTATAAAATGTAAGTGACTTTGTGTTGTATTCTGTAGGAATGTGAGGCAATGTTGGGCAGTATTGCTGCCCTAAAGTATCACGTCCCGCGGTGTCTCACCTCCTCCTTCAAGAACAAGCTACCGGCTATCAAGTGCCACATCTGTAAGAAGTCCTTGGGAAAGAAGCCCGGTGCTCTTGTGGCACACATTAAGAGCACACACCCTGAGGTAAGTCATCATTCCATAACTAGCCGGCTGTCCTTTGAATCAGGCCTAGTTGCAATGAGATGACCGCACCTTTATGTTCCTGCTAGGTTGCAGCTGAAGTGGATTTTGATGAGGAGTATGCTCCTATTGAAGGGGAGCAGGAACTGGAGAGCAAATGGAAAGCTAATTCTTTGAAGAATTACAGAAGCTGGTAAGTTTGCAGCCATTTTCCTATTAATGTAATTATCATGTGACTGTCAGCTGACATCCTTCTCCAAAAGGTATGACAGGCACTGGAGTGATGGAAAGTTCTCAGATGACCAGTGGATGCCTCTGGTTTCTGAGTGGACTGTGACAGATAAGAGACCTAGGTACAACAGCTCCTTTGCAGGAGTTCACTTTGAGTCTTTTGAAAAGGACTTGAATAGTCTTCCTCTGCACGAGTCATTTCTGGTCAATCAAAAAGGTACAAAAGTCCACTGTACATATATCATACCACCTCTCTATAGTGACCACCTCACTATAGTTTGTGTATGTAATAAGTTTAATTTTATTTACTTTTAGATGTAACTGTACCAACTATATTCATGAATGGAGGTGGGTGTGTCACAGCACTCTCCTGGCTGCCCCTCCCACCTAGCCTTAACCAAGAAATGCAAGTATTGGCTATCAGCATATACCCAGCTGGAGAGGAATTTCCTGTGGAAAAGAAGAGTAAAGGAGAAGGCGTGGTCCAACTCTGGACTATTGGAGGGGGAGGAGCAGACACAAAGCTAGGGATGGCTGTCCTTCATGACTTTGGATACATCAGGAAGATGAAATGGTGTCCCACGGGAGCATACACTGAGGCAGAAGATACAGAGTCACCAATGGACACTGATCAAGATACAACTGACAAGGTATGACCCATCCATCCATCCATCCACCCATCTATCCTCCCATCCATCCATCCTCCCATCCATCCACCCATCCATCCTCCCATCCACCCATCCATCCTCCCATCCTCCCATCCATCCTCCCATCCACCCATCCATCCTCCCATCCTCCCATCCATCCTCCCATCCACCCATCCACCCATCCATCCTCCCATCCACCCATCCACCCATCCATCCTCCCATCCACCCATCCACCCATCCATGTATCCATCCTTCTGTCTGTATATCTAGGTTTTGTCACGCTATGGTCTCCTAGCAATGGCCTGCAGTGATGGTTCAGTCAAGGTGCTCTCTATTCCAAATATCAAAGAGCTGAAGGAATCATTTGGCGTGGAGGACCCATCCCTTCCTCTCTGGGTGAAGCCGGAGGGAGTCTCAGCTTGTCTGCTGCCTGGAGGAGGCGACCTGCTTGCTGTAGATGACGTGTTTGGCAGTTGTCTTTGCTTTGATTGGTGTGCAGCTGATAGACATGAGAAAATAATTGCAGGGTTTTCCTCTGGTGTGTTATTGGGTATTAATGTGAGCAGTTTCCAGTTAACGTTCTTTGTTCCTCTTTCCAGGCAATGTTGTGGTTTGGTACTTATCCTCGGACTCTCCACTTCTGGTGGACCACAAGATAAAGGGAGCAAGATTGACAATGTACCCAATCATCCATATTACCTCCTCCAATAAGCCCTGCCTGTCTGTAGCCTGGTGTCCCAATGACCCCACCTATGTGCTTACAGCAGGCCACGATTGTAAGCTGAGATTGTGGAATATTTACCAGACTGGATCTCCGTTGGGCTCAATCCTACCCAATGAGCGATCAGGTACGTACCTATATCAGCCGATACTTCTGTTTGTACGTGTAGATCAGCTGATATCAAATATGGCCTCTTTGTATTTTGTATTCAAAAGCATTCCTACCATGGAGTACTTTAAGCTGATTGTTGCTATTTATTTTATTATATAAATAAATTTACTGTTTTGTTACGTAGGTATTATAAAAGATTTGATTTGGCCGCCCTTGCTGAATGGTGTGGTTGTTCTGGATGAACCAGTCCTTAAAACTCCACACTCTCTCCGCTGTCTCATGTACAATGATCAGTTATCCTTTAACTCCTGGAAGAAGAAAACTCAATGTACTACAGCTTCACCCATGTCTGTACGTCTGGTGACTGTCATGTGATATTCATGTGATATTCATGTGATCACCATGTGATCTCTATTCTTTAGTGTGTATCCTACAGTCCCTGGTTGCAAGCTGTTGTTGTTGGTACCTTCTCTGGTTGCTTGGCAACCAATTCTATCAATGCTACCCGAAAATTCAAGAATGGCTACACATTGATGCAGTTCAGCTGCTCTCCAAGAAAAAGAAGTGAGGAAGAGGAAATTGAAGGGTCTTCCTCTATGGAAGTAGAGGAAGAAGAGAAAGACTTGTCTTATTGTGCAAAGATTGGAACAGTCAAAAAGGTAATTGTATTGTCCAGTACTGTTCCCACCTCAAGCTGTTGATTTGTATATGTATTGTGTATGTATACATAGATGGTAAGTATAGATGAAGTTTATGACATGGGGTCCGTCAATCCGGCAGCTGCCTTTACGGATGTGAGTTGTGTCGATAATACTTTGAGTTTTATTTAACTGGCTGCTTCCCCTGACCTCTGTTCTCTTTTATACTTTTGAAGGTTAATTGGAGCCCAAACTTCAGTTGTAGAAATTGGCTGGCCGTAGGAACAAAGTGTGGGATTGTTATATTCTTGCAAGTTTTATAACTTTCGTTTAAATTTATAGCAGTACATTTTCTAAAAAGATAGGTTCAGGTACAGATAGTTGTGTTAAGTAGAACAGATAATAAAGATCCTCTATTTTGCATCTGCCAGTTAATCATTTTAACTTGCTCATTCAGTTCTTCAAGCTTGAGTAACTACAGTTGTCGTGGAGAGGGGAAAACCCTTCAACAAGTTTTATATAGCATACATACATGATTGAGATAAAGCATGAGACACACTGACTAGATTTAACTTGGAAAGATCAATCTCGGCTCTTCTAAGCTTCTCCCAACAGAAGTGCTTGTGACAGTTTTTCTTTCTCCTCCTGCACCTCTTTACAGTACTGCTGTCACCAGCCGATGATAAACAGTCTCTCGTCTCCAGTGGACAGCCACAGACATCATCGGCCTTCACCTTCGAATTGAACAGTTATTATAATCAGCATGAAATATAGATCATGTGATTGTCATGTGACCTACTTTTGGTTCTTTGGTGTGTTCAGGACATAGCACCTTTAATCTTTTGCAGTATGTTTTTGAGGAAGAATCGTACTTGTCACAAAAGATGGTGGTCCTACAGTGAAGATTATATCAACTGTTGAAATGCCTATTAATCTGACATACCACTGATGGTTACCCTTCATTCTTCACAACAGATCCAAAGGACACCATCCCTTCCAACTAGAGGTCAAAGTTTAAAGTATAAAGGTTACCAAAGGTGAAGATGTGCGGAGGTTGTACCTTCATGAAGCACTTCTCCATGTGCGTCATAGCTCTCTTCACTCCAACCTGCAGGCCGCATGTTGTGCAGTGGACAGTTATGTCTTCAGTATCCTCATCATTGAGCTACATACAGCACTCAGAATATGTATGATGTCCCAACCAGAGCTCATTAAACATGCTTACATCATCATCTGATACTAATTTTAAACTGTTCTTCTCACGAATATACTTTTCAAGAACTTTGCTCTGTTGGTCCAAGCTCTCCAGCTCGTGACTTATACTCTCCTTGCCTTCTTCTAACTCAGCAATCTTCCTCTTATTGCTCACAGTAGCCTCATAAGTACCGTCATGCAATGCTAACTTTTCCGGCAAATATTTCTCCAGTCTCCTAGTAACAATAAACAGAAAATGGCAGCCTATCAACAGACAAGCTGGTCAAATAATCAGCTAGGGCCTAGGACAGTGTCAATGGCTGTGTTTTTATTGTTCTGTATTAATTAACCTATGTACCTACATACAGTACAACAAATGAAGGAATCTACCTTTTAGCAAGTTCAATTCCACATTTATCTGAACAATATTTGGAATGGGGACGGGCAGCAAATTGACATCCCTGCCCTTTGCACTGAACCTGATTAATTACTTCATCTTCCAGAAAGGACCATCTATTCCTTCGAGTACCTCTAGAGGCCATGCTCGGGGGTGTACCTCTGTTTAAAGGCTTTCTTCCCCGGGCCTTCCTTCCACCTTTGGCTCCTTTGGGTTTCTTAGAAAGAGGCAACTCTCTTGTAGAAACCTCACCCATTTCCCTGGAGAAGTGTTTCCGCTCATCAGTCCTTGGCCTACTTCCAACTCCAGTGCTATGGGTCTGAGTTAGGTTGCCAAGGTGACGAGAGAACTTGTGGCATTGCCTCTCAATGCATTTCTGCTTTAGCCTGCCAGGTCCACCAAACTTCCTCATGTCCTTACAGAAGCGACACCTTCCACAGTCTCCCTCTCTCAAGCAGCCATCACAGTCACCACACATGTTGCTGGTTCGCTTTCTAACTGGGGCTGACTGCTGCAAGTGAGACTGTGTTAATTCTGGCTCCTTGAATTTGGTCATTAACTTGGGGTTTTCCTCCATGCAAGAAGGACAGTAAAACTTTTGAATAACCTGCGCCCTCTGTCTAGTTATGCCTATGCAGTCTCCATGAAATCGGTTGCCACACTTGAGGCACTCTATCATTCCTGTTCCAGCGGAACCCTTGCATATACAGACACCTTCTACTGAGACAACTGTGGAGTCTTCTGTGGGTGTGGCTGAAGTGGGCGGGGCGAGATGATCAGGACTAGCAACTGAATCCATTATCCCTTCCACTTGTACTTCTATATAAGGATCAAGATATCTAACGGTCTAAAATGTTACAATTGGGATAGCAGTACGTGTTGTCGTACAATTACCTGCTGTATCCATGGAGGAGTAATCTGCCACACCCACGGGGGAGTTGTCTGTCACGCCCTCAAGAGATTCGTCCTCAGAAGTCAATCTCCTGGACACCAATCTCGCGGGACCAGAAATGTCTCCCAAATCGATTTCACTGCTGCTTGTACTGCGAAAACGTTTTCCTTCCATGTTCCACACTCCGTCTAATCCTAAATCCATTTCCGGACTCTCCAGCTTTAAGTTAAAGTTCGAGTCGCTGTCTTCTCCTTGGTCGTCCATTTTAATTTTGATTACGTAACATCCACTATGGCTGAAGCAAAGGTAACAGCTCCTGGTTCTACTGGCACCAACGAATTTGGAGATTTGAGAGAGGCACAGTTGGCCCACGAAGGAATGAAACTTATTCTCTGCAGTAAGCTCACGGATGCTGAAAGATTTTTCAGTAAATACAGGTACATCTCAATGTGGCGCGTACAGTTCGCGTCTCAACTTTGTCTCACTATTTCTTCTTGATTTAATGGATATAGGAAGTTAAGCCCGCGACTTCATGCTGGGTACAGCTTCAGCTTATTTATAGTAAGTCGATAGAAACCCTACTACACAATTCTAAAGTGTGACAGCGGGGGAGGAGAGAGAGATTAGTGGGGTATAAGAGACGAAGCGAGAGGTAGTATGTAGCAGGAAAGTAGGGTACAGAGGAAGGTTTTGCAGTTATAGACTTTAAGGATTATTCACTTCATCTTGTTTTTATGACAGAAGGCTGTAATGAACTTTGAGGATGACGATCTGGAAACTGCTTATAACATGCTAGAAAGTACAGAAAAGTTCTGCAATGTAGAAGCGGGAATATTTTCCTCCTCAGAGAAGAAGGAGAAAGTATCCAAACTTGCTCCACATGAAAAACTCCTCCGAAGATCCATAATTGCCGACTGTCTCCTGCTGGAGGCCGTCACAGTGTTCCTCCGCCAGTCAGTTGCCAGCTATGTGAAGGGCGGCTACATCATCAGGAAGGCTTGGAAGCAGTACGAATCCATTGTGCGTGACATGGAGAAGCTCTGTAGCACTCCCTCCCCTCTGAAGTTGGACCTCTCCAACCAGCTGGTTAGTGCTAGGTCTTTGGGTGGGAGCAGAGAGGAGGAGCTAGAGAGTCATGCATCAAGTACTAATGATAGGGATGTCCCCCCTGATGTCAGCAATGGGTTAATCCCATCTACAGGTAACGGCAAGGGTAGCCCCATTGAGGACCAGCCCACCACATTGAACAGCAATGGAGAAGGCCCGTGTAGTGAGTCTAAAGATGGCAACAAGTTGGGCAAGGACCAGAGTGTAGAGTCGCTGGATAGCCTAAGTCAGATCAGTCTGAATTCTCCCATCCAGTACCTGGATCACCCTGACAACCAGCTGAGGGCCTCTGTGTACTTTGGGTTTGGTATGATGAACGTATCCCTCTCCCTCATTCCACCCAAACTGCTCAAACTGGCCAATTTATTGGGTTTCCGTGGGAACCGTTCCCTGGGCCTCCAGGCTCTGGAGTTCTGTAGTCAAAGTCAGGACATGAAGGCTCCTCTCGCAAGGTAAACCCATCATATCATGTGTTTAAGCCTTTATGGGCTTGATACATACGTTACTAATGTGTGTCTCTCGTCTGCTTCTAGGCTTTTCCTTTTGTGGTACCATACTATTATCAGACATTTCTTTGCTCTTGATGGGAACCAGAATGCAGGTGGAAGCATCCATCTATCAACCCACCCACTCATCCATCTATCCATCCACTCATCCATCTATCCATCCACTCATCTATCAACCCACCCACTCATCCATCTCTTCAGGTTGTTCTGAGGCCTTAAGGCTGTTGGAAGATAGCTTAAAATACTACCCGACCTCTGCCATCTTCCTTTACTTCCGAGGGAAGGTACATTACTTGGAGGTAAGCAGTGGAATGTCATTACACATAGTGATGGAGCACACCTCTCATGACACTCTCTTGTGCATGCCTCTCATGACACTCTCTTGTGCACGCCTCTCATGACACTCTCTTGTGCATGCCTCTCATGACACTCTCTTGTGCACGCCTCTCATGACACTCTCTTGTGCACACCTCTCATGACACTCTCTTGTGCACGCCTCTCATGACACTCTCTTGTGCACACAGGGCCAGCTGGAGGAGGCACTGGCAGCCTATGACCATGCTGCCTCCAGTTGCAAGGGACAGCAGGAAGTGGAGCACATCTGCCTGTACGAGAAGGGATGGGTACACTTCCTGAGGCTGGAGTGGCAGCAGGCCTTCCCCTGCTACACCAGGTACAGCCAGACCCACCAGTAGCCATTTTACAAATTAATAAGAGATATAGAGAGTATACCTTGACATGTTCCTATTGTACTAAAAGCCAATTTTGTACACACACATACTTGCAGTGTCATATCTACACCAGAGCCATGGTAGGTGGGGTTGTGGTGGGTGTGGTTTCTAGATTGACCCTCCCTCCTTGATACATAGCAAGGGATAGGGAATGTGTTGTCCTGATTGAATTTACAATTGGATGCAACTAGCTGATTCAGTGTAAACAACTTGTCATGTGAAACCAACTAGCAATGTTCAATTCTTGATGCTTCAATGGTTGACTACTTGTTTATAAAATGTCTGCAGGTTGAAGGACGAGACCAGGTGGTCTGCTTGCTACTACTGCTATCTGGCAGCCAGTGAGTGTCTCTAAGTGACGTCCTACCAGTTGGTGTCACCCCCTGTTGATGTTGATTTAGTGTTTGTTTGGTCTTCTACCTCTTCCAGTACTGGCAGGGATGAGTGGAGATTTGGATGAGAGTCTAAAGCTATTTCTTCAGTGCTGCAAACTTGTAAAGAGGAAAAATAATTTAGAAAAGTTTTGTTCTAGAAGGGTTAGTGTGACGACACACATTTCATGTCATTGTGGATTGTAGCACTTGATGAGCTTTGTGCATGTGTGCATTGTGTTTGTAGGCGTCCATTTACAAGAAGGGGAAGACTGGTTGTATGTCCACAGAAGTGTTCCTGCAGGCTGTAGAGGTCATCTACCTGTGGAGAGCTCTCCCTTGCTGCAGTACAGAGAATAAGGAAGAGATCCTGACAATGCTTCAAAGTGATCATTTTAATGTAGTGTTCAACAAATGTTATGACTGCATCTACATGTACCTGGTGGGTGTGTCTACATGTACCTGGTGGGTGTGTCTACATGTACCTGGTGGGTGTGTCTACATGTACCTGGTGGGTGTGTCTACATGTACCTGGTGGGTGTGTCTACATGTACCTGGTGGGTGTGTCAAGACTGGTTGGTGGGCATTTACTATTGGATGTGTCTGTAGATTTGAATATGAGTGGTTGCAAGACCTTTCATACTTGTCTGAAAGCTCTTCTGTGTGGATCCATTCTAGTGGACTGTGCACAGTATGAAGAGGCAGAAAGAGTTAGCCGACATACACTAATGCATATTCACCGTCCTTGTATTACTAATGGTTTAGTAATGACATTCATTTAACACTTGACAGTGATACTACATTAGGAAAATGGTGTTTTAAATAATTGTGCATTTGCATGATTAAAAACTCGGGCACCTAAAGTTTGTTATACTTTCTAGTGTCTGAGGGAGGTGCTGAATTTTGAGTCAGAACTTAAAAATGATAAGCATATTCCGGCTTTTGCACTCTATGAAATGGCTATAATAAGAATCAAACAGGAACAGGTACTGCACATCACCCATTACTATTAAATATGCTGACATCATCATTACAACTGTATATTTAATTATTCTGACATCATTGTCAATGCTATATTCCCATTTATTATTATTATTAGACTGTCACAATCTGCTATTATTCTCTCAATTTTCCTTGCTTATATGATGAATAGTACTCCAAGGCGTCTCGCCTCCTTCACCAGGCTAAGGAGGCATACGGTGGCTATGAATTTGAAGCACGACTTAATTTTAAGGTTCACTCTACTTTGACTGCACTGGAAGAAGATGGAAAGATTTAATATTTATCCATTTTGTATACTTGTTGAAGGAAATGCTTTTTTCAAATAAGATACACAATTAACAATTGTTCAACTATTCTGGTTTGTCATATTATAATTATTGATCTCCATATTACAACATTGAAAGAACTATTTATTACAAATATATTGTACTTGAGATTATTATTTGATTGTAACTACTTTTATACATAAAATGAACTTTAAAATTGCTTCATCAGTAAATGAAAATATG
The DNA here is from genome assembly GCA_947172415.1 of Chondrosia reniformis. Taxonomy (NCBI): domain Eukaryota; kingdom Metazoa; phylum Porifera; class Demospongiae; order Chondrillida; family Chondrillidae; genus Chondrosia; species Chondrosia reniformis. The sequence goes on along the minus strand of OX359195.1, from coordinate 8,101,133 downwards.
GCAATTACAATTAGTTGCTTTATTCAATGACAAGGTCCAGCTAGTGAGGATTAGGCAATGTTGTTCAGTTCCTTCTCAACCGCCTCAACAAAAGCAGGAAACTTCTGATCGGTCAGACACAGCCTGATGAACCCTCTCACGTGACTGGTGGGTATGGTGCACTCCATGTAGGCCCTTCCAAGTGTCCTCCCTCCCTGCATCACACCCTTCAGAGGATTAACACCTCACTCAAAAGGTAGCCAACATTCACATACAGGTATTAGGACAGGCACTTCAGGGCATACACAGTAATAGGACATACATAAGTATACACAAATATTACTTTAGAAGAGAGAGAGGGCAAATTGAAATTGAGACTGAATATATTATGTAGTTACTCAATGCTCAGTTTTCAGTGTATACATAGACATATATGTAACTGCTCACTTTCAATATCTCCCCAGGGGTCATTACCGTAGCTGATGTGACAGAAGAGGAGCTAACAGAGAGAGGTACGGCAGTTGGAATGATTGAAACACTTTTAACAGAACTCTCAACATTTCCAGACTGAGACATGTCAGAAATGTGATCTGACACGCTTGCCCCATCCACTCCATTGAATGTTGTAGTTTCTATGGCAACAGGATTTATGCTACCAGAAGGTGCACAGAATCTAGTGTCCATGTCAATAGGTGGATTACTTGCATGTTCACCTCCATCTACAGAGGGCCTGTCAGTTGCCATGACAGCACCTACTGTATCCATAGCAACAGAAGTCTGTGAACAAGTGGCATCAAGTAGTAGCTGTGTGTTGGACCTAGCAGGATCAGGGGCTGCAGGGCAGACATCTTTGAAAGGCAGGAAGGACCCCAGGATGTCTACACAGCTCTTGCATATCTCATTAGGACACTGATCATTTGAAGAAGAAAACTTTACTCTAAACTTTCTTGTAACTCCGGTCAAATCTGCCTTGCACATAAACAAAAGACTATCTCCTCTTACTGCACCCCTAATCCATTGGTGGGCATCACATAGAGAAAAACTCTCCTGGTTACCATAGAAACACAAAGAGAACGACATAATGAAAGTGATATAAAAAGTTAATTAAATACATAATGATCCTTTTAGGCTATTTTTAATGTGGGGAAATGGCTGAGTCAGCTAAATAGCTGACAAAACAGTTGTGGTTAAGAGTATCAGCTATCTGCTACTCACCAGCACATTGCTCCCTGCTTTCAGCATAAAGTGATTACCTTGCAGAAGTGACAATTCGCACTCTCCATTCTTGAAAGAATGCACCTTAAAGAAAACGCATCACGTGACCAAATAACACTGCAAGTTGTATGCAGCTGCAAACACAAACGAGCATTCAAACCTGCCAGTTTCCAGACGAGGTCGACTTCTTAGACGCTTGATCTATTCCAGGGAAAACCGGAGGACGCGTGGGCGTGAACCTACCGTACTTTTCCACAGGCCAGCTAAACAGGATGGCTGACATAGTGATGTCGCAATCCCCTTAGTAATGTCGCAATCCCTTAGTAAGTGTAGCGCATACTAATAAACTAAAAGAATAGCCGGAAACCTTAAAAGATACCCGGCAAGGTCTAATGCAATATAGCTAGTCGCATCGCTCCGAGTGTCTACTCTGATGACCAGGAGGATGGTAAGAAGTTCCAACCTTCTTGTCTGCGGATTCCTCTTCGCACTGATCGCCTTTTTGACTTGCTTAAATCGGGAAGGTGAGTAAACTAGAGGTTGCAGCTACTACGCATTTGAGAGGCGCCCATTACCGAATGCGCTCCTTGTTCAATCGAGTATGTAGCTCGAATTACTTGAAGTTAACATAAATTGTTTTTGTGATCGATTTAAATAACTTTTTTGAGATTGGTACATTGTATGGGTCTACCATTCAAATTAGTGAATTATTTCAATTCCTATCTCCACCATGTGTTACTTCTGTAGTCAAGTCACAGGGAGATGACGATATTCTAGATTCGCTGGAAGACATACAGTCGGCTGATGTCTGTAGAGAGACGGCCAGATTTGAGCACTCCTATCCGCAGAATCGTACGAGTGCTGGAGTCATACGCCTGCTACACGAGCGGAATGGTAGGTAGGACTACTGGACTACAGGAGTATTCGCTACTCCCCTCCTCACTTGTCCGTCCATGACCTTTTATTATTAGAATAGTTCATTTACTTTTTTATATAATCAAATGATACTTGCAAACCGAACAACGTCTTCTTATTTACTGTCTAGATGAACAGAGTTCAGAAAATTTTACAAGGCTCTGCATTGCGACGTGCTGCAGTGCCAACTACAGCAGTGGGTGTGACTATGTGTGGGTCTTTGGGGATAAGTGTTTCTCTCTGGAGTGTCGCACAGCTGAGAGTTGCAGACCTCTCAGAGCGAGAGAGATGAAGTCAATGATGGTACAAATGAAGGAAGGTAAGCGCCTGCAATATATCAAATAACCACTTTGTATTTACTGTCAGTTGTATTGATCAATTTGATGTGTTTCATTCTGTTGTAAGAATATCTCTTTTGTCATTGCTGAAGCTGCCTTTTTTGGATAGATCTCTTTACTCTGACTGGTCTCACATTGGCTGAATCTGATTGGTCCATTCTTTCCCTCACATTGGCTGAATCTGATTGGTCCATTCCTTCTCACTTGTTTCCCAACTCCCATTTGAATACCTTCCTAGCCACTGACCAATAGAGTGTGCGTATGTAGGAAAGTCATGGTGCAGCTATTTGAGTTGGTTTTCCCTTTCCATCCAGCACATAGCCTGTCTGTAGATCTGCAACCACAATTGTTTTATTTTCACCTCATCAACAGTCTCTGGACACATTTGCTAATGAGTAGTTTCAGTTTTAGACCTAAAATCCCATTTGGGAAGCTATTTAATATTGTCCTGTTATGGTGTGTTCTATACAGTTCATTTATACAGATCCATTGCCAATACAAAAGTATAAATGGATACAATATTTTTAATTAAAGAAGTTAAATGTTAAAGTTTTGAGATTTTGTGTGCTTTCTCTTTCATTGTTGTGCTTGTGTATTATATTGGAGAGTTTCACATGCAACTTGTGGATACTTTAATGCAATTTACAAGTATAATGCAATGAATCTATTCAACGTTTAAGTAAACAATAGTGGAATAACTGAAGCCAATTGCATCCATTGTTCCATTGAGGAAGTGGATAGGTTCTTCTAGACAGGCCCAATCAAGTCATGTGACTGTCATATGGAGGTCATGTTACTGCTCTATTTGTATATTACCTACCTCCTAGAAGTGGGTCAAGTAGCGGTGAGCGGAGACCAACAACCAGACACAGGTGCAACAGAGGCTGCTGGTAGTACAAGTCCACCGACAACCAGCTCTGATGTCGACACACTAACTGTGAACACTCCCAAGGACCTTTACATTGTGCAGCTGCCCGAGTCCACTCTTAAGATATTTGGGAGTGTGTACCCATTGCCAAAGGAAGGTAGGAACTGGTTTGGAGTGCTGTTAGTTAATATAGTGATGGCCAGCACAGGCCAGTAGAGATGTGAGGTCAACATACCTAATGGCTGCTATAGGAACTAGGGGAAATTATCTATTTCCCTTTGTACCTTACTAAGGCTTCATTGGAAGGGACTGGGTTGTGGGGCAGTTAGTACCTGCTCTCCTCAGCCGTGTTCTGAAGACTAGTGTGTATGTATCTGATTGTACAGGTGTGGAATACAACTGGAGGTGGGAGGTGAGCGGAGGAGAGGGAGGGACCGTAGAAGGAAGTACAGAACCAACTCTGGTGTTGTCTCATGTATGTAAGCACCTCTTGACAGCCCTTGACGACCTCAGAGTAGCTTAAAGACAATCTATTATATACTGAATGTATTTCTACATGTATAGTTGGTTCAAGGCTTCTATAAAATCAAGGTTACCGTGACAACCAGTGATGGTAAAATGGCTACCTCATATGTAAATGTCTCTGTAGTACCAGGTAAGTAGCTTAATCAGTAACTGTCACCTCTTATAATACTTGCTAGAACAGCCAGCCCTTATGGGTAGTCAAATACGACTGTAATCCGATATTACATAATCCAACTGACTATGTACTGTACATATTGAAAATAACTGAAGTTTCAGAGAATACCTACGTATGTTTATTGTTAAACCAGAGTAACATGTTTATATTTCCACTTTATTAGCACCAGCTGAAAATGAACCACCTCAAGTAGTTCTGCAAGGGAACCCAAGTGTCACAATCCGTCTACCTGACAACACTTGGGCCTTTGACGCCTCCAAGTCCACTGATGATGGGGTAAACCCCCTTCGTTTTAAGTGGGAGTTAATATCAAAACCAGTTGGTGCCCCATCCATGGATCCTGTGTATGAGCCAGAAATATCTGTCACAGATTTGCAAGAAGGGAATTATGTCTTTATGTGAGCTACGTACCTCTCTAATGTGACCACCTGTATATAGTAGCTACCTCTCTAATGTGACCACCTGTATATAGTAGCTACCTCTCTAATGTGATCACCTGTATATAGTAGCTACCTCTCTAATGTGACCACCTGTATATAGTAGCTAGCTCTCTAATGTGACCACCTGTATATAGTAGCTACCTCTCTAATGTGACCACCTGTATATAGTAGCTAGCTCTCTAATGTGACCACCTGTATATAGTAGCTACCTCTCTAATGTGACCACCTGTATATAGTAGCTACCTCTCTAATGTGACCACCTGTATATAGTAGCTACCTCTCTAATGTGACCACCTGTATATAGTAGCTACCTCTCTAATGTGACCACCTGTATATAGTAGCTACCTCTCTAATGTGACCACCTGTATATAGTAGCTACCTCTCTAATGTGACCACCTGTATATAGTAGCTACCTCTCTAATGTGACCACCTGTATATAGTAGCTACCTCTCTAATGTGACCACCTGTATATAGTAGCTACCTCTCTAATGTGAGGCTACTACCGTGATTCAGGAAATTTTCATGTGATATATTTTGTGTTGAAACATTTTTGTGGTCTAAACCAACCGCACTTCTTGATTCACACAAACAAATAAACGAGCAAAAATATCCTGTGAGAAAAGGTTCGTGGTTTGGGCCAACCACAAAAATATTTTAACAACAAAAATTTCCTGAATTACGGTAGTAGCTACGTACCTCTCTAATACAATGTCTCAGGATCACGGTAACAGATGAAGGAGGTCTCACTGCAAATAAACAGACTACCATAACAGTAGAGCCAGCCAAAGATGACCCGCCCACAGCCGACACTGGAGGATCAACCTATACTGTTCAGTTGCCCGACACTAATGTTACTGTCAATGCTAACGCTAGCAAGGATGACCACGGAATTGTGAAGTACGAGTGGGAGCAACTTGAAGGAGATCCTGTTAATATTAAGGTGGGCTTTACCAGGGTGTTTGTACACGTACATGATATCCAGAATTTAATTCCTCAAAAAATGTAATTTGTTAACATGAGTTTTTGTCCACTCAGGGTGTGAAAAGCAAGTATCTTTATCTCAGTGGATTGCAGAAGGGCAAATACCAGTTCAAACTAACAGTAGAGGATGCCAAAGGACAGACAGATTCCAAAATTGTGTCCATTGTCGTTAAGGCTGGTATGATATACAGTAGAATATCTATAGATAAGTGTCCGATTAAGAGAGGTAAAGATCAGCATATTCTGTTTGTCTGTAGAGAGTATTAACCCACCCATTGCCGAGGCTGGAGAGAACCAGAAAGTGTTCTTTCCTGAGAATTCTGTCAAGTTGGATGGGAGTCATAGCTCTGATGCTTACAAGATAAAGTCATACTCATGGGACATCTTGAGGTACAGTTCATACAGTTCTATAGTCATCCATCCACTCATCCATCCATCCATCCACTCATCCATCCACTCATCCATCCACTCATCCATCCACTCATCCATCCACTCATCCATCCACTCATCCATCCACTCATCCATCCATCCATCCATCCACTCATCCACTCATCCACTCATCCATCCATCCATCCATCCACTCATCCATCCATCCACTCATCCTTCCATCTGCTCACTCATTTTAGTGGTCCCAAGGATGTTACAATTCAAGATCCCACCGAGAAAGTCACCATGGTTACAAACCTGCATATTGAAGGGGAATCCCCAACAGTATACACATTTCAATTGAATGTAACCAATCATAGGAACCTCTTTGCAACATCTCAAGTCAACATTACTGTATACAAAAGTGCGTACAGTGTATAGTAAAGCTTTTCTAATCAAAATATGCTTCACACAAGTAGTTTTCTCTTTTCAGATGATTCAATTCCCCCAACTGCTGATGCCGGATCAGATGTTTTCATAAATTTGCCTCAGAACAGTGTCATATTAGATGGGAAAGGTAGTCATGATGATTTTGGTATCGCATCCTATCAGTGGACAAAGTCCTTGGATAGCCCAGCTGCTGGGGTAGGATTGCGCAACCTGTTTACCTGCACAATTATGTGTGTATCATTTTAGTATGTAATCTTATATAGCTTGTTGTTGACCATTCGGATCGGTCGGCCGTTTTGATGTTGACAAACCTGGTAGTTGGAGTCTACAACTACACTCTGTGTGTAGAGAATAAAAATGGAGTATCAAACTGTGACAGTGTTACTGTTACAGTGTATCCTGGTAAGCCACTAGCTTAAAGGCTATTTAAATGGTTGTGGTGAGATTATCACAAAGTGACTGTCTACATTCACCTATGAAATATGACCACTTATGGGTATATGAAACAAAATATAGACAATAATGTATCCAGCTCAACCAATCCTTATAGATGTAGTTTAGGATTGATAATTGTATTCATTACTTGGTTGCTATGACAATGATACTGTTTCTTCTGGTTGCTATGCAACAGAGCCAAATGCTGACAGCATAGTTCAGATGGTTATAGATGCTGAAGTGACCTCATTCCCGACCTCCTCACTGGAGAGTCTCATGTTGGCCATCAAATTGGAATTGGAGAGGAACCAGTTGGACAATGTGCAAGTTGATGTGCTTTTTGTCCATCAATATGGCTCCGAGTGAGTTATCATGCAGTATATACACATTTTAGTGTGAGAGTTTGCTGACATTTATAACTATTATGATAAGTGTTGAGTCCTGCTGCTGCAAACGCACTGTTCTCATATAAATGTCGGCCATCTTGTTATGTACAGTACAATAGTAGAGTTTACTGTGAAAATGACTGATGTCATGAAGGAGTTCAACGGCAGTCTTGTTCTGGAGAAACTCAGTCAGTATCAAGGAGGCGGGACCTTGAGAGGCGTGACCATTAAGAGCATTGACACTAAAGGTACATTATACACGTGACATGCTATTGAAATGGCCTCTGATTTGTGAACTGTTGGGAATGAGAGGAGTAATGAAAGGTTGTTAGTCAGTGATGCATTTCTGTTGTAGTTTGTTTGAATGCATGTTCTGGTCACGGTCGTTGTGAACAAAGAAGTAAAAAATGCATTTGTGATGTGTTTTGGATGGAAAACTTTTTCACTTCAAATTTTGGTCTCAAGAGAAGTAACTGTGGTAAATGTGATGGTCATATGATTGTCATGTGATGGTCATGTGATGGTCAATTATTTGTATATATTTGTTTCTGTTTGTAGAATGGAGCGTCCTCTATTTTGCTTTGATTATCTGTGCTATCATTCTTGTATTCATTACAACATGTTTGTTGCTATGTTGCTGTTATGTAAAAAGGTCTGTAAAGTCACATGATGGTCATGTGATGATCACATGGAATTGTATTTATCATAAATAATCCTGTCCTTAGAAAACAAGTCAAGAGGAGGAGAAGAATCAAATATGCACTTTTGAAATCCCATGATGAGGATGACCCTGTTCATTTGTTACCAAGAGGTTGGTTACATTTCTTGTCACACCCCTCTCTATCCCTCTTGTCACACCCCTCTCTATCCCATTGTCACACCCCTCTCTATCCCTCTTGTCACACCCCTCTCTATCCCATTGTCACACCCCTCTCTATCCCTCTTGTCACACCCCTCCCTATCCCTCTTGTCACACCCCTCCCTATCCCATTGTCACACCCCTCTCTATCCCCCTCTCCGTCCCTCACAACTTTGTAGGTAAGAATTCTGTTATGGTGAGTGAGTCAGATTCAGAGGAGGAGGTTCTCTTTGACCAAAAGAGTTCTGTTTCCATGGAGAGCCCTCCTCCGAGGTACACGAGTGGAAACAGCAAAAGCAAGCACAGGAAGTCAAGTAGTCTGATAAATGGGATAATTCCACGATGAACTGTTTCTGTCCACACCTCAATTATTAACTGAAAACATTTCTTTTTAACTGTGATTACCACACATAAACATATGTCAGCTACTTCACTGTGATTCACATAGAACTCCAATTAGCATAAATTTATTGGTAGATACCTGGACCCCTTAACTGTCAGTTTGGGGCTTGCCGGTGCCTGGAACAAAAAGTGACTTAAGCACCGGCAAGCTTATAAGATAGGCTTTGGACAATTGGCAGACACCTGGACCCCCTATTAATACTTATTATATTTATTATAATTCTTGACTGTGCTTAAAACCACTTTTATATACACTCTATAATAGCTAACTTTTTGCGTGTACCGGTAGCGGCAAGTATACGGATTCAATATCGATACTCTAATAATGTACGTAAGTATACGGAAACGGGACTTTTGCCTGAATACCTGAAGGATACATACGTAAGGAGTAACTACACGAAAGGCTGTTTTCGGTAAGCCTTTTATGACACATTAATTATATTAGCGTTAAGTATGTGAACAGGCTTTTAGATCGCTTGACCTTCTGAATGTCGTACCGCCGCTGTTCAGGCCCGAATGTACTGTTTTATTGTTCCTACTCGTTTTCTTCTTCAATAGAGAATGATAAATGTGGAAGGATAAAGTACATGCATGCAGAGATGGTGGATTTTAATCAAACTATCCAAGATCATGGCAGTATACACGTAGCAGTGCATCCGTTGGGCGAGATGCACACACCCTTGTTTACCAGTGTCTGTGAGGTCATACAGAAGTGCCCTAGCTTCCAGATTACAGAATCAAAGAACGCCTTCGTCACCTTCAAGTTTCTCAGTTCTGTCTCAAATTGGGGGACTGCAGTATATTCAGATTTCATGGCTCACAGACAAATCATGGGCGTTGTCGCTCTCTGCCAGTGCGTGGATGAGGATGATCTTGAGGTGGTATCCTCAGAGTTTCAATCACTTTGTGAAGAAAGATATCATGGAATATGTGATTCAAGATGTATAATATTTGGACCATCCCGTAAATTGCACAATAAAGTAGATATCAGTCAAGGTTTTGTTCTCATAGATACCCCAGAGTGCCAAATGGATTTGACAGATTCAATTGATTCAAAGAGAATCTATCGCATTATCTCTGATCTAGCAATGACCATTCACAATGCCCTGTCTTCTAGAATTAGAGAACTGGGAAAGGATTTTGGAATATTGGATTCAGAAACTATGAAGACTTCCAGGCTACTAAAGGCTCCGTTTGAGAAAATAGACGAATCAAAGTATGTCATATTTAGAGTGAAGACCTATAGGAAACTAAACCTAATGAGAGCTTAGGATGAGGATGCAAGAGTCTTCTCCTTCTCCTTCTCTTCTTGTGAGTCCTTGGCTCTAGTATCCAGATGGTTCCTATTCCTATTCCTTCCTTATATTTAATATATGAATATCATTGACCTCTTGTTGGGTATGTTGGTTTATGTAGTTCTTATAATCTTAATGTGACTAATTGACTAATGTGCCCCTCTAAGTATGTATAATAATAATATGAAAATGCTTTTTTATCACGTTAGGAATAATTCCCGAAGTCAACGTAAAGCGAGAGCTTGGAAGCACCTCGGAGACCTGTACCTTCTGTCAGGTCAGTGTGCCAAGTCTCTGAGTGCCTACGAACACGCCATCAGGAACACCAAGAAGAAGAACGACCACCTCTGGCTGGGTGCCTCTCTCGAGGGGCAGGCTTGTACTGCTGCAGTCATGAGGCTTCATAAGGATTTACTTCCAACTCAGGTCCCGTCAGGAAGCAGATCAGCCCAGAGCAGTCCATTGCTAGGCAACGAAGGACAGTTTTTGAAGGCAAGAAGTCTGTCACAGCGAAGATTTAGGAATAGTGCTACTCCAGATTTGGCAGAAAGAAGGAATGGTGTCTTAATCCAAGATATAAAGCGCAACCTTTCCTCATCCAATCAGGAGCTCTACTCAGAAGTGATGCAGTTAGACCTGACCAAATCTCCTTCACCTACTCCTGTTCGATGGTCCGCAAAGGACCACTTTGATAATCCATCTTCTCTAATTCAGGAATTTTCTCTCAATAACCATCCTCCTGAGACCACAGATAATGGTCTTTCGAGACAGATTCATGTTTCCATGACAACCCCTGAATTGCCTCCTTCCCCTGAAACTCAGCTCTCGGGAGAAGATGATCTTTCCGACGGAGAAGAAGAAGAAATGGTTCTAGAAGAAGATGTGGATGGTTTATTCTCAAAGGAACTGGAAAAGGATTATACTATTACCAAATACAATGAAGCACTGGCTGCTTATAAAAAGGTACATTTCATTGATATAGCGACCACCTGTATATAGTAGCTACCTCTCTAATGTGACCACCTGTATATAGTAGCTACCTCTCTAATGTGATCACCTGTATATAGTAGCTACCTCTCTAATGTGACCACCTGTATATAATAGCTACCTCTCTAATGTGACCACCTGTATATAGTAGCTACCTCTCTAATGTGATCACCTGTATATAGTAGCTACCTCTCTAATGTGACCACCTGTATATAGTAGCTACCTCTCTAATGTGACCACCTGTATATAGTAGCTAGCTCTCTAATGTGACCACCTGTATATAGTAGCTACCTCTCTAATGTGACCACCTGTATATAGTAGCTACCTCTCTAATGTGACCACCTGTATATAGTATCTACCTCTCTAATGTGACCACCTGTATATAGTAGCTACCTCTCTCATGTGACCACCTGTATATAGTAGCTACCTCTCTAATGTGACCACCTGTATATAGTAGCTACCTCTCTAATGTGACCACCTGTATATAGTAGCTACCTCTCTAATGTGACCACCTGTATATAGTAGCTACCTCTCTAATGTGACCACCTGTATATAGTAGCTACCTCTCTCATGTGACCACCTGTATATAGTAGCTAGCTCTCTAATGTGATCACCTGTATATAGTAGCTACCTCTCTAATGTGACCACCTGTATATAGTAGCTACCTCTCTAATGTGATCACCTGTATATAGTAGCTACCTCTCTAATGTGACCACCTGTATATAATAGCTACCTCTCTAATGTGACCACCTGTATATAGTAGCTACCTCTCTAATGTGATCACCTGTATATAGTAGCTACCTCTCTAATGTGACCACCTGTATATAGTAGCTACCTCTCTAATGTGACCACCTGTATATAGTAGCTACCTCTCTAATGTGACCACCTGTATATAGTAGCTACCTCTCTAATGTGACCACCTGTATATAGTAGCTACCTCTCTAATGTGACCACCTGTATATAGTATCTACCTCTCTAATGTGACCACCTGTATATAGTAGCTACCTCTCTCATGTGACCACCTGTATATAGTAGCTACCTCTCTAATGTGACCACCTGTATATAGTAGCTACCTCTCTAATGTGACCACCTGTATATAGTAGCTACCTCTCTAATGTGACCACCTGTATATAGTAGCTACCTCTCTAATGTGACCACCTGTATATAGTATCTACCTCTCTAATGTGACCACCTGTATATAGTAGCTACCTCTCTAATGTGACCACCTGTATATAGTAGCTACCTCTCTAATGTGACCACCTGTATATAGTAGCTACCTCTCTAATGTGACCACCTGTATATAGTAGCTAGCTCTCTAATGTGATCACCTGTATATAGTAGCTACCTCTCTAATGTGACCACCTGTATATAGTAGCTACCTCTCTAATGTGACCACCTGTATATAGTAGCTACCTCTCTAATGTGACCACCTGTATATAGTAGCTACCTCTCTAATGTGATCACCTGTATATAGTAGCTACCTCTCTAATGTGACCACCTGTATATAGTAGCTACCTCTCTAATGTGACCACCTGTATATAGTAGCTACCTCTCTAATGTGATCACCTGTATATAATAGCTACCTCTCTAATGTGACCACCTGTATATAGTAGCTACCTCTCTAATGTGACCACCTGTATATAGTAGCTACCTCTCTAATGTGACCACCTGTATATAGTAGCTACCTCTCTAATGTGATCACCTGTATATAGTAGCTACCTCTCTAATGTGATCACCTGTATATAGTAGCTACCATTAAAGTGGCAGTATACACTGAACTGAAAGATCTAAGCTGATCAGCTGAATTAGGCCATTTGGCATACCTTGACCGTGCAAACCAACTCGGTTCAGTTATTTTGTTTACAGCACATAGCACACCAATCACATGACTACTATCTGAAGTGTACCAATTGGGTCGTGTAAACTGAATTACCATGCAACACTTACTGGGATAGATTGCAGTTGAAATGGCACAACCTTTAGTCCTTAACCATGTTATTGGATAGATGAGTTTTGATTAAGTAGACTCATCAATTGTTACTATGGCAACTGTTTAAATTTCTAAAATGATTTAGTGAATAAAGAATTCTCGAATTTCACAATAATCCCCAATTGTTGCATCACTTTCTGTAGGCTGATTATGGAGCAACATATATGGAAGCGATGGCCAAATTTGCCAAATATCTTGCAGAGAGAAAAGTGGGTGCTGCAAAGTTGTAATAGTTGGACATCACTATCCAATTTTATGTATACTAATATTAGTCACTAACAGGGACAGCTTCCTATAGAGGACAGCTTCCTATAGAGGATGCCTATAACAATTGAGAGTATCTGAAAGCGAAAAAGAAGTGTCCAGAAATTGTACATATTATTACATTTCAAAAATGACTAATTGAAATTGAATAATAAAGTTCCTCTTGTCTGTAATTCAAGTATTTCACTCTATATATGTACTCGTGTACTTGCGTTTCATGTACCGTCCATGACCTCCATCAGACAGACCATATTACCAGTATATGTACATTAGCAGTGAAATACACTTGTTCCTCTTAGTGTACTGACCAGGTCTGTGAAGTATTGCAAAGCATGCATAGGAACAATAATAAGATCAAAGAAAATGATCGGGTAAGACCCTCTTAATTACTTACCTCAGGGTATTTCCCTTTGGATTGCCTGCAGTCACATTACCACTGCTGTGTATGTTGCTAGGAAATGCTGTACAGCACAATTGCCAGCATATACAAGTCCATAAAGTTTCACCGCAAGGCAACCTTGTTCACCCGTTTTGCTGCCATAGAGGCCTTCAAGACAGCCCAGAGGTCAGAGGAGAAGGGTCTATTGTTACACTCTGTAAGTATCATATACTTCTGGCAGTGCCATTCAGTGCCATTCAGTGCTCTTCTTCGTTTTTATTGGCTAGTCTTTTGAATTTTTTGTGGAGGCTTTAAAAGGATACAGACTTAATCTTGACACCGCTGCTGAGCATTATGGTATGGTGGTACACTTGGTGTCGTGTGACAGTCACCTGATTGTCACATGATCATCTCACTACCCTCTTATAGTGTGTGGAGGTTGGCCGCAGTTGCAAGGCAGGGTATTGTATGAACTGGTTTATTTGACTAGCCATTTGGAGCAGCAGCAATCACTTGTTGTTAGGTATTTAACTGGCACTGCATGTTAACTTAGAGTTGAAGTTTGTCATGTCTTCCTTCCTTCCTTCCTGTAGATATGCCACATTTCTCCTGCAGTATCTTTACGAATACATCAGTACTGCAGAACTGAAAAATATCATTGCTCTTCTAGTAAAGACTTCTGTCCAGACACCACATATCCCATTAACTAGAATTCCCGCAGTCAAGTAAGAGCCCGGGCTATTGTATCTCTAGTACATGTAGTATTGGGCTCTTGTTTTATTAATTAAGCACCTCTGGACCTTTATTATTTTGCAGGTCCATTAAACCACGTCCAAAGACGAAGGATGAGCAACCTCATCGTTACCATGGTTACACTCCTCCCCCTGACAAATCAAGGGGACCATTCATAGTATCGCAGCTACGGTTGAGGAGAACAGTCAGTCAAATTGAAAGAGAGAGACCCAAAGGTGAAGCCATATAAGCTATGAGTCCTCCCCATGCGTATACGTAGCAATACTGTATATACTCCATGGCTAGAATCCTTCTTGATTGATATCCTAAAGGTATAACAGCCTTTTTAAATTGGTCAATTGGCAGTTTCAGATATGTAGTGCTATAACACTGTTAGTGTGTGTGTGTGTCTATTTGTTATATGTACATGTACTGGTAGTACTTTACTCATTATGTGTACCAGTACACTATTGTGTAATACAGCTAATGTATGATGCAATGCAATATCTATGTTGCTTAATGTTTAAGTGGATGTTTACTTAATTTAGAGTACTGGATTGAAAACACTGCTGCAGAGCTGGAAATCATCATTTCTAATCCACTGCCGTTTTTAATAAAAATTGAAGATTTGAGATTGTGGATTGATTCTGAAATTGAAGTGGAAACTAGTCCGAGCAGTCTTTCGCTGCCACCTAAAGAAGAACCACAGCAATTTCTCCTCTTAGCCGTCCCCAGGGGGGTGGGGGAGGTCATCGTCAAGGGCTACAGTGCTCGGGTGTTTGGGATCAGCAGCAACTGTACAATGGCAATACCGGGCAATCCAAGGTTCCTTGTGCTGCCCGCTCTACCCCTCATTCATATTAAGACCAAAGCTATCCAATCTCCAACGGCCAATGTGACAATGTCAGATATTATGGAACATTCCGATGACCAACCAGCTAAACTTTATGATGGAGAGAGGTGAACAAGTATATCCATTCATCATCAGATTAGGTCTCCTTTGGGTCAAATTAAATTGAAACAAGCCAGCAAAGATTTGTTTTCTATTTATATATTTGATGTGTAAGGGTTCTTAAGAGTAAAAGTGTGCAATTTTCTTTATGGGTGGAGTGCCCACTCTAGATGTGGAGCACTGTCCATACTTACACATGCCCATGGAATGCATTCCAAAATGGTATTGTATTATGCATGAAACTTTACCATGATACTATTAATCAATACTCTACCCTTTCCCTGACCTTTGACCCCTGACCTTTTATCCTTTCTATAGTGCTCTCTGTGCTGTGGTTATTGACAATGGAAAGGAAGGATCTCTATCAAATGTCAAGATCAGCCTTCGTCCCCATTGTCACAGTGAGCATTATTAGCTCCAGCCAAATAGGGTTGATTTAACTGTCTTCATTCTTTAGGTGACCACTGCAGTTTTGTGTGGAAAGATGAGGAGTTGGATTCGATACTGCCCATTAAGCCAAACTGTAAGCGCTACCTCATTCTTCACCTCTTGGCTGGCATGCCCGCAGCCTTGAGGATCATAGCTGGCAAGGAGGACGAGGATGGATCTTTTGTGGGTGGAGCCGCTATGGCTACCATGGTAACTGATCCTGATTGGTCTCTGGATAGGATAGATGAGTCTAAGACCTCCACTTGGCCTCACACGAGGACTTACCAGCATTCAAAGAGGAGTAACAGTTCAGCTGAAGGGTCAATGTCCACTAAAAGTCAGCCAAGCAAGCCAACTAGAATCAATTCTCTAAAACCATCGTAAGACCCAAAGGTTGCCTGTATACATACATGTTGTCACTGCAGTTTAACTGTGTGCTCAGGGCTATGACGAGAATTAAAACATTCATTTCGAAGAAACAGTCCTCACCCCCTCTGCAAGAATCCAATGATGGTTCACCAACTGCTGATAAGAAGGAAATGAGGAGGATGGCTTCAAACATGTCACTCAAGTAAGTATTAGTTAGAATGTTAGTTTGAAACTACCTATGTATGTACTCTCAGTATATTGCCTATATACTACCAAGATACTATCTGTATACTACCAGGATACTATCTTTATACTACCAGGATACTATCTGTATACTACCAGGATACTATCTTTATACTACCAGGATACTATCTGTATACTACCAAGATGCTCTCTATGTACCCTTAATTCTCCTCAATGAGATAATAGTCGACTAGGATTCATTTATTCTTATAACCAGAACATTGCATGTTAAACACCTCCTCCTTGCTGAAAGAGAATTAGCAGTTGATCACCTGGTGTGTTTGTCCATGTGTAGATCCACTGATTCCAAGTATACAGACAGACGGACGGCAACGCCCGACTCACTTAGTGATATAATTGGTGCAGAAGAGCATGCTACTAGAGCACTCAGCACTTCCTACTCAATGGAAAATCTTGCTGATGTAGTTCCACGCCCAAGCTCCTTGCCTGAGGTACGTATGTAGGTATGAAGGTGTGCTCGTATTGTAAACTGTAATAGTTTAAACTTTTGTTTTTAAAATCTGTGTCTGGTGGTTATAGGACTGTGATGTAGAGGGTCACTTTGATGTGGAGTATTCTGGGGAACCAGGAAGAAGTAAAGGATACTACAGAAAGACCAGCTTCCTGATAAAGGTCGCTGTGAAGCCAACAGTTGTATTCAGCAAGTTTGAAGCCGTACCATCTTTAATGTAGGTTTATATGTATGTATATATAGTCATAGTCTCATGTATAAACTTTTAATGTTGTCGGTATATCCTGTATTCTATTTATATTATGTAGATCTAGTCAGAATTTCAAATTTTTATTTAATGTCAAAAATTGCACTTCGCAGCGGCTGCTTCTTAAGATATCAGTTGAAGAGGGTTGGTGTAGGACCCTTAATCTTAGCTGGTGAAGATTTGACTGTATCTTGTATTTTATAGCCTTGAGTTATGGTGATCGCCAGCAAGAAGTAATCTTGGCATCAGATAGTACAAAGAGCATCAGCTTTGAGCTCAAGAGATTCAACATTAAAGATAAGGGCAGTGGAGAGGTGAGTAATGTGCATGTGATGTGCATGTGATGTGCATGTGATTTGTGCATATTGTCCACTTTGCAGTCATCTGATGTGGAGTGCTATTGTGAACACATTGTGTCTAGATTCAAGATCTGTTGGCAGATCCCAGACGAGAACAAGAATGGGGACCTCACTCTAGAAAGCTTCAAGCTGCCAGCGCACAACTTGAAATGCATTCGACCAGAGCCCTTGGGCATAAGTGAGTGTCCTCATGGCATGGCTAACCTTCCTATACTGGTATTATAATGATATAATGCCTTTCACAATATTTATTTGTACATATATTAGGTCTCTGCATAAATGGGCGTGCCTATGAAAATGGGTGGAGGGTTTCACTCAAAACTGCTAAAATGGTAACAGTAGCTCTAACTGTGACAAATGGTACAGGTTAGCTGGACACAATTGTTACATGCTGGACACACTTGTTACATGCTGGACACAATTGTTACATGCTGGACACACTTGTTACATGCTGAACACAATTGTTACATGCTGGACACAATTGTTATATGCTGGACACAATTGTTACATGCTGGACACACTTGTTACATGCTGAACACAATTGTTACATGCTGGACACACTTGTTACATGCTGGACACAATTGTTACATGCTGGACACACTTGTTACATGCTGGACACACTTGTTACATGCTGGACACAATTGTTACATGCTGGACACACTTGTTACATGCTGGACACAATTGTTACATGCTGGACACAATTGTTACATGCTGGACACAATTGTTACATGCTGGACACAATTGTTACATGCTGGACACAATTGTTACATGCTGGACACAATTGTTACATGCTGGACACACTTGTTACATGCTGGACACAATTGTTACATGCTGGACACAATTGTTACATGCTGGACACAATTGTTACATGCTGGACACAATTGTTACATGCTGGACACAATTGTTACATGCTGGACACAATTGTTACATGCTGGACACAATTGTTACATGCTGGACACAATTGTTACATGCTGGACACAATTGTTACATGCTGGACACAATTGTTACATGCTGGACACACTTGTTACATGCTGGACACACTTGTTACATGCTGGACACAATTGTTACATGCTGGACACAATTGTTACATATTATATAGCTATTCAATGGTCCAATCTGTGCAGGTAACACCTTGTCAGCATTCTACCTCCAACTTTGCCCTTATCAAGAGGAGGGTGGCTTTATCATAGATCCTACAGTTCACCTCAAAATGTTACACACTTCATCACTAACACAGCAAATACCAGTAGTGAGTAACTATGGTGTGTGTGTGTGGTGGGGAGGGGAGAGGTTGT
Source organism: Chondrosia reniformis (assembly GCA_947172415.1). Lineage (NCBI taxonomy): Eukaryota > Metazoa > Porifera > Demospongiae > Chondrillida > Chondrillidae > Chondrosia > Chondrosia reniformis. Next base: position 8,082,786 of record OX359195.1, on the reverse strand, counting down.
GGGTGTGGGTGTGGTGGGGAGGGGAGGGGTTGTGGGTGTGGGTGTGGTGGGGAGGGGAGGGGTTGTGGGTGTGGGTGTGGGTGTGGGTGTGGTGGGGAGGGGAGGGGTTGTGGGTGTGGGTGTGGGTGTGGTGGGGAGGGGAGGGGTTGTGGGTGTGGGTGTGGGTGTGGTGGGGAGGGGAGGGGTTGTGGGTGTGGGTGTGGTGGGGAGGGGAGGGGTTGTGGGTGTGGGTGTGGTGGGGAGGGGAGGGGTTGTGGGTGTGGGTGTGGTGGGGAGGGGAGGGGTTGTGGGTGTGGGTGTGGGTGTGGTGGGGAGGGGAGGGGTTGTGGGTGTGGGTGTGGTGGGGAGGGGAGGGGTTGTGGGTGTGGGTGTGGTGGGGAGGGGAGGGGTTGTGGGTGTGGGTGTGGGTGTGGGTGTGGGTGTGGGTGTGGGTGTGGGTGTGGTGGGGAGGGGAGGGGAGGGGTTGTGGGTGTGGTGGGGAGGGCTTGTGGGTGTGGGTGTGGGTGTGGTGGGGAGGGGTTGTGGGTGTGGTGGGGAGGGCTTGTGGGTGTGGGTGTGGGTGTGGTGGGGAGGGGTTGTGGGTGTGGTGGGGAGGGGAGGGCTTGTGGGTGGTGGTCAGTGGCAAAGTTAGGTTACATTGCTTTTCTTTTTATCCACAGTTGAGGTCAAGTGAGCATTACACACATCATCTAACACTAATGTTCACCCAAAAGGGGTCGTACCATCTTCAGGTCCTCTGCCACCTCCCGAGAGAAGTGCCTCCAGAGGAGGAGGAGGTGCTGGGGGTGGGTGCATGGCAGGATGCCCTGGGCCTCAGTCCCAATATTCCTGATGAGCATGATTTAGAGAATGTTCTGGAGCTAAGCCAAGCAGCAGCGGGATTCATCAATCAGATTGGTAGCAGTAGTAGAAACAAAAGGTAGCGCACTAGTCTGATGGTGTGTAACCATGGAAACTATTTAACTGTAGACATATTAACAATTGTTTCTTTTGTCAATTAACAACAAGCTGACATATGCTTGTGAAGGGTAGTAGGACTACAGTTGTCTGGCCCGGCAGAGCGAAAGAAGAAAGATTGTATCCTCGTGCAAAGCTCTCACTAGGTTTAGTCCATACTATAATACTGTAGATGTAAGAAATACTGTCTTAGCTCATTCATATGTTTATGTTGATGAGTAGACAAGTGGTGTCTCTATGTATCATGTGCAGGTTTTCAAAGCGTACTCGAGCTAATTCTGACGATGTATCTAATAAAACCAGTTTACCAATGCTGGGCAAACAGAAACTTACAAAACAGTCCAGTGAGACTTCCTATTTTGATGAAGCTGCTTCAACCAGATCACAACCTGGTCCCACTGAAAGTCAAGATAACGTTTTCCCCGATACCCTTTTTAAAGTACTATCTGTAGCTGGAATAGTGACAGATCAGGCAGAGGGCGTGTCTGAAGTGGAAACCAAACCCACTCACACCCCCAGGTTTGCGTACAATGTTCCAGTGGATCCTATTCCTTATAAATCCTTCAGATCCAAGTCTTCAATCATCTCCAACACATTGGAGAGTGAAGGGGGTAGTATACTCGTCAAAGGACCCACACTTATTTTGGATGTTTTTAATGATATGTATATATAAATATTTTGTGTACTTAATGTCAGATTGGAACTTTGCCTTATTTTTTAACAATACATGTATTAAAGAATGAAAACTTTACCAGTTAATGCAGCAAAGTAGTTAGTATACGTAACTGCACAGTTGAGCTTGTCATTGCATGACATTACCAGTGTCATCAAATTCTATAATGCCGACTCATGAATCCTAAGCTATCAGATTCAAATGCACCTCACCCGACAGCTACGTACGTACATTTCCATCACTATCCACTACAGCTGGAGGAGGTTGGTAAAGTCAGTACAAGTAACGTCTCACTTCTCCTAATGCTAACACTGTTTCATTTCATTGTATATATGAGTTACTCAAAAGAAAAATGATCAACATTTATCCCAAACGTTTTAAAATATAGAGATAGTCTAGACTACTTTTTCAAAGTGAAGCTGTCATGTACTTTTCCATCATCATTGCGGACATACTCAAACAAGAGAGCTGTCTCGTCTGCTGTGAAATGAGTGTATCCATAGTGCTGGTCGTCGAGCACCACCGTCCAAGCTGGCTTCACTTTCTTTATGTCCTTCGACAACCCTTGACCAGCCATCCCTATGACAACATGAGTGACTCCGCCATCTACACATTCATATTTCACCAGCGGACAGGTTCTCTGGTAAGAGTGGTGGTGTCCCCAAAGTGCCATATCAACTTTATATTTCTAAATTGAAAGCAGAAATATGTACTCCAGTATATACGTATCTAGTGTGTAGATATTTGTATATATTTTACCAGAAGCAAAGGTTCCAATTCTGATATCAGCAATTTGGAAACTGGAAGGTCACCAGTGGATGAATCATTATTATTACTGTCCACATACATGGGTCTGTGACCAGAGAACACCAACCAAGGAGTCTTGTTTCTGTCCACTTTGGCAAGGACCCTCTCAAGGAACTGGTACTGATGCGAACCAACGCTAAAGTTATGCTCTGTGCTCATCAGAACAAAGGAGATTAGGCCATATTCAAAGGCATACCTACAGCAAGAAATATGAACTAAGGGAGTTAATTGCACACTAAGCTTGGACAGAGGCTGTGATAGAAAATCCATTTTAATAATAAGAATTCAATCCCCTGGCCAAGATAACACTTCGGTCACTTGGCTGGTCAGTGAAATACCTTCCAACGATTATCTGCTTTTTAATCCATACAATCTTAACTACCTAATGACCATGCAGGAAGATTGATAGTCTCAACTTAGTTCCTCAACCTCTACTCACCAAGGTTCATCGGGGCTCGGCCTTGGCATGGCCAACCTACGCTCGTAAGGTACCCCACACTCACCTCCTGAGTCTAGTGCATCAAAGAGACCTCTACACAATACAAGTAATACAAGTAGACATTCTAATAGCAGAAACTCACAAAATTTAAAAATTAGTACTCTCTTCACCATATTTAAAATACCAGAGAGATGGACTTACCCAGAATCAGGATAGTCTCTCTCGTGGTTACCAATGCAAACCATATATGGTACTCTACTGGCTACTGGCTGGATCTGGTCAAAGAACTCATCCCACTGAGCAGAGTATCCAACAGCGTAACTAAGAGAAGCATAGATACAGCTGTCCTGTACACTTGTGCCAGAGGGTTACAAGGTATGTATCATGATACATAAAATAGGGAATCGACAGTTAAGTGTATAAATAATAATGTCAAAAAATACTAAAAGAATATAATAAGATTTACGTATCTATACAGTCCTCCTATAGCTACAAGTGACAGTCATGTTAGCATGTGAATAAGATAAGAGAAAAGCTACTCTTCATTTTAGTCAGGACAACATTCTCTTTTCTTAAGGCAGTAAACCTTCTTCATACCTGATGTCCCCAATGTGGAGGACAACATCCACTTCACTGTTGTTGACCATTTCAGTTACTCGTTTGGTTGTCTCCAGAGACGGCTGTTCCTCCCAGTGCTGCGTGCTACCATCCGGTTGGCCAAACCCCATGTCGCCATAGGCAACCACTCGAGTTGTTATCTTGGTACCAGCTGCCAGAGGAGCGGAAAAGTGGTACACAGGGGAATACCCATATGTGTCACCAACCTGATAGTAGTACCTTTTACCTGGTGTCAATCTGAAACATTTAAGTGGATTGCATAATTATGGTCAATAATGATAAAAGTGATTCAGTTATGCCCCATATATGAATGAGTATATATTGGCCCAGGGAAGAAAGTAACAAGTCAAACCGTATCCTCATCCACTATAGGCACTATAGGCTCTCAGCCCTAAGTCAAAGTAGTATATTTATCTGCTTCTTTAGCCTCACATGTATGCTAACTCTCTATTCCCAGGAAAATGGTGTTTTAGATTATTCATACATTGATATACTCATATATTGACACAGTAAATATACAAATTCAATAGAAGTGATAACAAGATTATCCTGCGATGTTGCATGTTTACCCTGTCATGACAGCTTTATGGATGAGACCAGGGTCTCTCCATCCCAGGGTAGCTGCAGGAGGACCACACATGTCCTTCTGTGTGTAGGTGCTGGAGGAGGAGGGAGCCCTGTTGGGGAGGGACTGGGGGGAGGTGCCCCAGCGGACCATGGAATCAGTATGGTTCAGCGAAGACCAAACCACAACCATTTTGGTGGAATCATTGGAGAGGGAGAGGTGGACTTGGAGGGGTTCATTGTAGTTGGAAAAGGTTACAGCATTGGAAATAGCAACAATTATTAGTTCTGAGCTTTGGTATCGGATGAATGTGAAATAAATCGGAGCTCGGAAGTTGATAAGTCTGAAATGATAGCTTCCTGATCCAGTTTTCAAGTAATTAGGAGAGCGTTGCGCCTCCTGAGAAACAGGAAGAAGGGTACAGTGGGAGCAATACTCATTCATTCCTTATACATACTTCAATTGCGTTAACTCACTATGTACTTAATGGCGTAGTGCTTTGAAGGGTCAATGTTGCCAGGGATACCATCAGTTGGAGAGTAGACTGCCACGAGATCTCTAGAGTTGGGATCAGGCACTCCGTGCCACTTCACAGAGACCCAACTACCCGATACCTCCAATTTGCTGGGAGTTGCTGATAGCGTTATGGTCTCATCTACGACAAGAATGACAAAATACATGTACGTACAGTGATAAATCAACTTTTGCTTGCGTTTGCCAAAATCACAGTCAATAAGATCCACGATTAACATAAAATTTCTTATTCTACTACTTGGACCAGCGTCATATTATCAAAAAAGTATTACCTCTCTGCACTCTACTCTTTTCAAACGGGAAAAGGGAATTCTCATTAATAAACTGGTGAGTATGGCTATCGGGAACTATTACGAACAGCACAACTACAGCCAGTACTAGTGAAGCCCTTACTGCCGCCATATTAGTCCCGCATAGCCAGACCCATTCCCCGATGGCTTTCTAACCGGCTTTTTTAATGTTTAATGATTAGATCTTAAATTGAATGATTAAATTAAAATGTAAAACAACTCATTCAAAGAATGTCAAATTAGCATTGTCAAATCAAATGAACAATCTATATCTGCATATGCATAACAGACAAAACAGCTCCTTCATATTCTACAAAATGAATATACATAGATGCAATATAATGATGCAATTATGTATGTTTCATAATAACTTAACTTAAATTGATCTTAAAACTGGTCATGTACTTCTCTCAGCACAACTCAAGTAGAGCTGTCCCAGGGCACACCACGAGGAGGTGAAAGTACATCGTGCCCCACCCCACAGCGTTGACACTAACTATTGTGTAACAGAAGCTGTAACTGCGCAGTAATCTGCACTCATGGAGTTACTAGCCATGACATAGGAATCGATCAGCGTTAGCCTCACTTTCAGCCTATGCCAAGTCCGACCCTCCCGAACCGCAAACTGCCCCGATGAGAATCAGTGTGCTGCCACACCTTTAACTCCTCAGGATCGGATGACGTCCTTGAAGTGGGGACTGGCGAAACAACTGCCCAAATCAGGTGTCGACAACCGACTTCAACTTACATAGTTACGCGATCACCTCAATCTCCGTGCCGTCAGACCCCAGCCGAAGCCAGAGCTAGTGAGGACCAATCCCAAGCACCAACCCTCCCACTGAGTTCCTGATCAGATTGCATATCCAACGTGACACCAGGCCGCATTCTCGGCTCGCTGGCGGAGCCGAGGGGAATCCTGGGTCTACTTGTCTAGCGCTCCGAACAGGACTACTCGGGATAAGGAAAGACCACCGTCAGGCACAGAAACTTTAGCAACCTCACGCGTCAAGTAAGCCACTGGGGGTAAACTGAGATTTTTCACACCTCGCCATCTTTTATATGGCTGCATTCCATTTTCCCGCGCAAACTCCAAATTAGGAAATGACGGTCACGTGTTTAGATGACGTCAGCTTTAATTATAGTTTCTTGGTTGGCAATAGTTACAAAATGGCTGACGAAGTGCTAACTGTCAAAATTGAAGCTTTCCTTAATCTACGCTAACCAGCAAATAAATCACAAAACAAAGTAAGGATTTCTTCTAACTGCGTCAATCTTTTGAAAGGGTCTTCTTCAGTCATGCGTCTTTAGACGCTCAAAGTCGAAAGATGATACTTTCAAAAGATATGATGAAACAGAGGTTTGTGAATTATAAATTTTTATAAACCGATTCCAGAATACCAACAAAACTCAAACTAATCTAACAGAATTCAATGATTTCCAAATAGTTGGATGTGATTGGTGAATCAAAGCTGGGTTGATTTGATCTGAAATAGCCATATTTGATTGCAGTGACAAATGGGCACATCTTAAACCTGTTTTTACTGCTAAATCCACTGAATACTCACTGACCAGTGAAGAAACAAAGCCACACACAAAGCTGCAGTAAGAGAGGTGGATATTGAAACACAATGAAGATGTATTTGTTGGCCTCGAAGTCATCATACACACAAATCTGATCTATACACTCATCTGTCACCAACACCTACACATGCTCACCTGTCACCAACACCTACACACGCTCACCTGTCACCAACACCTACACACGCTCACCTGTCACCAACACCTACACACGCTCACCTGTCACCAACACCTACACACGCTCACCTGTCACCAACACCTACACACGCTCACCTGTCACCAACACCTACACACGCTCACCTGTCACCAACACCTACACACGCTCACCTGTCACCAGCCCCTGTTACACTTGCTACAGTCACTGGTAGGAGACACTCTGGGGCGGGTGGATAGTGATGGATGGAGACAGCAGATCCACTATGAGGATCCCTTCTTCCCAGAAGTACACCATCCACACCCAATTTGACAAGAACATAGGGACAGTGGGCTAGTACATCAGGAAGATACTTCATACTCAGGGCCATCTTTTCCTCTCTAGAAAGTTCTAGTATGTGCATAAAGAGGACATTAATATAGCTATGTCTCATGGAGGTTGAGTCAACATTATAACTTTTATAACTTAACAGGAAAGACTTAACAAGATTTAGGAGATTAGGACAATGTAGTACACAGTTATATGTACATCTCTCTGACAAGCCACACTCTGCATGAGCAACGAGGAGGGTGCATCACCACCTGAAGTGTCTTTCTTTTCTTCCAAATCTTCTCCTGTCAGAGCAAGATGGATATGTAGCAGTTCAGCAAAGTTTGGAGTCAAATAAGCCATTCTGTCTTGCAAGTTCCACTTGACAAATTTAGCACACTTTTCAGCACATGTGGACTCATGTAAAACTGCATCCAAGAAGCAATACATCTACATATATACGTCCTATCAACATACATGTATATATATGTCCTATATCAATATATAGTTCCTATCAATATATACATAGGTCCATTCACTTGGAGTCTTTGTCTCCTGGCACAAGTCACAGAGAGCCCTCATACTTTCTCCAGTAATATTAGCGTCCAACAACACGATAGGGGCTCTCTCTATTGCCTCTCTGGACTGGTGGATCAGTTCTGGGGTGATGAAGCTATTGATTTCCATGTCACCAATTCCACAGTACATCTCACCAGTACCATCCAGAACCACACAGTATTGAGCTGTGGGGATGTCATCAGCCACTAGGACCCCGCCCATACCCTTAAAATAGGTGGCAGAAGATGGGCGTGGTGGCATAAGATGGGTGTGGTGGCATAAGATGGGTGTGGTGTCATGAGAT